>CM024271.1:27670952-28270952 GCA_013621005.1 Aeschynomene evenia | reverse complement strand
TTAGCAACCTCTGGACGGGAAACAGAAATATGATTTTTGTAGAGTTTCTCGACAATATCTTCATTCTTTACAGAACAAACAAACTCAGTTATGTAACTAAGATTGTTGACCTGCCTGACAAATTCGGAAGCAAATTGTGAAAATGCTTGCCAACCGCAGTAATCAACAATGACATTGAAATCTATCCTATGCCGCCTAACCATAAGCAATGCATCTTTAAAGCGCTTTTGAAATAAGGCATTAATGATAGAAACCAAAACCAGTTTCCTAGGGTATGTACATTCTAGGTTTCCCCGAGTTGTTTGCAGTATAATGGCAGCTTCATCTCCATGTAGCACCCCAACAATTTTAGCACCTCTCTCCCATATATTTATGTAGTTTTCATTTTCTTCTCTTTTCCTACTGTTAATATGGACAAAGTTTCTGTACTTTGTGTCTAACTCCCCATTAAATATATCAACAATGTCGACGATAAAGAGCAAATCTTGTTTAGTTGCAAGAACTAAATGTGTGATAACTTGGTCTGCCAAATTTGAGTAAAATGAGAAACTGCTACAGTTGCTGCAGACTATCCGCCCATTAGCATGCAATCTGCCAATCTCATCAAGCCCAAAAAGCACTGGTTTTGAAGGCCCACCACTGCCAACTAGCACTACACTCATCCACGGGCAAGCTGATGGAAAATCTTGATATTCTTGTTCTGTAGATCCTCTACTAATACCAATTTTTGATACATATTCTTGGATCTTTCCACCAGGAAACTGAAGGTATGCAGAATATTTACCAACAGGATTTGGAGCAATCCCGATAACCAGCTCTTCAAGGGAATTTCGCTTTGAAACTGTTGCATGCCAGCCTGAGCATGTCAGTAATCCTGGAACACAATCCTCAGAACATTCAAGTTCCATTTCCTGCAAGAAGAAACCTTGAATTCCACCCTCATTCGATGATGTTTGAAATAAGTCATTACTGTGACGGAAACCATAATGAGAAGCAGCTAACAGTGTATGGGAATCCAACCAAACAAGATGTAAAATAGATCCCAACACTGTTTCAGTATGAGCAGCTTCAACACTGAATTCTTTCCCCTCTAGTTCTTCCCAGGTTTCAATTGATGGAAACTCTACAATACACAGGCAGCCATCTGAAAGAAATACAGCTAACTGGTTCTTGGAGTTTTTGCTGCGTACCCCCATACTGCGGACGGGAGAAGAAAACTTCAGGCTAAATGAACTCATAGGAGGTGGCATTAAGGATAAGGAGAGTGGGGTTACAAGAATATTGGAACCATCAATAACTAATGCAATGGAGTTCTCTGTAACAGCTGTGACCCAGGCAAAGTTGTAAACTGTGACCTGACCACCAAGAGTCCAGCAAATTAACTGCAAGGGCCTTGATGGATTCCACATTAAACTGACTTCATCTTGCTTCATGTATCTAACTTCATGCTTCAGGTACCAGTGGTTGTTGCTAAAATACCATATCTTTATAGCATCATAATTTTCACATTCAACAACACCAGCAAGTAGATCAGAACTGCAATTCCACTTCAGAACTTTCACTTTAGCATCAATTCCGTCATTGATACTAAATTTGCTTCTTTCTAATCCATTTCTCTCAAAGAAAACAATTGAGGGACATTCATTCTCGGCTTTCCTGTCAAAAACAGCAGCAATTTTAGCACCACTGGGCATCCACTCCAAAACTGCCCCAGCAAAAGCTTTTGCCTCGGAAGAAGCAAGCAAAGCCCCTGAATCTCGTTCCCAAACCTTAAGTTTCTTTAGCAATGGACCAGAACTTCGCACATCGCACATTGCAGCAAAGTATTTCCCATCTCCTCGCCAAGTGATAGGATGCTGCTCAAACCGATCCGTCAGAAACTCTTCTTCACCTGAAAACACAGTTTGGTCACAATTTTGAACACTCTCCACATTGAAAGAAAATAACTATGCCCAAATATGTAAAAGCAATATGATATAGGAATTCATTTCTGGCATGCCTTCCCAAACATTAAACTATGAACCACACATGCAAGTTTATCTGCATGCTAACCCTTAACACCATCCACAAAAAGCTTAAGATCACCTCAGCATACATAGCATAAAACAAAAATCATCACCATAGACAATGAACACGTTACATTTAAAGTAATAATAACAATCTTGAGTGGGCAAGAACTATAACTAAGATCACAGAGAAGGGCGCTTAGTCCTTACTTACGTCAAAGCCTTCATCATCGAGTGGCGTTTCGTACAACAAATCCCAATCATGCGTCATCACCAATATCTGCCCAAACCCAGTGAGTATCCCAATGAGTTCTCCATCAGGGCTTGGCGAAATGCACCTGACACCACCCTCCACCTTGCCAACAACTTCAACTGCGTTATCCTCCACGGCATAGAGCAACAAGAGCCCATTGGAAGTCCCCAGAATAAGCGCTTCTTTCTCCATAACATAATCGAACGAAGTAACCGAATCACCAGGTTCAAGATCAACTGTGCCAACATTATCCGCAGGTAGCACGCTCTTATCACTCCTCCAAGCTCCTTTTTCCTGCAACAACATTACGTGGAATCAATAACCGATTTCGCGATAGAAATCGCAAATTCTAAAATGGTTTTGAATTGAGGAATGAAAGGAAGAAGAAGGGAGAGAGAGGAACGGACGTGGAAAGAGGAGAGAAAAGAGGAGTAGATGAGGTTGTGGGAAGAGAGGAAGAAGAGGCGGTTGCGCTCGATGTCGAAGGCGGAGAAGCGCAAGATTTCGGCGTCGGAGTGGAGTTGGAGGGACGCAGGAACCTCCGAGAAGAGCTTGAGGTTCTTCATTGAGAGAGAGAGAGAGAGAGAGAGAGAGAGAGTGGTGGCGCCGCCGGTGAGGTGGAGGCGGAGAGTGGGGGCGGGGGTAGTAGGGTTTAACCAGTTTCGAGTTTCGGGTTTCGTTTTCAGTGTTGCACTTACTTTCTACTCGCTATTTTCTTTGACAGTTTTTTAGGGTTTAAAAGGTAAGTTTTTTTTTTTTTTTTTTTTTAATGGGAGAACATATTTTATACTTTTTTTTTTAAAAAAAATCTTAACCTAGTGCAATAATTATTTTAAAGCATAAATCTATCTTATTGGACGTGTCTATTTCAATTTTTATATAAAGTTATAAGCATGTTAGACGTGTTGTTAGGAGTGGTACAATGATATGGAGTTTAGATAGTTTACATAAAATCATAAATTAAAAGGTCATTGTTGTTGTTGTTAATAATATTACAAATAAATAAATATGAGTAACTTTTATTATACTACTTAAACAAAGAGATTGAATTGAATGATAATGTGAAAGTACTTTACATATATTTTGGTGGATCATAATTAACTCTTTAAAACCTTTTGAAAACCAATTTTTTTAATAAAAAATCTTAACCAATGCGACAATTAACAATAATTTATAAGAAAAAAACCAACATTTTCATTTTGGTAAGTATATTAGTGGGATTGGATGTAATGTAATCCATCGGAAAGGATGGCATCGTGCACACCAAGAAGCAGCAGCGACTAGACGCCACTCAGTGAGCAGAGCAAAAGAGTGATTAAGCCTCAGAAGTCTGAATCAATGGCGGTGAGAATAAACTGCTCCATACAGAACACTCTCTGCCTCCTCAACCCTTCTTCTCTTCACTCTCTCCGTTCCACAGCTTCTCGCTTCTCTCCCAAGCCCCAATTCCTGAACCGCAATCGTGGAGCTCTCTTCTGCACCTGCGCCTCCACCAACAGCAGCACTCCCTCAAATGATGAACCTTTTCTCCTCACAACCCCTCTCTACTACGTCAATGCTCCTCCCCATATGGGTAGTGCCTACACCACCATCGCCGCCGATGCCATTGCTCGGTTTCAGGTGAATGTTCTGTTCTAAACCATATGCTACCTACCCTTTTGGATTTTTATTGTAAATTTTGTAACTTTTCTGGAATTAGAGAAATGGGGTCGAGTTTGGAAATTCCAATTAACTTGTAGGAATGATTAGTGAGAGAGATATATATATTGTATCTGCACGACTGAAAAACTCTTATGTTAAGCGAGTTGTTGTTGTTTTTTTTTTTTTTTTTACTTTTCTTGTGAGGCTTATTATGTCTTTCTGATTTCATCTTTTGGCAGCGGCTATTGGGAAAGAAAGTCATATTTGTTACTGGCACGGATGAGCATGGGGAGAAAATTGCAACTGCTGCAATGGCCCAAGGTTCCACCCCTCCTGACCATTGCAATCTCATATCACAATCTTACAAGTCGCTTTGGAAAGATGTAATGACGTCGTTATCCTTTTTTTTTTTTTTTGTGGAACTTAGTCATGCTTTATTTCAGCTTAATCGTTGAACGTTTATATTGATTTTCATTTTTTGGGTGATATTCATTTGTTATTGTTTCTGGTTGCAGCTAGATATTTCTTACGACAAATTCATTAGAACAACTGATAGCAAGCATGAAGCAATTGTGAAGGAATTTTATTCAAGAGTGCTTGCCAATGGTGACATTTACCGAGCTGATTATGAAGGGCTTTATTGTGTCAACTGTGAGGAATATAAGGTGATACTTTTGACTCTATAGGAGCTCTGTATTTTTGAAGGGCTCGATTGCAGACATCATCTGCTAGCAATCTTTCTTGTTACTATCCTCTAGTTGATATTCTTGCCTTCGTTTAGATGTACCATTTTATTTCAATGTTTTACTAAAAGAATTGTGATTTGATGTAGGATGAGAAGGAACTGCTTGATAATAATAGTTGTCCAGTGCACCTAAAGCCGTGTGTTTCAAGGAAGGAGGACAATTACTTCTTTGCACTATCGAAATATCAGAAGTCATTGGAGGAAATTTTGAATAAAAATCCGAATTTTGTGCAACCATCGTTTCGCTTAAATGAGGTAAGTCTGAGGAGTTCCTTCTTCTCTTTTTGTATTTATATGTACATTCCACCTGTCTGTCTATCTGTCCTATCCCTCGGTTTATTACGTTTAAGTGTACTTCATCTTTTGTTGGCTTTATAAAATTTTAGTTTCATAGTTAACTGCATCCGCTCTAAGAGAAGGCTTAAAATGGAAATATAATTCTAGGATTGAAATGGATAGATTTGAACCGAAATTGTTTTTACACTTCTCAAGTCTTGAAGTTTGAGTTGGTGATGAACCCCAATAACTCTCCGAAGTCCGAACATAACAAGACTCCTGAAAGCTGAAACTATAAGCATCCTACTATTATTGGTAGTTAGGTGTCTTATAAACTGCATATTATCTCGTTTGGGAAATTTAAAATTGAATTTTCTTTAATAATGTATTCTGCTTTGAAATAAATTTCTTCTATAACCTTCAAGGTTCAAAGCTGGATCAAAAGTGGCCTGAGGGACTTCTCCATCTCCCGAGCATCAGTTGATTGGGGCATCCCTATTCCTAATGACAAAACTCAGACTATATATGTATGGTTTGATGCTTTACTAGGGTAAGGATTTTTTTTATACTATTTCTTTAATTTCAGATTTAAATGTTAATGGTTTAAGCATAATTACATAAATATATAATGGAGCATTATGGCATTGTTGGATCCATGTAACCTACTCCTCCGAGTGGAACAAGGCTTAGTTGATGATGACAGTATTTCTTTAATTTCCACTGGGCGCCTTGCTCTATTCTATAAACTAAGTCTCTGTCATTACTAATGACCGTCAATTTGTTTATCACTGCAAATATATTACTGAAATGTGCAGATGCTCAGATCATGTGCAGCTATTGTATGGGAAAAGTGATGGGGAAAAACTGGGAATTTCTATATATCTCAATATCTTCCATTGATTGAAACCATTAAATATTTGAATTGCAAATTATCTTACTGAATTACTGCTTTATATTTTTTCTTTAAAATTGTTGACATGGGCAGCTATATATCAGCTCTATCTGATGAGCAGAAGCAGCTTGATTTACAAAATGCTGTCTCTTCAGGTTGGCCAGCTGCATTGCACTTGATTGGTAAGGTATATTTCCTCTTTTCCTTCTTTTCTTAATCTTCTTTTACATATATTTCCACTTTCTTCTAGTTAGAGATTTGTATTCGCTTTCAGTGCTGTTGTTAATTTATAAGTATTGATTATTGAAGGATGGCATAATTCCTTTTTTTTTTTCTTTTGGCTGGTGATCTACCCTTTATCTTAAAGATCATTATATTATAATATCTGTCTGTGTGGATGCTTTTCAGAAGTACCAATGTTTCATTATTTCACCCTCCTTTGTTGTTTTCTGTAATGATTTTGTTACTCTGTAGGATATTCTCCGCTTCCATGCTGTTTATTGGCCAGCTATGCTAATGTCTGCTGGATTAAGCCTTCCTAAAATGGTATTTGGCCATGGATTCTTGACAAAGGTATTTCTAGCTGAACCCTTTTACTATATTTTGTGTTTCTGCTTGAGGAAATTGTAGTAGTTACTTCCTTCTATTCAGTACCTTCTTTGTGAGACATGATAACATGATGCCCAAGTAACTGGGCCAATTCGTAATTTCGTACAATATCTCATTAAAACAAACCAAAGGCTGTATTATTATTATAAATTTCCATGATGCTTCAAATTGTTCTTCTGCAAAAAGAATTATATAGATTCAACGTGAGTATATAAGTAAATTAACTCTGAATAATTTAATTGAATCAATTGTTCAATAAAAAAAGGTTGGAAACTAACTGGGCAGTTAGTGACTGCAAAGTTTCATGAATCTGTTTCTTATATTTAATTTTATTTCATGCAGCAATGCTTTTTATTTTGAAAATGTTAGGATGGCATGAAGATGGGCAAGTCACTTGGGAATACTCTTGAACCAAACGATTTGGTTAATAAATTTGGGACAGATGCAGTTAGATACTTCTTCCTCAGAGAGGTGGAGTTTGGAAATGATGGGGACTATTCAGAGGAACGCTTCATCAATATTGTGAATGCACATCTTGCCAATACCATTGGTACTTTGAACCTTGTTTTCTTTGCTTGTAACATTCGGTAACAGCATATAGCTTTTATTTATTAATTTTTTCAAGATTCAAATGCTAAGTGTGGTATGCATTTCCTTCATTATGTTGGCAGGAAATCTTCTCAATCGAACGCTAGGACTTCTGAAAAAGAATTGCCAATCTACTCTAGTGGTTGATTCCACTACAGCTGCAGAAGGAAATGAATTCAAAGACAATGTAGAGAGGGTGGTAAATCTCTAGGAATTCTAATTTTTTCCCAATAATCTCTACTTTATATTTAAATTTTAAAGTAAATCATCTTACATCAGTTAGAGATTAAATTAAGCCAATTTTTTCACCCTTGTTCATAAGGTGTGGCAGTTTTCTGATGTTTTCTCCATTTATAGGTTGAAAAAGCTCGTGTTCACTATGAGAATCTCTCCTTGTCATCAGCTTGTGAAGCTGTTCTGGAGATTGGTAATGTCGGCAATTCCTACATGGATGAGCGTGCACCTTGGTCTCTCTTTAAGCAAGGTGGCACTGCTTCTGAAGCAGCAGCAAAGGTAATCTGTTTCTTCTCTTACATCTTCAGTGAAAATAATCAAATGCTTCTCATTATTGATTATAAGCAATTGAAGTTTGTTTATCCATGCTAACCAAGTATTATAGTCCTAATCAGCCTGTCACTTAGTTTTGTTCCTGTTGAAGATGAGCAGTGCCTAATCAAGTTTTTCGAAATTGATGTTGGAGCAGGACCTTGTAATTATATTGGAGACAGTGAGAATCATTGCAATTGCACTATTTCCTGTTACACCAAGCTTGAGTTGGAGAATATATGAACAACTTGGCTACTCCCGGGACCAATTTGATGCAACAACTTGGGTCTCTCTCTCTCTTTCCCTTTCTCTCACACTCACTTGCACGGTCTCGCACACACTCAAATACACTCTGAAACTTGTAGTATATCCATAACCAATTCATTGTGTTCTACTTTTCTGTTCTGATGTCTGATATAAGACTGTTTTTGGTGGTGGCTGCTGTAGAGAGACACCAAGTGGGGTGGGCTCAAAGGTGGCCAAGTCATGGCTCAACCAAAACCAGTCTTCGCTAGGATTGAAAATCAAACTGAAGTAGACGACAAAGGGGTTGCAGTTGGAAAGACAGTGAAGAATAAAGGCAAGATGAAGACGAAACAACCTCAACAAGTCGCTGGAGCTTAGATATATATCATTATTATAACCCATGTTGGATGCTTTGCTTTTTTCTGAATTCTTTTTCCCCTCTCTATAACTTAATGCTCTTGCAGCAACTTATTCTTTTTGATAATTCTTGTTCTCAAATATTTAGATACATACATTTGCAAAAACTGCTATAAATGTTCAATGCATCTGTATGTATATAAATTTGAGTAAATACCCAAATCCGTCCTTGAACTTTTTCAGATGACCCACATTCGTCCTTGAAAAAATTTAATTAGTCCCGCAGTCCCTGAACTTGCATTCCGTTAGACACATCAGTCCCTCCGTGAACTCTCTCCGTTAATGACTAACGGGAGGATCCTACGTGGACAGTTAAACTTGCCACATTGTTGTTATTTTCCACGTCATCAATAGATAATTAAGAAGGGACAAATCAGTCCCTATCCTCAAACACAAAACGCCACCGTTTTGTGCTTCTTCCCCAATATCTCTTGTTGCCCCCCTTGTTTGAAAACCTAATCTCAAACACTATTTTGTACTCACAACAATGACTCCTTAGAGAAGATGTTGAGTGATATGGAAAACAAACAGGAAATGTTGGAGATGGAGATGAAGATGAAAATGTTGTTTTGGCCTGAAGTGTTTTGGTTGGACACCATTAATGGTTGCCTCAACATTTGGCAGTGACAGGTCATGCATCATAAGATGCACAAATCAGTCCTTATATTATTTAAAAAGGAATAAATCAGTCCCTGAATTTATTGAAATGAGACTCATCAGTCCCTGCACGAATCCATCCATCCATCCTGAGACAAAATGAACTTATCAAAACCTGCATTTGCTAACACAGAATAAACTGGACAATAATAACATAGGACTAAGTCCTACATGCCCATATCAGAAACTAAACAATTTCAAATATTTTGTAACAAAATTAAACACACATAAACCTCCAAATATGGCTAGAGTAAAATAAAAAATCAAAGCAATATGTGTCAAGCCATAATGCAGTCATCAAAACGGGTTTTGAGATTAAGTTTTCATCTTCATCTCCATCTCCAACATTTGCAACTTGTTTTCCATATCACTCAACCTCTTATCTAAGGATTCATTGTTGTGAGTACAAAAAGGTTTTTGAGATTAGGTTTTCAAACAAGGGGGCAACAAGAGATATTGGGGAAGAATCATAAAACGGTGGTGTTTTGTTTTTGAGGATAGGGACTGATTTGTCCCTTCTTAATTATCTACTGATGACGAGAATAAAAAAAAATTATCTACTGATGACGTGAATAAAAAAAAAATTATCTACTGATGACGTGGACAATAACAGTAATGTGGCAAGTTTAACTGTCCACGTAGGATTCCTCCATTAGTCATTAACGGAGAGAGTTCACAGAGGGACTGATGTGTCCAACGGAATGCTAGTTCAGGGACTGCGGGACTAATTAAATTTTTTAAGAGATGAATGTGGGTCCTCTGAAAAAGTTCAGGGACGGATTTGAATATTTACTCTATAAATTTTGAATGGAAATTTTCGATTTCTAAGTTTACCTTGGGCGTTAATTCTTTGGCACAAAAGCGGAGTGGACGACAATTGATTTCTACTACTGGGTTGTGCTGGAATATATGAATCATATCTTGGTAAGGTGAAGTTAATATTTGAATTTGAGCACTTTTTTTAAATAAAAAAAAAAAGTAAAAATGTAAAATCATGATAGAGAAAAGAGGGCAAATACTACCCTTAGTAGAAGTTATACATTACAAAACGAAAATTCCGAAAATTAATTAAAAAAAAAAGCTGTAAAGAATGGCACGAGTGTTGGGCCCATGATGCATATTTGGCCCACACGACAGGACACGCCCCAGCCCCAATCATAAAATTTGAAGCGAAGCAGAGACGCGACAAAGGAAAGCCCCCCTCCCGATCCCCGTTTCCACAACCAGACACACACACGCATCAGCCACTTCACTTCTTCGATCGGAGAAAACTGACTACACCTCCACGGTAATCTCTCTCTCTCTCTCTCACTAGCAATGGTTGATTTTCTTATTAGATCAATTTATATATGTGTACATTTACGCATATGTATTTTCGTTTTCTTTGATCTTCGCCTCTGTATGTACTAGCATCTTTCAAAAATTCCATTCTTTTCTCTTTTTTTGTTTTTTTTTTGTGAGGAGAGCTACCTTTCGCCTTTAGTTCTTAGATCTACATCACCACGTGAATGCGTCAATTGAATGCTGGTTCGGTTCGAACCTCTTCAACTGATTTTGATTCCACAATGCTCGTGTAACGATCGCATAGCGGAGTGGATATCGCGTTAGACTCCGAATCTAAAGGTCGTGGGTTCGATTCCCACTGCGATCGCACCCTTTTTCTGTCTGTTTTCATTTGTGTTCTGGAAGCACTGCTTTCCCTTGATCTGTTTTGTGTTTTCATTCCTATTTGCTTTGTTTGGTGTAATTCTTGGACAGCATAACATAATTGGAAGTGCATAATGTATATGGTTAGTTAGTTTATGTGTTTTGGTTTTGACGTGAACTCATTTGAATTTGATCAGTAATTGTGTTGTTGCTAATTAATCTATTAGTATTAGCACTGAGTAAATTGATCAGTGTGTTTATTTTATGCTTTTATAAAATGTAGGCCAATTAATTACTTCGTGATCTTCATTATATGTCTCTATGCTGAGTTTTGATATGATTCAACCAGAAATATTTGTAATTCATTAAGCTAATATTGTCAGTTGTTAATTCATGGTGATTGATGTGTTTGGTTATATATGACCTATGAAAAATGATGTAGATCTTCAGCCATGACCTCCTTCTTGTATTTAATTTTAAGTTATTAAATTTTATGCCTAATTCATTGCTCTTACTGGTAACCCTGAATTGATGTTTTCACGGAACTGTAACCCATTGGTTTATGTGTGTGAATTAGATCTTGTTTGAGGAGAAGGAAAGATGTCAGGGCAAACACAACGTCTGAATGTGGTCCCCACAGTGACGATGCTGGGAGTAATGAAGGCTCGTTTGGTTGGAGCCACGCGTGGGCACGCACTCTTGAAGAAGAAGAGCGATGCCCTCACAGTGCAGTTCCGGCAGATCCTGAAGAAGATCGTCTCCACCAAGGAATCAATGGGGGACATCATGAAGACCTCTTCTTTTGCACTAACTGAAGCCAAGTACGTAGCTGGTGACAACGTCAAACATGTTGTCCTTGAGAACGTCCGGGAAGCTTCCCTTCGAGTCCGTTCCCGCCAGGAGAACGTGGCTGGAGTGAAGCTCCCCAAGTTCGAGTACACCAGCGATGGTGAGGTCCACAAGAACGACCTCACCGGACTGGCCAGGGGAGGCCAACAGGTGCAGCAATGTCGTGCCGCATACATCAAGGCAATTGAGGTTCTTGTGGAGCTTGCTTCCCTGCAGACATCCTTCCTCACGCTGGATGAAGCTATCAAGACCACCAACCGGAGGGTCAATGCCCTCGAGAATGTTGTGAAGCCGAGGTTGGAGAATACCATTACTTACATTAAGGGAGAGTTGGATGAGCTAGAAAGAGAGGATTTCTTTAGGCTGAAGAAGATTCAGGGCTATAAGAAGAGGGAAATTGAGAAGCAGATGCAGTCTGCCAGGAAGCTTGCTAAGGAACAGGTTGCTGAGAAGATCTCTTTGTATAAAGATGTATCCTTGAATTCGGCTCAGGACTTGTTGTCTGCGACAACTGGGAAAGATGAGGATATCATTTTCTGAATCTGGAGAGCTGGGCTTTTTGGTAGGTTTTGGAGGATCAATCATTGTTCTGAATAATCTTAAAGGTGATTAATGAAGTGGAGTGCTAATGCTTCATCTACTGGGTGAGAGACTCGTAATTATCGTTTGGATGACACAGTTCTTTACCATTAAGAATGGGGCCTTAGCACCGTGCAAATTAGTTGTTGTTCATTAGTATTTAATTTGTTTATTTATTGTAGCTTTGGTCATAATCGATGTACAGGAGTCAATTCTTATAAATAATGTGTAAAGACATTTTTTTAAGCTTCCCCTGTGCAGACGATCAGGTTCTTTCATTAGCATAATGGTACTAATATGCTAGCACTAAGTAATTAGTGAGTTGAAGAATGTGATTCAACAAGTCAATAATGTTACTCGCGTAGTGATCATAATAATAACTCCGGTGTTGACAGTGAATAGTGATTAAGATAAGATGTCTTCAGCTACCAAAAAAATAAGATCCGATATGTCGTTTTTAATTGTATTGGTGAAAAGATACGATGCGATGTATCTTTGCTCTTCACCATTAGTTTTAGTCCAAAATTTTATTATATTCGGCCTGGCAAATTTGCATCATGCAGTATTGAGAAAGGACAACTGAGTCATCAGTTAATCATAGCGCAAAAAAGACAAACTCCGTTAAGAATATATATTTATTTATTCTTAAAATGAAAAATAAGTTACAACTTACATCATTACATTTAATAAAATACTAAATGCATAGAAATTATTCTTTCTGAAAATGTGTTTTACTACCACTTAACACTAACTGATGATAAAGATGTTCAAACAAAACAAATTTTGGAATAGATTTAATTGGAATGGAATGCGTGATACAATTACAATCGAGTAAAATTGCTGCCTGCAGTGCAGTGAGCTCAAAAATCAAGAACACGCGCACACACTTTCAAATCAGAAGAGCCATTCCTTGCTTCCTTCTTTCCTTGATTCCCCAATCAGTCCAAATCGCAACGTAATTTGGCCATAAGTGAGAAAAAGAAAAGAAAAGAAGCTCCTGACCACATACTTGACCCCACCCACCCAAATATTCCTTCCTCTCTAGTCTCATCCCCACTGGCTGCAAACGCTGCAGTTCCCGAGCAAAACGACGTCGCTGCCCAGCAACGTCCCCGCATCTTTTTTTTTTGAACTCACAGATGAAAACGGGAACCGTTGATTATGAAAGAGACGACGCGGAAGCCAGAGAGCAATGAGGTGAACCCTAAGAACAGGAACGCAGCGTATCCCAGCGCTATGGCAATGTCTGATTGCACGCAGAACGCCTTGCTGGCCGTACACGTGTCCTTATCCCTCAGCGTCCTCACTATCGACGTCCCCGCCGCGCTCGCCGACAATAGCAGGTACGCGAACACCTGCACCACCACAACACACCATCACTCCCACCCTCACTCATCACCATTATTACACACACACGCTAGAGAGAGAGAGAATTTTCTGACCTGGTCATGGCCGAAGTCGAACCAGACCTGAAGCACCTCGGGGAAGAGCGTGGCGCCTCTGGAGATCTCCCACACCGACGCAATCATCTCGAACAGCGAGTACACCGCCACTATCGCATTCGCAGCTAACACGAATCTGAAGATCAATTGAAAACCATTACTGTAATTTTTAATTATTATTATTATTATTCTCAATTCGGAAAGTGAATTTGAATATGCGTGGTCTGAATTTATTTGAAATGAGAAAAAAAAAAACGTTAGTACCTGAAGGTGTCGTAGTTGTACCAGTGAGGGGAATCGGAGCCGTGAGTGTTGGTGAGCATGAAGACGGAGGAAGCAAGGGAGAAAGAGAACGAGGTGAGTCGGAAGACGAGGATGAGCAAGTTGAAACGACGCAGCTTGTGCTCTGCCACCGTGGAGTGGAACCGCGGCGGTTGATGCTGCTGAGCTGCCGCTGTCGGTGAACGGTTACCGCCGCCGTTGCGAAGGTTCTGAGGGGACCGCATGACCGTTACCGTTGAAATTGACGCTGTCGTAATCTGCAAGATGACGATTATGTTGAGGAGGAAGAATCATGTGGAATAACACAGCGTTTGGGTTGTTTCCGTGAGAAGAAGGATTTTATGGTAACGGAGTCTCAGTCACGAGAGAGCGCAAGAGTTCCATGACTCACCACAGTGAAAACTGAAAAGAAGGAAGCAAAAGCAGAGAGAAAGAGAGAGAGAGAGTTTTAAATTTGATTGGTGAGAGTGAGGGCTGAGAAACAGAAACTGCATGGAATGTGTTTGATAAAAGTCATTCGACACAGAAAGCGTGCAGCAGCCACAGGCATGGTCGCTATGGCCTATAGGTGTGGTCTCTCATCTCATCTTTCTTCTCTCCTTTTTTTTTTAATCCCTTTCTTCTTAATTGGTTTAATTTCAGGGGGCAACTTTATAGGGCATATATATAATGAGTTAAAAATGATTCTAATTCTTATGCAAAAGTAAGTGTTAATTTTTGGTTCTATATGGGATTAACAAAATATGACCCTTCTAACTTTTTGGTTAATATAAAGTTGCATCGCCCAAATTGTGAAATCTCGTAACCTTCACCGTTGGCATTCTTATCCTCTGTTAAAAGAGTCATGATTGTGTCTATGCAAATTTGTTCACACATACGAGTCCCAACGGGTTGAGGAGCCTATGGGAATAACAAATAAGTAACTTAACACGTGATAGTGTGTGAGATTCGGTGAGTTCTTCCTCTAATCAACTTGACAAGAAACCATTCTTGTCAATATCATACTATATGCATTCATACTCTCTGTAATCAACTTCATTTATTTCCCCTCTATGATCATTGAAGAGGAGACACCATGTCCTACTAATTAATTTTATTTTCCTACTCTATTTTTTTATTTCTTTTAATGCTCATTATTTTGACCTCTTTGTTCACACTTTCTACCCTTTACAAATCAAACTGCTTTGACTTTTGTTAGCATGTCAAAATATACAGTAGATATATTCATGTTTATTTTGTGTCCAACTGCTACCATTGTTCAAATATGATGTTCCTTTCCTATGTTATGCCACTCACCCCCTATATCAGCCTTTATAGCTTATTTGCGTGTTGCTAATAAAACCGCATTTAATCACCTAATAAAACCGAATATATTATTTTTTTTATGTTAATTAGTGGAAGATGTTTAAGTAAATTTTATAATGTCATTATAATCTTAACTCCAATTGTTGCTATTAAGCAATACTTTGTTTCAGATCGTATCTACTTTATGTTCATTAGTTGTGACAAGTAAGAACTGAGAATAGAAATGACATGTAAAAAAGGAAATGGAAAGTGTTGGGTAAAAAACAAAACATAATGGTCATGGCCTCGTGGATTAGGGATGACTTCTCCAAAGAAATAGGGCTCCAAAACTAGGCTTGCCTCGCGATAAATACGAATCGAACTTAGATACTGCAATTGAATAATCGTATTATTAGTTTACAACATTTCTTGATACTCTCTCACACACACAGTGACTGACTAACTTTCCTTTTGAACTCATCCATTCTCTCTCTTCATTCTTTCCGGAGGAATGATATTGGTACATACCTTTTAGTATGTATAGTAAATATACATCTTGATTCAATGGTGGAGAAAAAAAGTGTAAGTGATGAAGTGATGTCACATCAAAATCTAAAGGTGATAAAGTAAGTGGAGAAGATATGTAAAAGAAAATGTACGTACAAATATCATTATTGGTTTTTCTTCTGCAAGGCACAACACGGTAAGAAAGATGGAAAAAGATATCATCAATAGACCAACTAGAAACAGACACGTATTGCTTTTGGTATAATAATATGCTCACCACGACAGGAACATCATATTATTTTTTAGTAATCTAGGTCTATTCCCTAATTAAAAGCAAAAAGCTCCTTTTTGAAGCGAGCATCTTTACAAAGTAAGAAAATAAAGGTATATCCATTCTTAAATTATTTATATAATCTGCTCTACTTTACTGATGGAAGATTCTTACTTTCTCACTTTAAAAATAAATTTATTTTATGAGAGATTTATCCAAATTTAAAATATATATTAAAATAGCACTAAGTATCTAGCTATATAGTATTCATGTAATAAGAAAATTGCCTATATAGATAGAGATTTATTAAAAAAAATTATCAATTTAAGTATCTTAAAAATGTTAGCTAGATAGTAGATGCTCTGCAAAAACAAATGTTTGCTAGATGATAGAACATTATGGGCTTTTGTAATTTAATTGGGCCTTCTCTTGATCCACTACTTTAAAACAAGATGGGCCTCTCCGGAGAATACTGCGTTTGTTGTGCATACAACACGCGGTAGGTTATTGTTAAAACAAGGAAACTGAAGCAAAGCACCATACCCACTACACCACACCGGCTATTTGTGCTAATATAGTAATAGTAGTAGTTTAATTAATTAATTATGATTATGATAATAAACCCCACGTTACGGTTACGGAAGAGAGTAAGAGGATATCTCTCCATCATTTAATGCTTATCACCATGGTTCCTATTAATGCTGGTCGGCGATATTAATTATTAATAATATTCTTATTCAGATATATCCTCTGCTACTCTTCTTCAGATCTTCTGTGTACAAAAACGCAAAATTTGGCGGATTTTACCGCACATGATATATCTGTTAATCCCAAATTTAGGCCAGGGTATGCTAATGTTATAAACATTTTGTGACTATAGTTATGCTATGGTGGATGTGCTCCGATATATAAAGTTCACACAAGCACTGCACCTGCATCAACAGATTAGAGAAAGAGAAACTCTCTTTATTATATATGTGCTTGACTTTGACTCTGCTCCTTCTTGTTCGTCTTTAATTATTCTCCCCGCAATTATTGAAGCTAAAATTAAAATGACCTAACATTTTATAAAACTGAAGTCAAAAGATAAACATATGTAACATAAAGTCAACATTCATATCAAAATTGAAATCATCGCATAATATACTAGTCATTGAAAACAATTGTTAAGAGGTTAGATTATATGAATTCGACATCATCTCACTAATATCTAGAAACAGTTTCAAGATTAATGAAAACTTGAAAGACCTTGAAACCATGTCTTACAAGATCAAATAATGACAAAATACTCAATCCATCTTTTTTATCTTAATTAAAGTTAAACTTGTATGATTCTAAGATTGGAGTTCATTTCTCACCAACTATGTCAACCCTAACTTAAAAGCTAATCATTGCTTAGTGAAAGGTATTGAATTGTTATATAATTTGCTCTGCCAGGTGAAGAGCATATTGTATTTAAATAGTCAGGTAAACCAAGAGAATGTGGGATAGGCGCCGGCCCTTGCAGCCCAGTGCAGTGCACATATATCTAAACAGATCCTGCAACCACTTAACTGCTAATACTTATCATATTATAATCTTCAAAACCCTGGATATACAATTTAGTACACGCAGCTGACCAATATAATAAACAATAAAATAACATTATACACTTTGGCAGCCTCCAAAGTCAGAACCAATACAAGCTATTTTTCTTATAAATCAAGGAAATAGAATCTAGGATGTGAATTATTTTATTCACATGGCCGGTGTCAACACAAAAGAAGTCATGCCTATATATAGAGACCAAGACCTGTCATACATCAGTAGTACTCATTTAATAACTTCAAAACAAAATTTGTGAAAAATCATCATCATCATCATCATATAATTTGTGAAAGATGAATTGTCTTCTTGTTTGTCAATCTCGGTTGTGGGTAGTGACCATCCTGTTCTACACATGCATCTTGATCCCACTGATGCAAATCAAGAGGGCACTTGCAAGCGTGTTTGTTCTCATGGATTTCTTCTCTTATTATCACAGCAGCAAAAGTATGTCCAAGGAGATGGAATTCTTAGAAATTCCTTCATTACCAGTGGCCAGGTTCATGGATTTACAGGGGCATCATGACTCTGCAGCTGCAGATGATGAAAACACAGAGGAGATTTGCTCAATTTGCTTGGTGGAGTTTGAGGGTGAAGATGCTGTGAGCAAGCTGAGTAGGTGTGGACATGTGTTCCATGTCAGATGCATTGAGCAATGGCTAGATCGCAACCAATTCTCTTGTCCACTTTGTAGGTCATGTTTATTTTCTCAACATCATTTTCATACCAACAAATAAATACATTTTTTTTTGTAATTTTGTTTTTTTTTTTAGTGGACACCCAAGTTTCAGCCTTATGTAGATGATATTCATTCGAGGTTGTTTTCATTGGCTAGTATCAATCAATATATACCTAGTTTTGGAATTTATCTCAAAAAAATGAAGGCCGTTTTTGGAGTCTCAAAATATTGTTTGCAACATATAATGAAAAGAATAAAATAAATACTGGATAATTATCTTAAATATTTTAAAAACATTTATCATTATTAATAATTACAAAATTCAGATATATATATTTCTTATAAGTTTGTAACTAATCCTTAACTCAATAATAAATAAATAAAAAGAGAAGTTGGGGTGGAAATGAAGAAAAGGATAGGTTGGGAGTAGTTAAAAGTGAGAACATACATAAAAAAGTTCAAAAAGATTAAAAAAAAGTTTACCGAGTCAAGAAGCAAACAAACACGCCCTTGGCATTTGGCGCGGATTGCATTGCATCGCATCGCCGTAACGAGATCATCAAAACCACCACCACCATTGGCATCGTCCATAAACCGATCCGTTGTGATAGCTAAGCTGAGTGAGTGATCGAAATGGAATCGGAATCGGAAATGGAAATGGAAACAGAGGAAGATAATAACACTAGGAATCGGAACGGAAACGGGTTCAGCAACCTTGGAACAATGTGGGAGAGCTTCATCCGAAGCCAACATGATTCCCTGAAAACGCTGTTCCACCGCCGCAACAACAAGCTCTCTTCATCCTCTCACCATCGCCACAAAAATTCTAATTCCAAACAACCTTCCTTCGAACCAATCCCTCAGCTCTCTCCTCTCGCCAACTCCGTCGTATCTCGCTCTTCCACGTACATTTTGCATTTCTTCCTCCTTTTTCGGTTAAAACGCATGTCGTTTTGTTTCACATCTAATGTTTCGCTCGCAATCGCAGGATCCTTGGAGTGTCGATGCAGGAGCTGCAGCACGCGTTCGATTCGGAGCTTCCAGTGAGCGTGAAGGAGCTTCTCACGTACGCTAGGAACCTCTTGGAGTTCTGCTCCTACAAGGCCCTTCACAAATTGACCACTACTTCCGATTACCTCTCCAGCAAGGATTTCCGCCGTTTGACCTACGACATGATGCTCGCCTGGGAAGCCCCCAGCGTCGAGAGCGACAATGTCAGTTCCGCATTATGATGATAGTTAATAATTCACGAAGTCAATCTCATCAAGTTTTTATTAAGAAATTAAGATCGTGATGATATGATCATTGCAGGAAACTCCTAATTCCAGAAATGATGATACTGGTGATGAAGAGGAAGAAGGATCGTTGTTCTATTCAAGTTCTACTAATATGGCACTTCAGGTTCTTCTTTCTACCTGTTGTAATAACGAACGCTGCAATTGCATTGGATTACTTTTCGATTTTATTTTATTGTTTTTTGAACCGATTGGTGTTACTTAGGTTGATGATGAGAAGACGGTTGGTCTGGAAGCTTTCTTGCGGATAGCTCCTGCTTGTGTTACTGTTGCTGATGTAATAACTGTCAACAATCTCTTTGACGCGCTCACTGCATCTTCCGGAAATCGGCTTCATTTTCTTGTTTATGACAAATATATAAGATCCCTTGATAAGTATGATTTGTTGTCTATTCATTATGATGCTTACTTGCTTGAACTTAAATTGCCGTTACTTCTGTTATTGAGTCAGAGTTCAGTGATCTGCATTGTTGGTGCAATTCCTAACTGTATGTTGCGTGCAGAATTATGAAGAATTCTAGAAATGTACTGGCCACTTGTGCTGGGAATCTTCATCTTGCCGAGGAAGAGATTGTCCTTGATATTGATGGGACGATTCCAACTCATCCGGTTCTTCAACATATTGGAATCTCTGCATGGCCTGGTGATTCATTCTGTTTTACTAATCAAAATAGGTTAATATGCATTCGAGTGTTCACTTAACTACAGAAGCACAAAGCTACCTAAATATGGCAAAAAAGCTACTGATTGTGGATGAGTGTTCACTTAAATTTTTAACACGATTAGGATGGAAATTTTTGCAAGTAATTGTTTCTAGAATCTAGATAATTTTTGCTGTTGCTTGACTTGCATTGGTTGCAGTTGCCTTTGTTCTTTGCTGTATTTAAAGAATGACCTTCATACTGGTTAGATATAAAGATTAAAGAAAGATATTTTGCAAGAAAAATTGCATCAACTAATCCCCTGAATTAGTTGCTCTAGTGAAGTCCGAGAAATTTATTCAGTTAAACCTTTTTATGGCCCCAAACAATGTTTTAGAAGCCGGTTTGATGAATCCATCAAATTGTATCAAGTATGGGAAGAAGTGAACTGTTGTTGGTCTCACTTCGTTAGCTTTTCTTTATACTTTATGCCTGAAACATGCGTTACAAAATGACAAGGAGCCCATATTCATTTAGCTGGCTAATAGGCCCTACTATGTTTTCTAGTTTACTCAGTGGTTACTCAAACTTATGTCTTTTGCAGGGCGATTGACCTTGACCAGTTGTGCTCTATACTTTGAGTCACTTGGGGTTGGTTTGCATGAGAAAGCTGTACGATATGATCTCAGCACCGACATGAAGCAAGTTATTAAGCCTGAATTGACTGGACCCCTTGGTGCTCGCCTTTTTGATAAAGCTGTGATGTATAAATCAACTTCGGTGTAAGTTATCTGTTGACAAATATCTCATGTGGCTAGCCAGTGGCTAGCCTATATATTTCACTTGCTTTCTTCAATTTTATGATTTTTCAAAATGTATTGACAGAGCAGAGCCGGTGTATTTTGAATTCCCTGAATTTAAAGCAAACTTGCGCCGTGACTATTGGTTGGAGATTAGTCTCGAGATCCTGCGAGTACACAAGTTTATCAGAAAATACTGCCTTAAAGAGGCGCAGAAATCAGAAGCGCTTGCCAGGGCTATGCTGGGCATTTTTCGATATCGTGCAGTTAGAGAGGCTTTCAAGTATTTCAAATCCAACTCTAAAACTTTACTTACTTTTAACCTAGCTGAAACTCTTCCACGGGGAGATATGATTTTGGAAACCCTGTCAAACAGTTTAACAAATTTGGTTGCTATTTCTGGTAAACGTGATATTCCTGGGACTGTAGATACAAAAAAGCAACCGACAGTGTCTCCAGCATCAGTTGTGGCACTTTCCTGTCTTGGATTTAAATCAAAATATGTGGCTGACGTTTGCGAAGAAACAATTGTTGTTGGTGATATCCGAGTTGGTGAGATAAATCCCTTGGAAATGGCAGTGAAACAGTCCCTTCTTGACACCGGAAAAGTTGAAGCTGCACAGGCAACTGTGGACCAAGTGAAGGTTGAAGGGATTGATACAAATGCGGCAGTAATGAAGGTTCATTATGATTTCCATTCCATAATCATTTTATTTGTTTTTTTTTTTTTTTTTTTGAGAGTTTAAATCATAATTCCATTTGAACATGAAATTATAGTAAGGCAGAGGGTTTGATAAGGGAAAGTAAATAGTGAGTTCGTTGAGTTTATAAGTAATCTTTATTCTTTACACCCCAAGATGAAGACACAATTTCAATTCCTAGGGGTTTCTTTTGCATGGAGATTGTATAATGCTTATGCTTCTACATTCAAACGTAGATTGGTCTTATAGGTAGCTGAACATGTAGATACCTTGTTGATCCTTTTTGCCAGGATAAGTTGGTTCATTTAAGATCAATATATACACTTTGCTTCATACAGAAAATGTATTCCGATTTTCAACCCAAAAGATATGCTTACTGGGTTAGCATGTGTATGCCCAAAAGACATGCATAGTAGAAGGTTTCCTCAAGAGGATGAAGGAAAAATGAAATTAGACTATGCTTTTAGTTATATGGTATGGGTAATTCATAATTCCTTTAACTCCTTGCAGGAACTACTGTTCCCATTAATTGAATCTGCTAACCGACTACAGCATTTGGCCTCTTGGAAAGACTTTCACAAATCAACAGCCTTTTTGCTACTCACCTGCTATGCGATTATAAGGTAATGCTTTTAGTGTAATATCAGCATTTTACCAGGTGATTACGTTAGGGCCAATTACTCCATATATATATACTTCTTTAAATTGGTTGCTTTTCGAATAAATATTATCATTTCCCTCATTTGACAAAAACTTTATGATCCTCAACACTACTTACACATTCTAATATAGACTTGAATTTCTTTAGTGTTGAAAATTTTAGAAGGCTTCTTTCTGTCTTGGTCCTCGACTTTGTCCCATTCCCATCAATGTTGTATAATCATATGAACTTTGGGGTCTCAATCTTAAGCTATTATGTGAGGCCCAAGATTGGTTCCCTGGGTCTCAGCATTTTCCGTTTCCCTATGTACTCATGGCAAAACACAGCTCTGTTACTTATTACTGTGGAAGTTCAGTTTATACTGAGTATTGAGATTCAACTATAATTACTTAATAACACATTTTAAAAGATACTCTGACGAAAAGATTAAAGAAATAAATAAATGTGGAATGATATTAATCAAATTACCTGAATATATTCATTGACACGTATTCCGTCCCCTCTTCTATTATTCTTGACATTCTCATCAATGTGGTATTTTGTTGGTAAGCCCATCTTAAGCAAACACCCATGCTTCCCACAATATTCTGAATACTGTTGTGTTTTGTCAACCTCTGTACCTCAACAAGAGGATATTGAATCTTAAATTGAGAATTTAATGTGTGTTTATTATGTTGCCTTACTTTAGTTTTATTTAATAAATTGATTGCCAATAGGATCCGACAGTAATGACTGTTAATAAAAGATTATCTTGTGTTAAATTGGTTTATATGGATTTGATGAATAAAGCAATTAGTTAAAATTGATGTACAGGGGGTGGATCCAGTACTTATTGCCATCCATTTTTGTGTTAACTGCAATTGTCATGCTCTGGCATAAGCAATTTCAGAGAGGAAGATCATTAGAACCCTTTATAGTAACGGTTCCCCCAAATCGAAATCCAGTGGAACAACTTCTGACATTACAAGAGGCCATTACACAGTTCGAATCATTTATTCAAGCTGGAAATATTGTTCTCCTAAAGATGAGAGCTCTTCTACTTGCTATATTACCACAGGTGAGTTTCCTAGTGGTCTATTTCTTCAAAAAAAAATTGAATGTCATAGCATAAATTCAGGCTAAAAAGCTTCTGCTGCAATGTATGCAATGATCTGTCAGGGTAATACAATAAGGTTTATGCCATGAAGTAGACCTGCTTTTGAACAAATGTAGTTGAACACTAAAGAGTCAAACAAGCTCACCAACAAAAATAGTTCTGCAATACTTATGCATAGCCGAGTTTCTTAAAGAAACCATATAATGAAAACCATTCTAAGGAAACAATCTTAGTCCTTATTTATTAAAAACTAAAGGCAAACAAAGTGATACAGTGCCCTGTTCTACCTAGTACCTAGGGACAAAAGGTCAAAAACTAAAATCAACACACTAAAGAAGACCTCCGTTTTTGGTTTCTCATATGTATCTGAATTGAAGGCTTCTTCAAGGCATCACTAGTCACTACATGTGATTACCTCTTTCAATTGAGGTTCGAACTGTGATTTGCAAGTATAGTTCTGCCTGACAATTTAAAAGTAAATGGAAAACTGATCCTGAAATACAAACGCACATTTAAAAATAGGACAGTCTGTTTGTGGGGTATACTAATCTTATTGAGCGAGTCCAAGAGAAGTAGGACTTGAGAATAGTTGTAAGCCTTGGAATTCAACCATTGAGAAATCATCTCTATCTTAGTACATGGTAGATTTGTATGATTGAGTAGAATAAACAAATTATTAGCCGTCACATACCTGACATATTGTTTCTTGATATCTGTTAGGGCCATAACTCCTGAGTTGTAAGCTGCATGATATTTAAACAAATTCATTCATGGTTTCTCCATTTATTTCCTTGCAGGCTACAGAGAAGGTTGCACTGTTACTAGTTTTCTTAGCTGCTGTGTTTGCTTTTGTTCCTCTAAGGTACATACTTTTTATGGTTTTCATTGAGGGTTACACGAGGAAGATGCCGCTTAGGAAACAAAGCAGTGCCAGATGGTTAAGGCGCGTTAGAGAATGGTGGGTCAGAATACCAGCTGCCCCTGTCCAGCTCATTAAGCTTGATGAGGGCAAGAAAAGAAAATGATATTGCGTTGCATAATTCAATGGTTGACGCTGTTTTATGGCAACCATCATTCATTAACATCATACAATTTTGAGAGCGTAACCATATATTTGTATTTGGCGGCTAAGTTGTATATTCTAAATCATTTGTGCTTCCACTTTCTTCTTCTTTCTTATACACTAATTTCTAACTCTAAAGGTGATAGGAGAGATTAGGTAGATGAACTCATTATCGTATCAATTATGTTCCGGAAGTACAATAACCGACTTGTAAAATTTGCATTGTAAAGGATCGTACAGAACAAGCTTACTTTTACTGTCGTTTACATGATTTCTATAGCGTTTCAAATTTAGAACAATATGTTCGTTCATATAGGCCTTAAGGGCTCAGATAATCAAATTGAATGATTTAATAATATGATGTGTATATACTTTTTGGATTTAATTTTAATCTGATGGCAGTATAGGAAAATTTTTAAAGGAAAAGTGGGTGGAGGCAACAAATAGCAGGTCATCAACCAATTACTTATCTTCTAAAAAAACTAAATACATGTTAACGTATCATTTCTTTAGAGGATGGGTTAACCTTGACTACCCTCCTTTACATATTTCTCAATTGTACAAAAAAGAACCGAAGAAAAGGTGTTTGATTATTTACACAACAAAAAATGGCATGCAGAAATTCTTTCTGTGCATGCAAGATCTTTACTAACTCCTGTTTCATATTCATTGTGAAGACACCTTGAAGATCCGAGTTGCACAAACTCTGAAATCTTCAGTAAAAAGAAAGCTTCCGGCAGACCGAAATTCTGTTCTACACATTTTCTGGCCAGAACTCCCTGAAGAAAGCCCGCTCGAATTCCTTCTCCTCCATCTTCTTCTCAATCTCCTGCATCTTTCTCAGCCGTTTAGAAAGTGCTTTGGTTTTCTTTATAGATTCCTGAAATTAATTGAACTTAATTAGAGAATGAATCTATACAGAGTAGAATAAAAAGACACCCAGCATCTTATGTCAATGTCAAAATGACTATATATCCAACAATGAGGCTGCTCCCCAGCACCATGGTTGCATGGGATCCTATCAACCAATACTCTAGAACATTAATATATAAAATTTCTGCTTAACTCATAAGGGTTTCCTGTTATATTTCTCAAGTTCCCCACCAAATCCAGTAGAATAAAACATGGGTACTTCAAAAATCAATATATTTCGATCGGATAACTTGGGCACACAAGCACTACCTTCAATAACAAAAACCTTTGGTGACCGTTCCAATCTTCAAATTCCAAATAATAAAAATGTGTACAGCTGACATTTTTCATTATTATGCTATACTTTCAGAACATGTTCCCCAGGAAAAGTCCTTCAAATGACTTAACTTTTAACAAATTCTAAAAATCAAACAGAATGGATAAATGGTAGACAAACCCCAGGTGACAATCCCAAAGAAAAGTTAACAAAAAAATTACCTTCTGATCGTTCGCTTTAGATGCATCAGTATGGTCAGGCTTGACAGCCTTTTTCTTCACTTTATCTGCTCCCAAACCTCGTTTATTATTCTTCACATATGTTTCCACAGGCTCTAATCTACCCTGTTACCATAACAATAATGAAGTTATTTTTCAAAATTTTTGCATGAAAATTTAAAAATACCCTTGAACATACAATACCAGCATGTTTACGCTCCTCCAACTATGGAAAACTTACCCCCATTATTACTCAGATACTCTCCTACCAAACATACCCTAAAATTTTTCCTTTCAAATTATGAAGAGAAAAATGGCATGAAGTAACATAACAGTTGAAACTTGAAAGTAATGGTTTCAAATTCGCAACAATGATTTTGACTGCTAATTCCATCTTTTAACAGAGAGAATGAGAAACAAAACCTGCTCAGAGACCCCCAGACCAGAGCCTTCTTTCCAACCATGCTTCTTCAATAGCTGCAAAAATATCACCTCAAATTATACTTACACGAACAAAAGAAAAAGAAATCAGAGTACACAATGAAATAAGGGAAATATACCTGAAACCCTATATTGGAAGAGTTAATTGCTGTTGCGTAACTACTTGAACCCGACGTATCTTCCATGGTATCGACCTTAATCTGCTGCATACAAATTCAAACTAACCATCACCACTACACCTACACCAGCATAATACAATCAAACCATTTCAGATCTCATGATTACTTCAAAAATTAGAGCCATATAAATTCCTAAAACCCTTTTCCCGCTCCATTACAAACCCTCGAAACATCAAGAAAACAGCATCCTCAACACCACGAATAAGACCTAAACATTTGAAAGGATTGTTACCTGCTTCAAATCCCTTCACCGATTGACTCAAAATTGAGGGAATCAACGTTGTCGGTTATTTCTCTCTTTTTTAAATTATTTTTGGTCTGATTATTTATTCTTCCTTGAATGATTAAAAAACAACAAACGAACCTCGTAAGGGAAAGAGAGACTTTTGGGCTGGGCCTTGAATCCAAAGGAAGCCCAATATCAAACGCAAACGCAAACGCAAACCCAAGAGAGACTTTCCAATCCCTCTTTGATCTCTCTCTCTCTCTCTCTTTCTCTCTCTTGTGTTTGAGAAAAAATGCTTCAGCGAGCTCCTCTGTGCTGCTCTTGCATTCATCTTGTATTTTTGTATATAATTTTAATATGATGGCAGTATAGGAAAAGAGGGTGGAGGCAACCAGTAGAATAGAAGCAACAATGCGTAGAAATACCAAGCAAATCATCAATCAATTACTTATCTTCTAAAAGAACTAACTACATGTTAACGTATCATTTCTTTAGAGGATGTGTTAACCTTGACTACCCTCCTTTACATAAAACTCACGGCCCACCAATCAGAACCGGAACTTCTTCTTTTTGCATTTCCTTTTTACTGATCTCAGCCACTCTCTGCATGAATGGAGGTCTGTCACGACTTCATCTTCAACAAAAGGACAATCTTCAATTCCAGCTTTGATCCACCAAGCCACTGTTAGCTTCGTGAGTCTCGACTCAACCTCCCAGTTTGGCTTCCAATTTTCAAATATGACTCTATTTCTTGCTTTCCACACATTCCAAATGACAGCAAAGTAAATTGACAACCACAGGTTTCTTTCTGCCCCTTTGAATACTTTCTTTGACCATTCATTGAAAACCACCATAGGATCCGAATGGAGGCACGTTTGAATCCCCCACCATTTACACATATCCATCCAAATCCTCCAAACTTTCACACATGTAAAAAACAAGTGGTCATTAGTTTCAACTTCACAAAAACACAATGGGCATATTGCCTCAATGGGTTGGAGTATTCCCAATCTGCATAGCCTCTCCCGTGTATACATTCTTTTCACATGCACAAACCAGACGCATAATTCTGCTCTTGGGGGCGCGACTCCTTGCCAGATTTTACTTGCTTTTGTCACCCTTTGATCCATACCAGCATTGTGATCTAGCTTCTGTACCTGTAACAAAAACGATTTGACCGAGAATCCGTTGGAGGGATCAAACCTCCACATAAATTTATCATCTCTGGATTCTCTGGTCATACGCACTTGATCAATCAGATTCAGCAGCTCATCAACAGTTCCTACTTCACATACGAGTAATTCTCTCTTCCACTCAAGGGACCATTGCCATCTCAGTCCATTCCATACTCCCATATCGGCAATGGCAGCTTGCTGTTGCAAAGAGATATCATAGAGCCATGGAAACACTAATTTCAGCGGTTTAATTCCAATCCAAGTCTCTAACCAGAATCTAGTGTTCACTCCATCCCCAATATGTTTGGTTATCCCAGTTCTGACTAGTTCACCCATTTCAGCAGGTAAACTCTCTCCAATTCTACCAATATCTTTCCAAATTCCTCCCAAGTTCTGCGGTTTCTGATCCACAATACTCACATTTGGCTCCAACTTATTATTAACCCGCTCGAATTCCTTCTCCTCCATCTTCTTCTCAACCTCCTGCATCTTTCTCAGCCGTTTAGAACATGCTTTGGTTTTCTTTTCAGAATCCTGAAATTAATTGAACTTAATTTAAAAAAGAATCTATACACAGTAGAATACAACAAAAGACACCCCAGCTTCAAATGACTTAACTTCTAATAAATTCTAAAAATCAAACAGAACAGATAAATTGTAGACAAACCCCAGGTGACAATCCCATAGAAAAGTTTACAAAAAATTACCTTCTGGTCGTTCGCTTTAGATGCATCAGTATGATCAGGCTTGACAGCCTTTTTCTTCACTTGATCTGCTCCCAAACCTCGTTTATTATTCTTCACATATGTTTCCACAGGCTCTAATCTACCATGTTACCATAATAAAGTTATTTTTCAAAACTTTTGCAAAAAAAATCAAAATACCCTTGAACATACAATCCCAGCATTTTTACGCTCCTCCATCTATGGAAAGTTTACCCCCATTATTAACCTTCAACTAAACATACCCTAAAATTTTTCCTTTCAAATTATGAAGAGAAAAAAATGGCATGTAGTGAGACTGTGTTTATTTATAAGTACAAGACACACAAATACAGATATAAAGAATACATTGTGTATTTGTTTTTTTACTTCTAGAACGAACACAAAATACACAATATTCTATGTATTTTTATATGCATTTGTGTATCTATTATTGAGCGCAATGACGTCATTTGATCCATGTAGCCGACTTCACACAGTGAAATAAGGCTTGTTGTTGTTGTTGTAGTATTGGTAAACAAATGCAAGCTAACAGAACGGTTGAAACTAGAAAGTAATGATTGGAAATTCGCAACAATGATTTTGACTGCTAATTCCATCTTTTAACAGAGAGAATGAGAAACAAAACCTGCTCAGAGACCCCCAGACCAGAGCCTTCTTTCCAACCAAGCTTCTTCAATAGCTGCAAAAATATTACCTCAAATTATACTTGCACGAACAAAAGAAGAAGAAGAAGAAATCAGAGTACACAATGAAACAGGGGAATATACCTGAAACCCTATATTGGAAGAGTTAATTGCTGTTGCGTAACTACTTGAACCCGACGTATCTTGCATGGCTTTATCCACCTTAATCTGCTGCATACAAATTCAAACTAACCATCTTCATTACACCTAAACCACCATAATACAATCAAACCATTTCAAATCTCATGATTAATTCAAAATGTTCACCGTTATAAATTCCTAAAACCCTTTTCCCGCTCCGTTACGAATACTCGAAATATCAAGAAAACAGTATCCTCAACCCCCCTAAAAAAACCGAAAAAAAAAAACCTTTCAACTCCACGAATAAGAGAAGAGAGACTTGGGCTGGGCCTTGAATCAAAGGCAGCCCAATATCAAACGCAAATTGGTGAGTGTCGTTTAGCTTCCATTCTTCGCCTAATCCACAATCACAAGCTCATCACTGAGCCTTTCTTCGTGTTCGTCGTTAACTAAAGCAGCTGAACCTGGTAACGAAATGATTCTCAGTTTTGAAGGATGATAATTTACTGTGACTCTTTCAATTCACCTAGCTTACTTATCATACACACCAATAAATCATCCTTTACTTGTTTCACTTCATTCTATGATATTCTTCATTTGTCAACCATTAAGAATTTCATTTGATTTTCGTTTTCACAACGCCTGATTTATCGTTTTTGTCTATTTACAATAATTTGCTTGAAGATATGGCGCTTCAACATTCCATGATTTTGCCCTTGTCATTTTTCATTTCACCTATCGTTGTAAAAGAGCGGAAATTGAACATGCCCAATTCATTTTATGGCACGAGTTCTCTTCCAAAGCTGAAGCATGACAACTTCAATAAGGAGATTTTGAATGTGAGTCCCCAAACCTCTTGAGGCTTTATTTGCTTGTTTGTGTGTATATACTGAGAGTTCAATGAAGGTCCGTTTTTTGCCCCTATTTCCTTGAACCAGGTTGGTGATCCCAAAGCAATAAGAGAACCAACAAGAGTTCGAGCACTCGAGTCTGATAGAGATGATTGGAAGAGACGCCGAGAAGCTTCTAGTGACTCTGATGATGAGGACGAGGATGTGCCTCCTCCCTTTGATAAAAACGATCCTTACTGTATGACCCTTGAAGAGAGAAAAGAATGGAGGAGGAAAATTAGAGAAGTGATAGATAAGAAACCTGATATTCAAGAACAGTTAGACTCTGTGGACAAGAAGAAAAAATTGGAAAAGCTTCTGTCTGATTACCCTCTTGTTGTGGAGGAGGAAGATCCTGATTGGCCTGAAGATGCTGATGGGTGGGGTTTCAGCTTGGGGCAGTTTTTCGACAAGATTACCATTAAAAACACCAAAAAGGCTGATGCCAAAGATGATGATGATGATGATGATGACGACGAAATAGTATGGCAAGATGATAATTATATTCGTCCTATCAAAGACATAAAGACTGCAGAATGGGAGGAGACTGTATTCAAAGACATAAGCCCTTTGATTATTCTTGTACACAATCGATATAAAAGGTTTTGTTCTGCTTCTACATTTGATATCTGTTTGTAAATACCTTTTTTGGGCTCTCTGTATCTAAATGGGGACATTAGTTGCTTCACTTTTCATGTGCAGTAGTTGAATCTCATCTTATTCGCTTTTCATGCATCCTTTTGGTTCTGGTCTAAGTAGCTGAATGCTAATTGCTTCACTGTTGCTTGTTCCTATAAGCTTACTGCAGAGTTATATGTATGTTACAACATTAGAGGTCTCTAGACTCTAATCAGGGTAATCTGCTCTTTGGTTAGTGTTATTAACTTATAATTGAGTGCAATTTGATAGATAGATTGCTTAGCTGGTTTTCTTCTCCTTACATTAAGATTTCTTTTCCCTGCAAATTAGTTTCTTTTTTTGTTCATGAGCATGCTTATTCTCTTAGGTTTTTGCCTTTTGGAAGTGGGTTCTCTAAAACTTTCAACCTTGCGTGCTATTAACAACAGAATTTGCAATAGTACTTTAGTTGTTCTGCCAGATGTGAATTTGCAATACTTACTTCTAATAACTCTTCATTTACTTTTTAGGCCGAAGGAGAATGACAGAATTCGAAATGAACTAGAGAAGGCTGTGCATATCATTTGGAACTGCAGGTTACCATCCCCAAGAGTAAGTAAAATCATAACAAAGATTGACTTCGCGTCCTTGTTACTCTATCCATAGAAGATTTGTTTCTTCCTCTTTGATTTGTGGGTCTAATATCCTGTCTCATTTCATATGAAAGTGTGTTGCACTTGATGCCATTGTCGAGTCTGAATTGGTTGCTGCACTTCAAGTTTCAGTCTTCCCTGAAATTATCTTTTCCAAATCCGGGAAGATCTTATACCGTGAAAAGGGTATTGTTCTATCTATTTTATATGAATGAAAAGAAACATGTCTTTTCCATTTCTTCATCTTTTCCTTCTGACTATGCTTAACTTCAATTTGGTTGCCTCTCAGCAATGCGAAATGCAGATGAGTTATCAAAAATCATGGCATTCTTCTATTACGGAGCAGCCAAACCATCATGCCTGAATAGCATCACGGAATATCAAGAAGATATTCCCTCTTATACCATCGATAGTCCAGAATCCTGAAACTAAACGACCAAGTTTTATGAGTTCAATTGATGCAACAATGCCTTAGGCATTCAGCTTTCATGTAAAAAATGCAAGGAATATATGTATGGCTCCTTTGCTGGCATATCAAACATGATAGAAGAACATGGATCTCCAAGCAAAAAAATTCCCAGGGTGGGCTGTTAGATGTGTGGCCAATTCATGGAAGCCAGAGCCACCACGGGACCTGATGAGTTGTGATAAGTGGCTTGTGGTAAAACAAAATTTGAAGTTCCAATATGGAATTCCTTGACCTGATATGACTTGGTGTATAACCTTTGGCACAGCAAATATCCAAAGAAAAAATGTTAGTCAGCTAGAAATTGGTTCAGTTCATTATTTTCTAAATGTAATGGGATTGGATATGGACAAGTGTCTCAGAATTAAATGCATTCTTTTTATGATATTTCTTTCTTTTAGAATAAATGAGAATAAATGGTTTATATGCCTTATTTTATCTATCAACACCGCTTGAAAAATTTTTTGCGAATGTATACTTACATACTAATCCGGGAAAGGGGTACCCTTTATATAATGTTTATTTAAGAAAAAAAATGCATATCCGTCCGGAGTATTGAAAAAATAAATAAACATTACACAAAGAGTAATCATTTTCAGTATCTAAGTGTAGATTTGTAAATTATTTTAAATTAGTGTAAGTAAATCAGTAACTAACTGAGATATGTGCACCATTTTAATTGGTAAAAAAATCCAAGGTACTATGTAATTATATAGCGTTGCTTATATTCTAACATAGAAAGGATCTCTGTTGTGAATATTTATTGTACACATTAAAAATGCATATAAATAATATGAAAATTGAACATATTTTTTTCTGCACACAACTTTTAGTATGTTATCAAAATTATTTATAATTATAAAATGTGTTTATTTTTATTATAAACATGTGCAGTCATATCAAAATTTGTGTTCGATTTTAAATACTTTTATGTGCATCTACTTATTATTCTTATAAAATATGTGTAATGTTGTTAAATTTTATGTATAATATAGAACTAAATTTATGTACAATCTCAACGTAGTTATCTGAAGTCTTCCCCTTACGCGTTTTAATCAAATTAAATTGAATATAATAAGAGCAACTTGAGCTCCTTTTACCAAATCCAACATATTCAGTGCATCAACGACCTTTGGTCTCTCCCTAAAACACAACACTCATCCAGATCTAATCTCTTGCTTGTTTTGCTGCTTTTGCTCTGCTTTGTAGTCGCGCCCCTAACACTTGTCAATTAATTAATTAAGGTAATATAATGTAACTTTGCATTATTAAGGCGTTCATTAATTGTGCACGATCATATATCATACTAGATCTGAATAAAAGTACCCAAAGTATTAAAGATTCTCCTATTTAATTTCGATTGGCATGCTTGTTCTCGTATATTGATCAATATTTAGGGCATACACATTTTGATCATGGGTAGGCCGAGGGATGAGGAGGCCTGGGAACAAGTTACTAAACACGAAAATGGTACGTGGACGTGCAAACGTTGTGGAAGAAGTTTCTCAGGAGGTGCTGCAAGAATTAGAGCGCATCTGGGCAAGGAAAAACGAAAAGGAATTGCTTTATGCGAAGGTAGCAGCGTTCCTGGTAACCAAGGAGGAAACAGCACTGCTGCTATGGCTATGGCTATGGATGGTTCAAGTGATCCAATGGAAGTTGTAGATGGAATGCACTCATTTCAAGGTAACAAAATCCATGTATACTCGTACAAGTTATATATATAGTATATGATTATTATCGGTGTGTTTCACCTACTGATTTAGACGTGCGTGCGTGATATTATCTTTATATATGTGTTCTTTAAATTTGTTTAGCTTCTAAAAAATAATTAGGGAAATAATGTTTTATTTATTTATTTTGGAGTATGAAATGATGACCGGAGTTTTCTTTTACCTCACCTTTCTCCAAAGTGGCTAGTCAAGCTCCTCACACGTTTGATGACAGCATCCCCAGTTCAAGTAATTATCAAAATGTCATTCCTGCTGACACTTTATTATGTGAAGGAGGTACACATCTTGTATTTACTTATTTTACCTATTAGTATTAAGTTTAGACGGTGTTTTATTTTAATATTTGATGTTTGAATAGAGATTTACCTAAAAAAAATGTTTCAGGCACAAGACCATTGTACATTCATCGTACCTCAATCTATTAAACCCTTCCTTTTTTTTCTCACACTCTACAAGCTCCAACATCACATCGCTCTTTCTAAAATTTAAAAAATTATTATGCAATCTTATTTTCTTATAAACCTGAAAATTTTTCTCCACAATAAATGGCATTTGGATTGCATTAGGTTTTATTTTTTTCAATTTGTGTTTAGAATTCATCCTTTTTTAAATTCATATTTTAAATTTTTGACATCTTCTTTCTTAGTGACATGAGTTTTAATTTGCACCTCATTCTCCAAGTGGTTTTGTCTCGTGCAAAATAAATTTAGTCATTTGCATATGTTTAGATGTTCTAACTACATCGACAATAAATTATTTGCATACACTAATTATTATTTTTTACGCGCATCATCAAAATTCATGGTCATACTTTCTTTACGACACCACTTGACAATGAGCGATGGGCCATATTTGCATAGCTTACCCCCACATACTATGAAACACACACCAAAATGTATAATTTTGCACACATTATTTATAAATTATTACACACATTAAACATGCGTTATTGCTAGAGAAGACAAAAAAGAATGAATGCGCCTAGTGTGTGTACTGAGCAATATTTTATACTGAAATTGCATGAATTGAATCATTGAATTCATGTCATTGTTTTGTTTTGTACTATGGATAATATGATGAATTGTACTTTTAATGTGTTGTTGTTAGTTAAAATATGATGTTTTGGTTGAATTTGAAAATGGAAAATGTTAATGGTACATAGCATAATATTTTTATTTACCTATTTTTCATCATATTTAAATATTAATAACTTTAATAAATATACTTACAACTTGTCAATTTATTCATTAAAGTTGTCACATACATTTAAATGGGTGAACAATAAATAAATAAGTACTATACTATGTATAAATATCACATGGATGGTAAAAAGTACTTTTAGCTATTTATGTACTTTTGTTTTTACCACCCATTTCTAAATTCTAAGAAAAACTCAATATTTTAACTAAATTTCCCTCCAAACTCCATATATATATATATATATATACCATCATCAATATTTAAAAAAAATTATATTATGAGTGAATCATAACACTCTATTTTAATAATTTTTCAAGTAGTGGAAAGAATAACCTATTCTAATAATTAATGTGGTTTTTGCTTAATTGATTGTCAATGCATCAAAATTAAATACATATATAAAAAGATCCTTGTGCTCTGTCTTTAAATTTGATTAGTTTTTAATAAATAAATAAATTACAATTAATAATGTCTTTATTTATTTTGGAGTATAATAAAATGTTGACCTGAGTTTTCTTTACCTCGCGTTGCTCCAAAGAGGCTAGACAAGCTCATCACACGATCTTTGATAGCATCCCTTATTCAAGTTATAATCATCAAAATGTCCCTCCTCCAAATCATTTATTCGAAGGTACGCATCTTTGGTATATATAATTAAGTTTACCGTTGTCTTATTGTGTCATGTCTTTAAATTTGATTAGTTTTTAAATACAATAATCTTTTATATATAATGATAAATTAATCAATACAGTCAATAAATTTATTTTGACTTTATTTTTTTGTCTAAATAATTATTAGAATTGTAATAGGCTAAACAATTATAACAAAAAATCTCATTTATTTACTAATTCTACTGATTTTTTTATTATACATCTTGCATCACTCTTTTAAAAACAAAGTAACAAACAAGTTTATTTTTCTTAATTTTTTTGGTAAGAAGTGCCTAGATATGCTGATCATACTATCGGCGGCAAAATCACTAATTCAAGTAATCATCAAAATGTCCCTCCTCCAAATAATTTATTCGAAGGTACGCATCTTAAGTAAATATAAATCAATAACTAAAAATAGTTAATTACTTAATTAATTTATTTTTATTATTATTGAATTTTAGTATGAACTCACTCTTGTATATAAATTTTTAAAATTCAATAATAGAGATAAAGATGACTAAGTAATTGACTCATTTTTTTTATACACTAACATTTCTCATATTATTAATCTAGTGCATTTTAAGGTTTAGTTTTATATGTTGTTAAGTTTTATTTTTATACTATTTTCAAGTTATTAAAATAATTTAGAATTATTTTCTGTTAATAATTTCTCACGGTTACGTTCATCTCTCTTCCTTAACTTGCCTAAAAGACAATTTAAGTGTTTATGATTTAAAAAAGAAAAAAGACAAAGAAGTAACAAAGTGGAGCATTAATGTGTGCCAATTAAGATAAAGTGAAATCAGAAATTCTTTTAGCAAAACAATATCTGATATAAAAAATTAAAATATTATAGGACTAAAAAGTGTATCTAGTTTAATAATTTATTAACACATAGTTAATAAAATTATTGAAAATTTTACACTATAATTAAGCTAGTCAAATTAAAGTTCATAAAGCATTTTTTAAAACTATAATATCTATGATGTGATAATTATTTATATGTGTACGTATCTAAGTAACATAAAGGTGTTAACAACAAATTTTATAGATAGAGTAAGTAAGTCACCGAATCTTATTAAAAAGAATTGGCAGTATAATTAATTTTAAACATTTGTGAATGATGAAAAATACAAGACTACTATACATTGGATTACTTAATTTATTTTTCTGGCTTATTTCGAAGTTGAAAAAATGGTAACTTGAGCTTATGTTATTTTTATCTTCAACCATATATATGGTGCGCTAAAATTAATTAGCCGGAGGGGCTGCTCATGAACTTGATACTGGACTACCCATTCATACATCACAAGGTACGCAGCTATCTATCATCTGTCGATTATGTATTTCGTTTTGTTGACCAACAACAACAATAATAATAATAATTTTATTTTTAATTTCATGATCGTTTCATACATACATACATACAAGTGGATGTGATTCTGACGAACACAAAATAAAATAAAATTGAAACAGGTTTGCCAAATGTAGACAATGCGGTGGGAAATGACCATGGTGGTTTTGAGGATGAGATTAGAAAAGTTAAAGAATTGGTTGACATGTTAACCCGTGAGGAAGGCAACATTGACAGAGAATTGCAGTGGCTGTTGGAATCCCACACTGGCCAGAAACGGAGAAGAGAAGCAGAAGACGAAGCAGAAGATGAAGTCAATGAATGGTTAAAGGAAGTGAAAAAATTGAAAGAAAGAGCTAATAAAATGATTGAGTTATTATCTGGTCAGGGTTGGTCAACGGACCGGTCAGCACTTGAAGAGAAAATAAACAAGTTGAGGGAAGATGTGCACACCCATGTTGAAGGAAAGCCTTTTGTGTTGTCCTCAAATGAATACATGCTTGGTCTATATTTTGATAAAAAGCTTAAGGAGCTGTTTGCACTTGCAAGGGATAAAAAAGTCCTCATCATTGGAGTACATGGAATGGGAGGGGTGGGAAAAACAGCCCTAGTAACTCATTTCAAGTATAAAGCATTGAGGCGTGGAGATTTTAAGGAGGTTATCTTGGTCACTGTTTCCCAAGATTTCAGCATTTTAAAACTTCAAAGTGCTATTGCCAAGAGGATAGGTATAAAGCTTGACAAGGATGACGAGATTGTTGAAAGAGCGAATAGACTGTCAATGGCCTTAGATAAGAAAGGTGCATTGTTGCTTATTTTGGATGATGTTTGGAATTATATTGATCTGCGAAAAGTGGGAATTCCACTTAGAGCAGTGGATGGGATCAAAATTATTCTTACATGTCGTTTGAACCATGTCTTTCGACAAATGGATTGCCCACCTCGGAATATAATTCAAATGGAACCACTTTATCGTGATGGCTATGATGATTGGAAGTTATTTTTGCTGAAACTTGGATGTTATGGAACACCTGCAACACTTACTCCTGAAATAGAAAACATTGCAAGTTCCATTGTGGAGAGATGTGATGGCTTGCCACTTGGAATCAGTGTGATGGCTAGAACCATGAAAGGGGTAAATGATATTCGTCAATGGAGACATGCATTGTATAAACTTGAAAATTCGGCAATGGGTGGAGAGATGGAAGACGAGGTATTCAAGTCATTAAAACTTAGCTATGATCATTTGATGGACAAGAACATTCAAAACTGTTTCTTGGTGTGTGCACTGCACGGTAAATGCTCAAAAGAGCAGCTCATAATGAAGTTTGTTGAGGAGGGATTAATAAAAGAAACGAAGAGTTTGGAAGAAATATTTGATGAGGGGCATGCCATATTGGATCAACTTGAAGGTCATTCCTTGTTGCTTGGTGATAAACTAATGAATGTGAATGATGATTACGAGGATGAGGATGAATATGAATATGAATATAAGTATGATTTAAGCATGAATGGCCTAGTGAGGGACATGGCAAGGTATGTAGTGAAAATCAGGTACATGGTCAAGGGTAATCAAAGTTTGAGGCAGGTGCCAGACATGCAAGAATGGGCAGCTGATTTGGAAAAAGTTTCCTTAAGAAGCAATCACATAAAAGAAATTCCAGAGAGCATGTCGCCTAGTTGTCCCCGACTGTCCACCTTGATTTTAAGTAATAATAAACTGAGTCAAATACCTAATGGTTTTTTTAGCGACATGGGCTCCCTAACTAGACTGGATTTATCCTACAATAGAGAATTATCTTCCTTGCCGTATTCCTTGTCTAGATTGAGGTCCCTAAAATCTTTGCTGCTGAAAGGATGTTGTTCATTGAAATATGTGCCTTCATTGTGCGAGTTACGTGAATTGACAAGATTGGTCATTTCAGGTACATCAATTGAGCGAGTACCAGAAGGTTTGGCAACACTAGTCAAGTTGAGATGGCTTGATCTGTCTTATAACAGAGAATTGACCTCTGTTTCATGGTCTGTGCTACTTGGTTTGACTAATATGAAGTACCTTGATCTCCGCTCAAAGCAAGTAACAGTGAAGATAGAAAATGTGAAAGAGATAATGAGTGTGCTGGAATATTTTGCATGTTACTTTCATCTCACCAAGGACTTCGCTGATTATATGGAATATATATTGGACAGAGGTATTGGACCCAAACATTGTCATCTCCTTTTTGGAATTGCTAATACCGGCATATACAGAAAATATGATCTAACTAGAGGTTATACTAAAGATCATCACTATTTACGTTTTCGAGATGGCGAAGCAGTCAACCATTTGCCAACAGACCTTCTCGAGCTTGAATTATCAAGTAATGAACAATGGAGCGGAGGCATATGTGATGCTCTGTCATTCAAAGTTCCTTCTTCTTTGAGGGAGATTTCTGTTGCACACTGCCCAAAACTGGAGTGGTTGTTTTGTTTGAATGGTTCTTGTTATGTCTGCAAACATCTTCACAACCTTCATTCTTTGATACTCTATAATTTAGAGAGATTAGAATTCATCTGGAAGGAAATAGAGGAAGGCATGTCTTTGCGTAACTTAAGTAGTCTGACTATTTGGAGATGCAACAAACTGGAGAAATTGCTGACACCTGAGGCGTTGCTACAACTCCCAAATCTGGAGACAATAGAAGTACAGTTTTGTGACTCAATGAAAGAGATATTCGCAAGGAGGGGCTATGGTGAGGGTGATGATGATATTGATTCCACAATTACACTCCCCAATTCATTCAAGACGTTGTTGTTATGGTATTTACCTCAATTGAAGAATGTGTGTGCAAATATTATAGTCTCACGATCCCCTCCGACACTTGACGTCATGAGTTGTCCCAACCTGATAAGGAGCTCCGTTCGCCACAAGTCATCTCATTCCGATCTCAATACTGTTATTTTATGGTGATATGATGATTAATTAAATAATTTTTGTTCAATAATATTCATATGCAGGCATGAACAACTATATATATATATATATATATATATATATATATATATATATGTTACTTTCTCGAAAAGTACTATCTTCACTTTCAAATTAAATTATGATCCCCACTTCTTTAATAATAAAATGCAGATTTGTTTCCTATCTATAGTTGCTACGGTATTTGATTTCTTTCTTTATTAACCAATGTTCAACGTTAATTATTTTCTTTACTATTTTTAATTATATATCTATATATTACTTATGTAAGGTTTTTTTTCCATGAATAAAAATTGAGAGGAAACTTGTCCTAATTTAAGATAAGGATATGTCCTTGGACTCGTCAAGTATTTATTAACATACTTGTGATTAACTATCAATATTAAAAATATATAAGTATTTAATCAAACCCTAAACAATGCATATAAATAGAAGGTCGACAAGGTTAATTTATCCCTTAAGCCTATTTATAATAAGCTAACTAAGTTGAAGTAAAAAATACCATTGAGTTCTCTTTACTTATGTATATGTGAACACACATATTTGTTAAAAAGAACGTATTATTTAATGTTGTGAATAAATCTATACTAATAAATGTAATGATGTTTGACGTACAACAGAAATACGTCCAATTTGTATCCAACGTGTGTTATCCATGTTACAAGGTGTGTACTATACCTATAGTACACATCCTGTAACATGGATAACACACATACAAATTAGACGTATTTCGGTTTTATGTGTATTTTTTAATAAATGTACACTCCACATTTATCATGTTTCATTTGATTTGTTGAGGTCCACATCATTAAAAATTATAAAATTTCTACACTTCAGATATTTTTCAAGCAAATGTGTTCACTTTACACTTAAGTTGTTTATTCTACCAAATAAGTTTATTCATTCCCATACCACAAAGTTGAATATGAATGTGTTCGTGCACCTTCATAGTGTAGAGTGACCATGTTGCACATTTTTTCCATCTTATTGGGCATCACTGGATTTTTTTCCCCCACTTTATTTTAGTACCACTTCCTTTTGTACTGTTTAGTATTTTATGTTGGATATGTAAAATACTTTGTTTAAGTTTTCTCAGAAGATTTTAAATTGAGAATAAATAACATTTTTAGTTCTAACCATTTTAATTTGAAATCAATATAATAAAATTTTGGAGATATATATATTCTTTAACATAATTATATTAATATAGAATGCGGCTTAATAGATTGACATATAAATGCAGAACTGCCCATTATCATGTACAAAGAGACAAACAAACAAGTAGATAAATATCTGAATAAATTGTCATTGGCAAGTCACGCTCAAAGATACATAATTCATTCATAAACAAATAAAATAAATAATTGAGGTCTCTCTCACGGTGTTTCAACTTTAAACTCCATAGACACAACTTCGCAGAGCAAGAAAACACAAAAACACAGTAAGCAAGTGGTAAGAAATAGCAGCAAACCCCATGAATAAAAGTTAGCCTCTGCGCCACCCCCTCTTTCTCTCCCCGTTCCAAAATCATGTTAATTTATTAATTCAAAAATATTTGGAAAATTGAAGGAAATAGTTTACTACTAATTAATAATAATAATAATAAATAGCATATAAATAGCGAGAAATGGTACTTGAAAATATCCGCTTAGGCATTGGTCGCTTTCTGTGCATCCCGCTCACTGTAACCGTCGTTCTTTCCTCTGCTCTTCCCATTCCGCCGCCACTTCCCTCCTCCGCCGCACTCTCTCACCACCGCCGTCGCTTCGCTTCCGCTTCCGCGATGAGTTCCCAGCTGTCTCAGTCGCAGTTCCCGCTTCCTCCGGTGGCGAAGAAGGTGGAGCACGCGATGGAGCTCTTCGGCGACGTGAGGATCGACAACTACTACTGGCTCCGCGACGATTCTCGCACAGATCCCGAAGTGCTCTCCTACCTCCGCCAGGAAAATGCCTACACCGATTCCGTCATGTCTGGTGCGATTCCACCCTATCTTATCCTCTTTCTTCTCATTTCGCTTAGTTACTTTCGAATTTGTTTATCTTTCTTAAAAAAAAAGAAAAAGAAAAAAAAAGAGTCCGCTGCAGCAGCATGCATGCGACAGTGTGAGCAACATTGCGGACAGTGTAGATAGTTTTACTCCGAACATTGTGGGAAAAATAGGATGTCATGATTTTCTTTTGGTGCTATCTGAGTTTCTGGATTGAACGTGCTCGTCTATTTGACTGCTTTTACATATTTTGTTTTCGAGTTTAATTCGCAAGAAGGAACACTATTAACATTCGTTTGGTTGGGGAAGAGTGCGACTATTTGAATTCGTATTATCTCTTTTTTTCCTGTTTGAATTCTTATATTTCTACCTAGGTAAGGGGCTTTATTCTTTTATTTTGCTATACGAGGACAGTAGCTAGATACTCTGTATTGGCTTTTGGTCATAGAGACCTAATTTTTTAATCCGGAACAATTCCCAAGTGTGACATACATGTAATGAATGCACTACAAAAAGTCCAACTCTATGATTAGATATCAATGACTTATGACGCAGTATGTGCTCAACATTTTAGTAGATAAGTAAATATTTTCCTATATCATGTATGATCTGATGGCTGTTGCATTCAAACCTTCGTAGTGTCTAGTCAAATTCATGTTAAGCAGCGCAGCATAAAGGTGTAAAGTTACTATGACTGGAAGGAGCTGATTTTTTTATCGTATTGCTATATCTATATCATTATATGCACATGAACATCCATGCACCTTTCTCAAGAAAATACCTTTAAATTACCTGAGAAAATTATACATATTTTTAATTATCTAGGAACCAAGAAACTTGAAGATAAGCTTTTTGCTGAGATAAGAGGAAGGATTAAGGAAGATGATATTTCTGCACCTTTTCGAAAAGGGCCTTATTACTATTATGAGAAAACTTTAGAAGGTAAGGAGTATGTTCAACATTGTAGGCGCCTTGTAGCTGATAGCCAGAAGGTGCCATCTGTGAATGACACCATGCCAACCGGACCTGAAGATCCTGAGGAACATGTTATTTTGGATGAGAATATCAAGGCACAACAACATGAATACTACAGTATTGGTGTTTTTGAGGTTAGATCATATCATCATTACAACATTTTGGTATCCTTGAATTTGCTGACTATCAACTTGCTGTTATCTTATTTCAAACTTTATTTCCATTTTCAGGTTAGCCCAAATAACCAGTTGGTAGCATATGCTGAAGACACCAAAGGAAATGAAATATATACTGTACATGTCATCGATGCTGAGACTCGAGCTCCTATAGGAGAGCCTCTTGTTGGTGTAACATCATACCTTGAATGGGCTGGTGATAATGTTCTAGTTTATATCACAATGGATGAGATTCTCAGGCCTGACAAGGTAGGGTAATATGACATTTCAGTTATCACGTGTCCATAAGTTTTGGGTTGCCTATTGTTTGTGTGGCATGTGACATATTTCAATTATATATTTGTAATGCAAATGTCTTAAGCGATGCAGGCATGGTTGCATGTGTTAGGAACAGATCAATCAAAGGATACTTGTCTTTATGAGGAAAAGGATGATATGTTTTCTCTTGACCTTTATGCTTCTGAAAGCAAGAAATATTTGTTTGTTGCATCAGAAAGTAAAAATACAAGGTTCAACTTTTATTTGGATGTTTTGAAACCTGAAGAGGGTCTTAAAGTTCTCACACCACGTGTCGATGGTATTGACACAACTGTTAGCCATCGTGGAGATCACTTCTTTATTAAGAGGAGAAGTGATCAGTTTTTCAACTCACAGGTGGTAGCTTGTCCGGTTGAAAACACCTCCTCAACTACACTTCTTCTTCCCCACAGGGAAAGGTAACAAAATTTCCGCATCATTGTTTAGTTGTTTTCTTTATTTTAGGTTGTAATCTTGAATTCATGATAATGATTTTGTGACATGACTTGCAAGTGTGGGTTCATTTGGATAGTATGTTCAAGGATGTTGAATATTATTAAGGAACTGTCTTCTCAAAATGTGGTCATTATGACTCATTTCCAACTTGTTTATGGGTTGCTAAAATATTTGCAATAGTACTCATGCTAGATGGAGTGTTACATTTGCCACTTATTGAAGTCATAAACTAGCTGAGGCTGCATTTCTTTTGGATATTGAAAGAAGTTTTATTAGAAGAGAACAGAACAAAAGAGGATAAGGCATCATTTGCAGTTTCAGTCCATGCAACTCTCCTCTCGCTCCTACTTTTTGCCTAACAACTTAAACATCTAGGTGATTTGTTCTTTGGCTTGACATTGGAGATTATATGACCAATGAGTCAAGTGTTTGATCCGTGTCATCCAAATTCCCCATTCATTAAATTTAAACATAAGGTGAATTAGGCCTATCAAAATTTTTGGAGAATTGGTTCTTGACTGTTACATTTGACTTTGGAAATGTCATTCTCATAAAACTTTATGTTGCACACTGACACCATTGCAGTTTCCAGTGAACAATGGTGCTCTGCTCCGTGTCACTTTGCCAATTGTCATCAACCTTTGTTCCAAATATCATTAAATGAATTAAATGTAAAGCAATAGAACCAGTGTGTTTGTCTTTCTCTTTCACCAAAACTTACGTTGAATTTTCTCCAGTGTAAAAATTCAGGAGGTACAACTTTTTAGTGATCATCTTGTAGCATATGAGAGAGAAAATGGTCTACCAAAAATAATAATTTATCACCTTCCACCTATTGGTGAACCACTAAGGAGCCTTCAAAGTGGTCAAGCAGTTAGCTTTGTTGATCCAGTATACTCGGTGGATTCTTCAGAGTCAGAGTTTTCCTCAAGTATTTTGCGGTTTAAATATAGCTCATTGAAGACTCCTTCCTCTGTTTATGATTATGATATGAATACTGGTGTTTCAGTCTTGAAGAAGATTAACCCGGTAAGTGATACATGCTGTTAATCTCTCTAGTTGTACAATTTTGTATTAAGTCTTACTTCAGTCTTAAGCCATCATCTGTTGTGAAAACATCTTGTTTCCATGCAAGGCTTGGAACTCTTGTCTTTTGAAATGCTTATTTTAATTTAAATTTGGCCTTTTGTTATATTAAGCATGACCCATGCTTCGTATCTATTTCATATTAATGACTTGATTTTGTTCTTCTGACAGTATTTACAATTCATTTGGTGATTTCTTTATTTCATATTTGTCATTATTCTTTTTTGTTTTTTGCAAAGAATTTACTGGTCATTTGGTGGATTGGAAGGATATGTGGTCTGTAATATACTCTAGTTACTGAAAGACAGAATGCTAAAATTTGAACTTCTTAAATGAAATTTGAGCTGTGATAAATAGAATGTAACCTGAAAATGCCTTATTTAACTGTTCTGTGTGCCTTTATTGGTTGCCTCTTATTTATTCAGGTTCTGGGAGGTTTTGATGCAACACAATATGTCACTGAAAGGCAGTGGGCACCTGCTTCAGATGGAACTATGATTCCAATATCAATCGTTTACCGAAAAGATCTTGTGAAACTTGATGGATCAGATCCATTACTACTTTATGGCTACGGATCTTATGAGGTAAAAGGAGAATAAATTTTTTTATGAATTAATATAACAACTGCCAATTTTGAATTCTATGTTTTGATGTTATATATACAAATCAATGAGCCACTGTTTGTATGCTTGCTTTAAAGCAGATGATTTTGATACTTGCTATGTGAAAGCTAAAGGGAAATTGTGAACTTCTTAAATTTCTAAATATAATTGAACTTTTAGTCCTTTTTCTGTCATAAATACTCAAATTCTTGTCTTATCTGAACTAAGATACAGTTCTCTTTATCTTCTCCCGTTTGAGTGCAAAATGATTTTTTACATGAACATTTTTATTTTGTTTTGCTTCTCTTGGATTTTATAGACTGTTAACTGTTTCATTAATAGGTTTCTGAGTCTGTATTGTGTTTTATATTTCACAAATCAAAGCAGATGTTATTCATTTTTCTTTAATGTTCACTCTGATATATGTGCACTATTTGTTAGTCAGTCTGTTCCTTTGGTTTTAAAGATTACAGTTTCGGAGACAAAGTAACATATTCCCATTTATCAATCTGGTTTTAATACCTCGAACCTTTCTCATCGTATTTCTTCTATAATCATTAGCTTATGATCTCAAATTGTTAAACAGATATGCATAGATCCAAGTTTCCAGTCATCAAGGCTTTCTTTGTTAGATCGAGGGTTTATATTTGCAATAGCCCATATACGTGGGGGTGGTGAAATGGGAAGGCAGTGGTATGAGAATGGGAAGTTTTTGAAGAAAAAGAACACTTTCACTGATTTTATTGCCTGTGCTGAATATTTGATCGAAAACAAGTTCTCTTCCAAGGAAAGACTCTGCATCAATGGAAGAAGTGCCGGGGGTTTGCTAATTGGTGCAGTTCTTAATATGAGACCTGATTTATTCAAAGCTGCTGTTGCTGGAGTGCCTTTTGTGGATGTTGTGACAACTATGCTTGATCCAACTATTCCCCTCACCACTTCCGAATGGGAGGTAATTTTCTTTCTCTTATACTTGTCTGCCATTTCATATCATTATATCAGCATTTGGAAATGATTGAATGCAGGTTTAATTGGGTTCTTGAACCTTGATCTTACCATTTCTAATATTTCAATAATTCTGGTTAGTTAGATTTTTTCTGTTAGTGCAGGAATGGGGTGATCCTAGGAAGGAGGAATTCTACTTCTACATGAAGTCATATTCGCCTGTTGATAACGTGAGAACCTTATGGCTGTGCTTGATGGCCAGCAACCTTCACTTGCTTATCCCATTTTTACATCTGATCATAATTTTTTAGTGTTCCCTGTATGAAATGATTTCTAGAAATTATTAGTAATTCTCTGTCAGTGATTTTTATCCTCGTCATTCTATGCAGGTGAAAGCACAGAATTATCCGCACATTCTTGTTACAGCTGGATTAAACGGTAAGCATGTTAGGTTCTTGTCATGAAACTGTTCTTGCTTGTATGTGTAAAGACAAAGTATTTGTATTGTTTAGTGATTACTGATGATTTGGCTGGAAAATTTTGCTTTGATTTTACTCATGATGTGTATGGTATTTTATTTTCTGTGCTTGTACATGCTGCAGACCCACGGGTTCTGTATTCTGAACCTGCAAAGTTTGTGGCAAAGTTGAGGGATATGAAGACTGATGATAACATACTGCTGTTTAAATGTGAACTTGGTGCTGGACATTTTTCTAAGTCAGGGAGGTATGCTTTAATTACTGCTGGTTTTTTTTTTATTTGCTAAAATGTTTTGTTCTACCATTATTCTCTAAGACCTGGGATTTTATTCTTAACTTCTATGTCCTCTGTTCTGGTTGGTTTTCGGGGAATAAGAGGGAGATTTAGTTTAACCAAAATGCAAGGCCTGATCCTAGTTTTATAACTCTTTTAAGTACATGTCCTAATGTGCATGGAGATTGTGATTTAGCGAGTAAGGTAAGTTGATGAATCAAATTTTAGATCAATCGATGAGTTTATAAAGAAGCTAGAGTATGAATTTTTTGTCTGTTGTTTTTTAACACCTGCAAAGTTATTTCCTGTGAGTTTAGATTTGGAGTTTTATATATTGTTTGTGGATGTAGATTTGAGAAGCTCCAGGAAGATGCCTTCACTTATATCTTCATCCTGAAGGCTCTAAACATGACCGATCAGCTTGAGTCTTGAGGTCCGTGAGACGGGCTTGTGACGTGAGACATTTGGGTGCTGTTACGAATTGCTTTACCAACAATTCATGGTACTTTTTATGGAGAAAATCCATTCATCTTGTTTTTAATTGGTTCTGATTAACGAAAGCATGACACTGGTGCAACGCTATCAGCTATCTACCTTATTAATGGACAACAGGTGATAAGTAAGACCATACATGACAATATAAAATTAATTAAAAATTGAAGGCTATAGACTTTTAAAAGACTATATGTCTTTAAAATACTATAATGAGATTTTACTATTTTTTTATAAATACTATAAAAGTAAAGACTTTCTTTAAACTATTAAATTACATAATTTTTTAAACAAAGTAAAAATTGAAGACTATAAATTTCAAAAAATGAGATTTCATAATTTTTCTAGAAATACTATAAAAGTAAAGACTATGTGCCTTTAAAATATTGAACTGCATAATTTTTCAAATTAATCGGAAATTGAAGGTTAGATTTTAAAATGTAAAATTTTACTATTTTTCTATAAATACTATAAAAGCATTGTTCTGAAAACCGGACCGGACCGGCCGGTCCGACCGGTTGAACCGGACCCCTGTCCGGTCCGGGTGAGCCTTAAAAACCGGAAAGTCAAAAACCGGTCAAAAATCGTGAAAATCGGTCAAAAACCGGGAAAATCGGCAAAAACCGGTAAAAAACCGGTTGAACCGGTCGATAATATTAAAATAAAAAATTTTGAATTTTTAAAATTTAATAATTATTTTATAATAAAATATAATATATAATATATTTTAATTACTAAATTAAGGAGTACTAAACCTCAAAATCTATTAAATGCTTTTATATTTCAATTTTCAATCAATATTTTAAATATATTTTAATTTTTTTAACATGTAATTCATTTTATGTCTATATATTTGTAAATAAATATATATATTATACATATTTTATTATATCCGGTTGAACCTTCGGTCGAACCGGTTGAACCTCTAAATCTCTGAACCTCTCTCTCGACCGGTTCAATGTCCGGTCCGGTTTTCAGAACCTTGTATAAAAGTAAAGATTAGTCTTTATAATATTAAAATACAAAATTTTTCAAATTAACTCGAAATTGAAAGCTTATATAGACTGTAAAATATTTTTAAAATATTAAATTATATAATTTTGTAAATAAAGTAGAAATTAATGGTTATAATAGATTTAAAAAATTATAATTTTATTATTTTCTAAAAATATTGTAAAAATAAAAAATCTACATAGACCGTTCGATTATGTTTTATCTAAATTCAACGACATTCTCTGTACTTTTTATGAGTTACGAGGTTCTTCATTTTTCAGAAGACGATGTTCCTGGATCGACGAGTGAAACGTATATAAATCGTAAAAGCCTGATTTGCATTGAAATATAAGCTCTTAGCTTTCTATCTACCTCTTTTGAAGACGATAATATTACACGCAAGTTATGCTTCTTAAATTTCACATGTAATCTAAACTATAAATTGTCGCAAAAATTGAGGAGCAAAATTTTACAGAGCTGAAGAGAACTTGTTTGACCAGAAGAGACGTCATTGTGGTAAGCACAAAAGAAAGTCCAAAAAAATGTATAAAAAACGATAAAAAGAACAGGAGATAATTTTTGTAAGATAGGGGCGGCAACATGCAGAGGCACCTCAATCATTCATTATCCAAAATACCAGACATAGGCACCTCAATCTTGATTTCATCATCATCATCATTATCATCAGCATCCATTGGTGCATCCTTTTGGAAATAATCAACTTTGAAGTCATAATCGTCGTCCATGGCATCAGACGCAGCTTTTTTGGCCTTTTTTCTGCTCTTCTTCTCTGCTCTCTTTATTTTTATATTAAGCATGCCCTCTGCTGCGTATAATTTCTCATTCTGCCTATTAGCATCAGATTTCACCTTGTTCTTGTTTCCGCCTTCTTCACATTCCATTGACTCGTTGACATCATTGTCAGTCATGCTTTCAGGATCTTGGTCGACTTGATTTGATGGCTCAGGTGGCATATCATCCTGGTAAACATAAATTTGAAGTTTAAATGAATCTAATACAGCAAAGCACATTGAATACACAAAATTGGGAAGAGTGACGAACCTCTAGCATCTCGTCATTGAAGTTAAGAGGACCACTGGAAGGAACTTCAATGGGATTGAAGTCATTAGCTGATTTAAGGCTTCCTATGAATGAAGATTCACTATTGTAGACTTCATCAACATTAAACTCTTTTGCAAACCCACTAACTAGCTTGGCTTCTGAAAGTTCTCCTTCATTCCTAATTGGGGGCATGGTATAGTATGGAATTTTACCTGAGATACAAGTACGTATATATAAAAATTAGGTATTGAAGCAGTTCTTAATTTTCAAATTCATTATAAAGCATGTTTTTCTGCTTTTTAGTTTGACTCTTTTTTGTATGTATAAGCACCATAGACGCATACCTATATTCCAGTCATGAAGAACTATTCTGGCAGCAGCTTCAACATCAGCTACTCCACCTTTCTTAAGCTTTCCCCTAACTGCAGCAACCTTCTGTAGAAAATCATCAACTGAATCAAAGCTTGGAATCTTGTAAAGTGTTACCATCAGTTTGGCAGGACAGCGATTCAGAATTTCCTTCACTGTAGGAGAGAACTATGAATTAGTGTCCGTTTTATCTTTGTATGTAGATTTGCTGGAACGAGTCTATTACACAGCAAGCTTCATCTCAATTTTGGCCCAAGCACATTAAAATACTCGGACATTTACAGTTCTAACAAATAGTGTCTGTTGCAGCTATCTCTAACTACACTGTTTGAACATACATATCAATATAGGCCAAGAAAAAGGCCTTCACATACCTGGGCTTATCGGGTCATCTAACTTCTCAATTCCCTTGCAATTTCGCAAAGCTATAGAAGCATCATTTTCCAAAGACTTCAGCATAACAACACCAGGACAGTCCAGCAACTTAATATTTTTGTCTAACTGAACCTCTTGCATTGATCTTGTTAATCCAGGAGTAGCACCAACATTGACAACATGAGATCTCTTCAAACTATTAATAAGACTACTCTTACCAACATTGGGCAGCCCAACTATACCCACCGTAATAGTCTTCTTGATCTGCAAGGCAATGATGCAACCAATAAATAAGTAATACAAGCAAACACAAAGACTGACCCAAAAAGGTATAAAGAACTGTCTAAAATCTACCACAAGTCCAAACAAGGTAAAATAATCCATTACCAGCTAAGCACCATAAAATATAGGAAGAGTAAAACAGAAGACACGTGAATCAGGGGACAGACATGAGTCAAAATAAGTTATGCTACCTCATGACTTCTAGTGTAATTTTTCAAAATTTTGATGAGAGTATCAGCTCCAAGACAATCACTTGTTTGCAAAAGATTGCTTGGTTTTGCTGCCTTTGAAGATTTCCACCCTAAGTTTGATCTCTGCTCCTGAGTGCTGCACTTGAAGGCCACAGTAGGTAATTCTTCACGGAGGTACTTAAGCCACTTCTCTGCTGCTTCTCGGGGAACAAGATCTGATATAAGAGGGCAGTGGACAACATTGTTAAACCAAACAAAACAGCACAAATTAATGAAGCACCATGGGTCTCACTTCTCATGTACACACAAATTTTCCCAATATGAGGAGAGAAAAGCAGGAAGAAGAAAAGTACCAATTTTATTTAACAGTAATACAAGATGCTTATCAGTGCCGGACTTCATCACCATGTTTTCCATGGTGATGGACCGGGTGCCTAAAGGATCCCGTGCATCAAGAACTTCCAAAATGACATCAGAAGCTTCAACAACTTTCACCAACTCCTTGTAGAAGGCCCTATCTGAGTTATCTGTGTATACATAGGATCACAGGCATATCAATACAAGGAATTTTAACAAGAGAAAAAAATAACAACCACAAGTTACACTAAACCAAATTATTAATCAATTAAAAAGAAACTGAAAATACCTAACTTCTTCCCAGCTGCAATACCCTTTGCCTTGGTGACACTTTGTTCCTTCAACAAACTCGTTTCTGTCGCTCGGGATGCTTGATCATCCTCTACCAAACCCAACTTCCTCTTTCGAGCCTGGACAATTGTACCCATATTAAGAGCAAAAACTATTCAAGAAAAATGGAAAAATCATGAGAGCTGCATAGCAACACAACATGGATAGTTCAAATTATGAGCAATCTGATAATTAAGACGGAAAGCATGAGCTCAGGTGTCTGCATGTTCAGCTGTTCGTGTGATCCAACCTCAAAAGAACAGTCAGTGTGCATATGTATGGAAAACACGTGAGCCAACAATATATGGAAGAGTTTAAAATGTAGAAGATATATAAGCATGTAAACATTAGTATCAAGCAATCAATTATATCTAAATTTTTTACTTCACAACATAGGATTGAGAAACATAAAAATGGCAAAACTAAAGAAAACTTAAAATAAGAACAAAACAGAACTATCATTAGCACAACACAATCAATTGAAGCAATAAAGAAATAATAAAGAAAAAAAAGAGTGATTACCCTCTCTTTGCGCTCAGCTTTCTTTTGCTCCAGTTCCTCAATAGCACGTGCTCTTCGGGCTTCAAGGGCCTTGAGTTCTTGCTCCTTGAAAGGCCAGTCATTGGGTATACCGGGATCCTTCTCAACCTTCTTCTTGTGATTCAAGCCAAGCTTTTTAGCTTCCTTGGCTTTCTTCTTGTGGTGCTCCTTCACCTTCCTTATGATCTTGTATTTCTGCTTGAGGGAAACCCTCTTGCTCTTGCTCTCTGCATAAACATAAAACAAAGGGTGATCAATGCTTCAAAATCCAAAGCACGAAGAAAACAAAGACAACAGAACTTGTTGTGCACAGGAATAGCATACTCTTGCTCTTCTTCACCATTGTACTTGTGTGTTGTTTCTAAATGTGACTGTGAAGCTGCAAATAAGCAACGGAATAATATTATTGAGACTGGAGAGTCATCACCGCGAATTAATTTAGCATATAACCAGCGGAATTACACCAACTTATCCCCAAAAGTTTATAAATCATCCTATAAAGTGAGGGGAGTCAATTAGCAAATCTATACACTACATTCGACTTCTCTGCCTATTTTTCCAACAAAAACGTGATGTACTTGTACCAGTAACAATATGCAAAACAGAAAACGAACAAATACGAGCTTAATTTTAACTCCGTCCACACACGTCAAACGAAAATCGCTGTGAATATCAAGTTAAAACTCAAAAATATAAAACATGTAGAACAACCTTACCTCGCCCGCGGAATCTCTGAAGGTAACAAGCACAGTTTCAGAGACGCACGACACCTGAAGCCACGAAAAAAGCAGCGTCAAAACGGAGTGCTATTCCTGCTACAAAACTTACACAGCACCGTTCAGAAAATAAGATCTGAAGTAAACTTAGAACACCGAAGGAATCTGAAGCGAGAAAAGGTAAATCAGGGAAAATAACAAATGAAACGAGCTAAGGAGAAACTAGAAGCTGATGAAAGAAGTAAATGGCGGCATAAGAGCTAAACGCAGTAGAAGTAATGGAGGAAGATGAAACCTGATGCCGCCACGAGAATGACGGTTACGGCAGCGAAGAGGAGGAGCCAGAGAAGTTGTGGGAGCGAGCGATTGAATCAATATATATATAAGGGTTTATCGTTTTATTCTTCTCAAGGGTAAAACGCTCCGTTTCGATTAGGGTGAGGGGTTTTGTTTGTCAAGTGAGGTTGGCTCAGGTTCGAGAGAAAATTGAGTATCAAGCAATCAATTCGGTTCGGGTTGGGCTAGGCTTCCATCAGGAGTTTTTTTTTATTTTTTTTTTGGAGTTACTAGTATTTTGATAAATAGCTAACTACAATTGAAGAGCAAAGTATCAACTTGATTTCTCAGAAATTTACTTGACATCATATGAAAATATTATATAATAGGTAAAGAATTTAAAAGTTGTAAAAAAAAATTAATATAGTTTTAGTCCCTAAAAGTGAGTTAACTTGGTTTTGAATTTTTTTCAAATATTTTTTTGTTTTGATTCAAACATTTTTACAATCATTTTATATATTTTACTCTAGCAATTAGTAAATCTGGTTATTCAATCTTATTCTTATATTATATGATATAAAAAACCAAGGAGGTAAAATGTGAACATTCTTATTATATGGTATCAAAAACCAAGGGCCTTAAATGTAAACATTCTCCTTAACTTTTAAATTTCTAATGTATTCTTATTTTTGTATTTTTTTAATAAATTTTAATTTATATTTTTAGTATAATGTAAAATATGAATATTAATAAGAATATTTTAATATTTTACTTTTAATTTTTAAAATAAGGTTTTGCTAATAGAGATGCTCTAAGAATACTCTTTAAGGATCAATAAGTGGAAATATATTAAAATGTTTTGATATGTTTAATGCATTAAAAATTTAAACATTTTTCATTTTTCTATGTAAAAATATCTCTTTTTAGATTCTTAAAAAGTGTCCTTATGGTCATTAGTAAAACTGATATGAGTAATATGTCAAAGAAAACATTAGACAAATTAAAAAATTGAATTTGCATATAACTTTGCAGTTAGCAATCACTACATGGTATACTCGAAAGGGCCAGTAAAAGATCCTAATTAACTTTTGGGACAAATTAAATATAATCGATCCCATGAGGTAATTGGACAAATCTAGGTAGGCGCAGCCCTAGCTAGATGGACACACAAAATATCCTAATACCGAAGATCAAATTAAAGGCAAGAGATCAGATAACAACAGCACGCATAGGTAAAAGATGAGAACAATTCATTCATTCATTATAGATACTGCTAACTAAATGATATAATAAATTCATTCGTTCATTCATTTTGACCACGCAAATAAGTAAATTAACATTTGTTTAGTTAAATCTTGATACAGCAGTGTATCGTAATTAGTGTTTCATTTATTACGTTTTACCTTGCCCTCACGGCCGGGCACTCTATCTTTATAAAGAGGTGTTGGGTTCATCGATCTATTGAAGGACTCGACCAAAGACATGCAGTGAAGAGAATGGAGCTTCATCATTGGGTTTGGATGAGTGGTGCCACATTGCTGGCATGCTACTTCATTCTCTACAAATTTGGTAGGACTCTGAACAGCTCCTATTATGATCTCAAGCTGGGTGACAAGCGCCATCTTCTCCCCCCTGGTGACATGGGCTGGCCTCTTATTGGCAACATGCTCTCCTTCATCAATAGTTTCAAATCTTCTAACCCCGATTCATTCATCCACCACCTTCAATCCAAGTATCTATCTATCTATCTATCTATCTCTTTCCCATATATATATAGAAACGAATGAGTATACATATATACTAAAGAAGAATACATAAGAGGTGGTGGTTACATTATTGATGGACTAATATATAATAATATATTTTCAGATATGGACGAAGTGGGATATACAAGACACACATGTTCCTGAATCCAAGCATCATCGTATGTTCGCCAGAGACGTGCAAGAGAGTGCTGAACGATGACGACAATTTCAAGCTTGGAAATCCCACAACCGCCGCCACGCTGACCAAAAGCATATTGAATGACGTGTCAACGGCGGATATAAGGCGGTTCCGACGCCTTGTAACATCGCCGATACTTGGCCACAACGCGTTGGCCATGTATCTCGAGCGCATAGAAGAGATTGTGGTGAATTCGCTTGAAGAAATGGCCAGCAGCAGCATGAAACAGCCCATCGAGATCTTCAAAGAGGCCAAGTTCATTTCCTTGAGGATCATCATTAACGTGTTCATGGGCTCTTACAATCAAGACAAAGTCAAACAGGTTGAAGATTTGTTCAGCCATTTCAAGGATGCCATGTTCTCTTGGCCCATTAACTTTCCCGGCTTTCCTTATCACAAAGCACTCAAGGTACCTCCTACCTTAATTACTTTCATTAAATTAATAAATCATATTATTTTATTTTATACAATAATTAATAATTCCTTACATCACATGCATGATATGTTATTAACTAGACACGTAACAAGTTGTCAAAGCTAGCTCAATCCATTGTGGATGAAAGGAAGATGATGATAGAAAATGGTCAAGTGACTGAGAAGAGAGATCTTATTGATGCTCTTCTGGAACTTCAAGACGAGAACGGTCGCAAAATGGATTCCGAGGAAATTGTTGACTTGTTGATTTTCTTTCTGTTAGCTGGTCATGCAAGTACCGCTACATCTATCATGTGGACAATGATATATTTAACGCGGAATCCTAAGATCATGAAAAAAGCTAAGGTAATTTACCAAAGATTATTGGACACAAATTTAATACATCATGTTTTTAAACATATTTATTATAAAATTAAATGAGTTCTATCAACAACAACTTTATTCAATCTTGTGTGAAAAATATTAGTTCACAGTTTTTTTAAACTTTTATTTTCATATTTATTTATATGTTGGTTGTGCGTGTAGGAAGAACAAGAAGAAATCATGAGGGCAAGGCCACCTTCTCAGAAGCGATTGAGTCTTACAGAAATTAAGCAAATGGTTTATCTTTCTCAGGTAATTAATATTTTATTTGTGTATAATAATTGGAATTAGAATTACTTATAAAGCAAATTAAAAGACTAGCTAAATATCACAAAGGAATTGGATCATCTTATATACTATGCATGTCTTGTAGGTAATCGATGAAATAATGCGTGTATCCAATATTGCATTTTCACTTTTTCGGGAGGCAACTAATGACGTGAACATCAATGGTATAAAACTCTCTTCATTCAAATTGAATACCATTTCTATATAAACTTATTAACATATATATATATACATATAGTCATATATAGCCGATTGTTGATATGATACATATAATTTCATTAGGTTATATCATACCAAAAGGATGGAGGGTGCTGGTTTGGTTAAGAGGAATTCATATGGATCCTGAATATTACCCAAATCCAGAAGAATTTGATCCTTCAAGATTCAAAGTAATATAAGTGGGATTAATTAACACTACCTGTTTTGGACTGTTTATATATTATTATTAGTGCCTTTTTGTTATACATGTAATTTTGTGTGTGCAGGATAATAATGCAAAATCAGGAGGAACCTTACTTCCATTTGGAGCTGGAATTAGGCTCTGCCCTGGAAGAGATCTCACCAGAATTGAAATGGCCACATTTCTACATCATTTCATCCTTCATTACAAGTCGGTTCATTCCGTTCGCTTTAATTAATTTGTCACTTATTATTTTGGAATTTATTTATTTATTAATGTTTATATAATACGTATGTATGTTCTTCACAAATATCTCACCTAGTTTACCAATTGAGCTTTGTATATGATTATTTTAAATTTACTAATGAATGAATTTGTGTTACAGGTTTGAGCAAGTAAATCCAGAATGTCCCATCACATACTTGCCAATAACAGTGCCTACAGACAATTGTCTTGCCAGGGTGATCAAGGTCTCTGCATAACAACACTGCTTGCTTCTTTGGCAAAATCAATTAGTTATAAGAACCAAATTACTATTACTCTGTATCGTATATGCTTGCTTGCTTGTATTGAACAGTGTAATCCATGAGACAAATTAAAGTTAATTGATTAATTAGTATGAGAGTTACGTTGTATCCTAGTTGTTCATATCAATGCAATAAAGAATGAGATCTCAACACATTCACGATTTCAATGTGATTTCATTTTCTTATTATTTTATATTATTCAGAATGATATATGTATTTATTCGCATAAAGTAAAAAAAAAAGAAATAAAATAAAATAAGAATTGTTGTGTAAAAGTTAAATGATGAAGTGGAACAAGCTAGCTAGGGCGCTGATCCAGCGGATTGAAGTAGAGTTGCATAACATGATTAGTGTCTTGTGTGTTTTCTTAATTTTTTAACAATAATGTTAAGTGAACCATGAAAAATCACTTTATACAGCCAATGGATCTATTTTGGCTTTGATTTTGGCTCAAATAATCATTGATATTGTAATGGGCTGAGTAATTATGGTCCAAAATCTCATTTATTGGCTGATTGGACTGGTTTTATATTGTTCATTTAGCATCACCCATTTTTTAATTTTTTCGATTTTTCTTGTGTATGCCTTTTTTACCTCTTGTAAGTTGTATATATATTTTTCATGTCAATGAAATATGCATCTAGTATCTTTGGCAGAAAAATTAAGGAAGTACCTAGTTACCAAGAGTATAATTAAAGTATTTTGATTTATAATTAAAAATAAAAATACAACAATAAATAAACTGATTTGAAATTGTGGAGAAAATAATATTATGGCTTGATATTTTAATATAGGAGAATTTTATTAGTTGTAGATATCGAGTGTAGATCAAATAAAAAAAAAATATCTTATCTCCAACATTTTTTTTATTTCTAAAATTCAGAAAGAGATTTTTTTTTTTTTTTTAAGAAATAGAACAATAAAAGACTTGTTGCTAGTTGTGTGTTTTAAATTTGTTTAAAAAGTTAAAATATTTGATATTAAAAAAACTAATAATGACTTTCTAAAAATAAATAAAAAGTTCTGTATCTATAAACGAGATAAAAAGTAAGAAAAAATGACACTAAACCATAAAAAAATTATAAATTGTGTTATCCAAACGAATCCTGACTAATTAGAGAAATACATATATGATTTTTAGTATTGACAGAGGTACAATAAAAAATCAGTCAAAATAGCTAATAAATAGAAATTTGGGCTACAATCACTCAGCCCATTAAAAATCGAAAAAGTCTCGCGTACTTCGGAAATACATACTCCGCGTATGTACTCTGTATATAATGTTCAAAAGCATTTCTTTTTACGCGGGTGTTTCTCACATCTATCCTTCCATTTGCATGTCATGTCCGTTAAAGTGTGTTTAATTTTTTAAAAAAACTCACATTTGCACATATTGAATCTCACATTGTTCATTTATTTTCTTTTGCTTCATTTCTATATTTTGACCTTTAAGTGGCTCTAGCTTTTCCTTCTCAAAAAAACCTCTTATTATATTTTTTTAGATAATTAATCTCTTGTTATATTTGACCTTGCATTCCACTAATATTTATATATTTACAAGAAATTATTAGATATTAAATATATTACCATAATAAATATGTACTTATTTAACATGTATAGTTATATATTCTTTACTTATAATTTTGAAATTTAAATTAAGTGCTAGTTTGGATAAAGAGCTTAATTAAGTCCTTATGAACTTCTTAATAAGGACTTTAGAAGTAATAAGTAACTTTTAAAAAAGTTATTTTGTGTTTGGAAATAAAATAATATAAAGTGCTTATTTTGATTTGTAGTGGTAGTTTTTAGAATGTTGTGCAAAGACTTTATTGAAGAAGTTAAATATTTTAACTTCTCCAAAAAGCACTTAAAATAACTTTTTAAAAAGTTAAAAGTTACATAAAAATTAATCCAAACATCTATATAATAACTTATAACTTATAAAAAGTTAAAAAAAGTCATAAATTTGCTATCCAAACTCACCCTAAGATTTAAATCATAAAGATTAATTAGTTGATATTTGTTTATGGAAAAAAATTATCATGCACTAATTATGTAAAAAAAATTATGCACTATCTGTCAATAGAAAAATTATAAATTTAATTTTAAAATGAATTTGATTTTCATTCACTGACAGTGTAAATTTTTTTTAATCGGTCATCCAATCATGTGCTATCACGTCAGTCATAATTGTGTTTTCTCTCTCTCATTACCTGAAAAGTCATAAAAACAGAGTGTTTTGATTGGATGACAATATAAAATATTTTACACTGTCACTGCATCAAATTAACTCTTTTAAAATATAAAATGTGTGAGAGAAAATTTCATTACTGTGAGCAACATTTGTAAAATGTGTGAGCAACATTTGTAAAATGTGTGAGCAAATTTCCATTATAATGTGAGCAATATTTATAAAATTTGTGAGTAAACATAGATCATACTGTGAGCAACTTGTGTGAAATATGTGAGCATACTTTCAATAAATTGTGAATAATCTGTGTGAAAAGTATGAGCAAAAATGCATTAAATAGTGAACAATTTGTGTATATTGTCTGAACAAAAAATATGTTAAATTATGATTAATTTTCTCAATATTTATGAGTAATTTATTTTATATTGTAAGCAATATCTGCTATGTATTTGTGATTTGTGAGTGAAACTTGTGAGCAAGTTATGTAAAATAAGCATTGTATATAAATCTATTGTAAATTATTAAACTTATAAATCTATTAAACGCTCTATATTTTAATTTTCAATTAATATTTTTAATACACTTTAATTTTTTATAGTATATAATTATTCATATGTATATATTGTTAGATAAATATATGTTATACATATTTTATTATATTTGGTTGAACTTCCAATCGAACCGATTGAATCTCTAAACCTCTAAATCCATCCACCGTCAGTTTTAATTGCTGGCCCGGTTTTCAAAGCCTTGAAAATAAGTGAGCGAAATTTTTATTATAATGTGAACATATTCGTAAAATGTGTAAGCAAACATGTATCTTACTGGAAGCGAGTTACGTAAAATATGAGAGCAAAATTTTATGTTACTATAAGTAACTTGTGTGGCGTTTATGAGCAAATTTACAATAAACAATGAGTAACTTGTATAAAATATATGCGCAAACGTGCATAACATTTTGAAAAGAATTGTGTTAATGTATGAACAATATTGTGAATGAAATTGTGTTACATTGTGATAAAATAAAAAGTAAATTGTAAAATTGTGAGCAATTTATGTTATATTGTGAGTAATTTGTTATTTTGTGCTTCAATAACCTCATCATCATAATTGTCTAAATTTAGAGAGCCACTGTTAGTGAAGCGATGATCAAAGAAGTTTATTGTATGTTCATTGAAGCAGTCAGTCATGTATTTGTAAGTGAATTAATAAATTTAGATGAATTAAAAAATAATAAAAAAATATTTGCAATAAAAATTGTAAATTTAATTATAAGAAAAAATAAGATAAAATTAAATAATTTTAATAAAAATAACAAAAAGAAAAAGGAGAAATATTAAGAGAGGGTAGGAGAAAAAAAAAGAAAAATTAGTAAAAAAAAAATAAATAAATAGAGATAACAGAAGAAGAAAGGAGTGACAGACGAGAAAAAAGGAAGAGAAAGAAAAAAAAAAAAGAGAAATGATTGAGGAGTACAAATGGGAGTAAGTATATTTGAAGTACATGGAGCATTACTCATTAAAAATATACTCATGATTAAAAATGTTATTTAAACCATAAAGTATTAAATAAATTTTATTAATTGTTTTGGCTAAAAAAGTGTTCTTTCTCAAATATTTGTATATGATTTTTGGTAAGTAAACAGAGAAATACATATATGATGTATGGTATATGTCAATATGTGTACATTTTTTAAATTTCTGACAAAGATATATATTTGTTTTTTTTGTGATTATATTTGCGTGTTGAGGAAAACGTCTTCATTCTATCCCATTATTGTTATTCAATTCAATTTGTGTTCTTCCTTATCCTTGCAGTGCCCTCAGCTGCCTGCAACCATTTACATACGCGATATTTATTACTTCATTCATTTTTTTTTATTGTTCAGCTTTAAATACGTACAAAAACTTAGATAATGATTGATATAGTATTAAAATTAATTAAATATATGTATTTATTTTATTAAATTATTTTTTATTTGATAAAAAAGTAAGAGAGATAATAAGTGTTAAATAAGAATAAAAGTGGAAGAAAATAATAAATATTGTCTTAAAATCTGAAATGAATAATTAAAAAGAACACGCATTTTTAAATTGGATAATTAATAAAAAACGGAGGGAATAGTTAGGCAATTCTCACTTACTCCATTCAGTTAGTTTATTGATTAAGCACATTGTTCAGATTCTTAATTTTCAGAAAACTATGCACGGCATCATAACTAATGGACTTACTATTATTCAATGCTTTAAATTAAACTTGAGTTGAGATGGAAAAATGATAGACGTACATCAGATTTTTATCCATCAAACATCTATCAAATATTATTTCAATTGGCAGTTGAGAGATATGTGTAAGTTTTTTGATTTTTATATAAAATGGTGGGCCCAAAATAGCATAATATGATTGATGAATGATTGATAGATCTATATATTGATGTACATGTAGTACTATTGGTTAAGACGCGCTTGTGGACCAGATCAAGTGGGTAATTAACCTTGAGTTTTCTATAACAAATATTTGGTACTATTCAATTGGTCGTTTCTTCCCTAGTTATTATTAACTGAGCAAAACATGTTTTCATGAAATACGAGGTATTAATGTGCAAATAGTATTTTTGTTGAGACAAATAATAAACCATTAGCTCAAATTTAAAGTATGGACAATTAATAAATACAAAGAACCTAATTAAGTTAGGAAGTAATATATATGGGCCATTAAATTTTTGTTTTTGTCACTCTTATTAATTAATTGGTCTCATCCCAAAAAATGGTCCCTAAGGCCGTCACCGTACAACATGGATAAGAAGGGCATGCAGATACTAATTAATAATAAAGGCATTCATCGATCACATATATCACATGCATGGATCAATGTAATGGGTTATATATGGGTGGTAGCAAGCTAGCTAGAAGTAAATATACATATAAAAAGGAGTTGAGTTGAGTTGAGGAATAATAGGAAGAGAGACACAAGGTACAAATTAAATAAAATAAAATAAAATAAAAAATGGGGTTACAGTGGGTATGGATGAGTGTAGTGACATTGTTGGCATCCTACGTATTATTGTTCAAGATAGTGAGGAAGCTGAATGGGTGGTACTACGATTACAAACTGGGAGAGAAGAAACATCTACTCCCTCCGGGTGACATGGGATGGCCTATCATGGGCAACATGTTCCAATTCATGAAAGACTTCTTTTTCGGTCGCAAGCCTGATTATTTCCTCCACGGACTTGTTTCCAAGTAACTAAGTCCCTTTTTATTTATTATACGAGTAATGCTCGTTATACGTCTAAGTATCTAACGTGTGATGTATATAAGACGTAATGTGTGTTATACGTACATGTGTTATACATATAGCACACATTATGTCTTATGTATATCACACGTTGAATGCTTGTTTGATGTATTTTTGTTGTACAACAAACATTATTATTTATTTATTCAATCAATTAATTATTCTTCTTCTTTTAATCTCACCTCCTATCTCAATTAAGTGATTATTATAATTAACATTCTATTGTGTTATGGTATATAAGATATGGAGAAGGTGGTGCGTACAAGGCTCACTTGTTTCTGAGACCGACAGTAATGGTAACGACGCCGGAGCTGTGCAGGAAAGTGCTAACAGACGACGTCAACTTCAAACCCGGATACCCGACAGCACTGCACAACCTGGCTCCCAGTATTCTGTCGGAAATCACGACAGAAGAACACAAGCGCTTTCGACGCCTGGTGACTCTGCCCATCGTGGGGTTCAACGCGCTGGCCATGTACATCGAGCGCGTGGAGGACACCATCAAGAGCTTGCTGGAGAAGATGGTGATGGAGAGCAAGGACCACCCCGTGGAGATGCTGACCCATATGAAGTACTGTGCCTTGAAAGCCATCGTTGACATGTTCATTGGCTCCTACAACCAGAAGCGCTCTAACACCATTGCTGGCCTCTTTCTCTATGTCTACGATGCTGCTTTCGCCTTCCCTATCAGATTGCCTGGTTTTACCTACTACAAAGCTATGAAGTCGCGTAAGAAGTTGGAAGAGCTGGTGCAGATAATAGTGGAGGAAAGGAGGGAAATGATGAGGAAAGGTCAAATCACGGAGAAGAAAGATCTCATCGATATCCTGCTCGAGATCAGAGATGACATAAATGGCAGGAAAGTCGAGGATCATGAGATTATTGACATGCTCGTCATGTTTTTGTTCGCCGGCCATGAGACCACTGCAGTTATTATGCAGCTCGCTGCTACATATCTCGTAAGGCATCCTGAGGTCTGGAAGAAAGCTAAGGTGCGTGCGTAATTAGTAAGCTAACTATCTAATAATTTAGCTCTTCATTCTTTTTTCCTCTTTCATTCATTAATAGTACTAAATAAAAATAAAGAAAAGAAACAAAAAAACTATTTCATTATAGAATATATAGGTTGATATATATAAAGAAAATACATTAGCAATGCCATTTAAATGTAAGCGCCTTTTTGGTAGACAAATGTCCATGAATTGTTTGCGAGCAAATCAAATGGGTCGTCGAAAAAATACTGCAACATGGTTCTTTCCTCTTAGCCTTTTTATTTTGGCTTCTTTGTCATCTTTTAGGAAATCTAGCCCAAAAGAAAATTCAATCTAAGTCGCTGACTGATAGAGATGAATGATGTTCCTTTGTGCAGGAAGAGCAGGAACAGATCGTGAAGGAAAGACCACCTTCCCAAACGCATCTAAGTCTTGAGGATATCAAGAAAATGAATTATCTCAATATGGTAATTAATTTATATAATATGAAACTAATATTGTAAAATGTCAAGTGTAATTGTTTTTTTATTATGACGACACAATATTCATGTATATTATGGTATGTTATGTCTTGTTTATAGGTAATTGATGAGACACTTCGAAAGACTTTGACCTTTGCAGGTTTTAGACGGGCACTTACTGACGTGAAAATCAATGGTATGTTTATTTATATTCCATGCTAATTTAGTTTTTGGTTATATATATAATATGAAATTAAGTAGGATTTAGATTTACTAAAGTTGTTTTGAATTGATGATATGTTGATTGTCAGGGCATATCATACCAAAAGGATGGATTGCTCTGGTTTGGGGAAGGGGTTCCCATATGAATCCTGAACATTTTTCAAATCCAGATGATTTTAATCCTTCTAGATGGGATGTAAGTGGAAATATTTCATTCAATATATATGCATTATGTACCCACAATTACACATTTTTGGATCATATTAAATATAGGTGCATATATATATATATGTGTAGGATTATAAAACAACTTCACGAACCTTCCTTCCTTTTGGAGCTGGACTTAGGCTCTGTCCTGGGAGAGACCTTGCCAAACTTGAAATCAGAATATTTCTTCATCATTTCCTCCTTAATTATAAGTACGTGTCCTGACCTCTCTTTTTTTTTTTTGTTTTTTTCTAGTAATTATTTGTACCAATTGATGTATGTGTGTTTTAATGTGTAGGTTGGAGCTAGTGAATCCAGAATGCCCAGTGTACAGCTTTCCAGCCGCATTTGCACCAAAAGACAATTGTCTGGCCAGGGTGATCAAGGTCTCCGACACATAAAGACAAGTTCTCATCAGTCCAATCTTGGAGAATAAAAATTTATGTGATGCTTGCTATAATTAATTTAATTAATAAATAGCTTTGGACTAGCTATACAAGAATATATATAAATGTAATGAAACAGCAGGAATCACCATTCTCTCTCTCTTAAAAGCCAACCATTATATTTCCATTCAGAAGATAAAATGTCACAATATTATATTGTCAAATTCAATAAATGAAGGGAATCTCGTTGATTCTCTATTATGCTATATATGTATTTCCCATGTACTCTTGTCTTGTTACTTTGATGAATATTAAAATTACAGCCGAGTTAGGTATATTGCAAACTATTATATATACCAGGAACTTGACTTGCAATTAGATTATATTATATTGTGTCATAGTAAACAAAGATTTACGAGAGGCTTCTTAAAATCAAAATATAAAGGGAAAATGTATGCTATCATTTCAATAACACGGTGGTTGTTATTAGTAAGTATGGAAAACACGACACCAGGATTAGTTGATACCCAAAAACAAAAAAGGATGGAGAGACCTTGCCAAACTTGAAGTCAGAATATTTCTTCACCATTTCCTCCTTAGTTATAAGTGAGCCGCTTTAATTTCTTTTCTTTCCATCAGTAATTATATTATTTTAGGTATATATATATATATATTGCATAGTATACAAAGTAGATTAACATTATCTCAGCTATCATTGGACTGAAGTGTAGACCTCATTTATCAATTAACGTATGTATGTGTATATATATATATGTTTTGTAGGTTGGAGCTGGTGAACACAGATTGCTCGGTCTCTAACTTTCCAACAACATTTGCTCCAAGCGACAATTGTCTGGCCAGGGTGATAAAGGTAGTCTCCGACACATAAACAAGTCCCCATCATATCCCACTCTTTTTGGGAAATTAAAATAGTCTATGTTAAATCATATGCATGTTATAATTTGCGAATCAAGAAAATGAGGTAGGGGCGAAAATTAATTTGCTTTGCATCACATTCACTGGATAATTGGTTTTCTGGTACATTGATTAGTTTAGTTGAAGAAAACATGTTCTCATTTACTCATTTTGTATCTAACTTATCCGATCCTCTTGCAGTGCCTTCAGCTGCCTGCAACGTAACCATTTATGTGAGGTTATTAATTAGTTAGGCAATTCTCACACTCACTCCATTAACTTGTGCTTAACCACATGGTTTATGCACGGCAGCATGCCTAACTATTCGTACTTACTATTATTCATTGCTCAAATTAAACTTGATTAATTGAAGACGCTGGACCATATCAAGTTGTTAATTAACCTTGAGTTTTCTATAACACTTTTGTTAAAAAAATATTCAATTGGTAGTTTTTTCTCGTTATTATTAGCTGTGATTTAGAGTTAATTCATATCCTTTTTATTGATTAATTAAACAAAAATTTTCCATTTCGTCTAAATATATGTATGTCCTTCCCTACAAAGTATAATCCTAGGTTAATATTTAATAATTGAATTAACATGAAATATCAATTCATCTAATAAGATAATGGTGGTTAAGAATAGTGTGAATATTAGAGTGATAATCAATTACGAAAAATGAATATACATATAGTATTTTTGTCAAGACAAATAAGCTAGTATATCACATATTTAGTGTCTGAAAAATTAATGTAAATAAATCAATAAATACAAAGAACCTAATTATCTGGAAGTATTATAATGGCAAATAAAAAAACACAGTGTACATTATAAATATTTACTCTGTATTCACTCCGTACACTGCATAATATAAAAGCAAAACACGGGGAGTTACTATTACTTGTGAAACTGTTACTCTTTTTATTTTACCTTTTTTTTGAATTATTTTTTCTTCAATCAACTATTTTTTCTTTTTTTCTTTTCTCCTGATAATGCTACTCATTCTTCTTCTCTATCTTTATGTTTTTTTCTTTTGCATCTTCTTCTTTCTCTTTTTTTTTTTTTGAGTGATGAAGATGACGAAAATGGAGTTGTGGTGGTGATGGTGATGATGATGATGAAGAAGATGGTGGCGGTGGTGGTGAGTGTTGAGATGATGGTGATGGTGGTGATGGTGAGTAATAATGATAGTAATGGTGGCGGTGGTGGTGGTGATTGGTGAGTGTTGAAGTTGGTTGGTGGTTGTTAAGTGATGATGATGAAGATGGTGGTGGTGGTAGTGGTGGTGGTGAGTGTTGAAGATGACGGTGGTTGTTGAGTGATGATGATGATGAAGATGATAGTGGTGGTGGTGGTGATGATGATGATGAGTGATGATAATGGTAATGATAATGGTGATAATGGTGGTGGTGGTGATGTGTGTTGAAGATGGTGGTGATGATAATGATGCTAATGAAGTCGATGTAAAGATGGTGTTGAAGATGATAAATTCGCTCACATAATTTATATATTTTGCTTACAGTATAAGAGTATCTGTGCTCACATAGTTTAATAAGATCACTCGTACTTTTTGTCTAAATTGCTCACATATTTTTCAGACTTATATATATAACGATAAATATAAAGTACAAAATGTGAGCAATTTTCTTACTAATTTGTAGGCAATATGCACAATATTTGTGAGCAAATTAAGTGAAATAATGTGAGCACATGTTAGCGCATTTTTTAGACGTGAGATACATGAAAGTTTTTTGATGGATTCTCCAAAAATATGCTTAATGGGCTGTATAATGTAAGAGTAAAGCCCAATATATGTATTTTAAATGTACAATGAGTAAAGCTCTTATAATGGGCAACATTTCTTTTGTCTTTGTTACTCTTAGTTATTAATGAATTAGTCCCATCCCAAAAAATGGTCCCTAAAGCCGTCACCGTATAACATGGATATGCAGGGCATGCATATACTAATTAATAATGAAGGCATTCATCGATCACATATATATCACATGCATGGATCAATGTAATGGACTATATATATGGCTGGGTGGTAGCTAGCTAGCTAGAACAATATACATATAAAAAGGAGTTGAGTAGAGGAAGAGGAAGAGAGACATATAAATACACAAGGTACAAATTAAATTAAATAAAAAATGGAGTTACAGTGGGTATGGATGAGTGTAGTGACATTGTCGGCATCGTACGTATTATTATTCAAAATAGTGAGGAAGTTGAATGGGTGGTACTACGATTACAAAGTGGGAGAGAAGAAGCATCTACTCCCTCCCGGTGACATGGGATGGCCTATCATGGGCAACATGTTCCAATTCATGAAAGACTTCATTTTCGGTCGCAAGCCTGATTCTTTCCTCCACAATCTTGTTTCCAAGTAATAACTCCCTATTTATTTATTTATTCAATTAATTCTCCTTTTTCTTTTAATCTCACCTCCTATCTCAATCTTTTAATCTCACCTCCTATCTCAATTAAGTGATTATAATCAACATTCTATATTGTGTTATGTTATATATATAAGATATGGAGAAGGTGGTGTATACAAGACTCACTTGTTTCTGAGACCGACAGTAATGGTAACGACGCCGGAGCTGTGCAGGAAAGTGCTAACAGACGACGTCAACTTCAAACCCGGATACCCGACAGCACTGCACAACCTGGCTCCCAGTATTCTGTCGGAAATCACGACAGAAGAACACAAGCGCTTTCGACGCCTGGTGACTCTGCCCATCGTGGGGTTCAACGCGCTGGCCATGTACATCGAGCGCGTGGAGGACACCATCAAGAGCTTGCTGGAGAAGATGGTGATGGAGAGCAAGGACCACCCCGTGGAGATGCTGACCCATATGAAGTACTGTGCCTTGAAAGCCATCGTTGACATGTTCATTGGCTCCTACAACCAGAAGCGCTCTAACACCATTGCTGGCCTCTTTCTCTATGTCTACGATGCTGCTTTCGCCTTCCCTATCAGATTGCCTGGTTTTACCTACTACAAAGCTATGAAGTCGCGTAAGAAGTTGGAAGAGCTGGTGCAGATAATAGTGGAGGAAAGGAGGGAAATGATGAGGAAAGGTCAAATCACGGAGAAGAAAGATCTCATCGATATCCTGCTCGAGATCAGAGATGACATAAATGGCAGGAAAGTCGAGGATCATGAGATTATTGACATGCTCGTCATGTTTTTGTTCGCCGGCCATGAGACCACTGCAGTTATTATGCAGCTCGCTGCTACATATCTCGTAAGGCATCCTGAGGTCTGGAAGAAAGCTAAGGTGCGTGCGTAATTAGTAAGCTAACTATCTAATAATTTAGCTCTAATTCTTTTTTCCTCTTTCATTCATTAATAGTACTAAATAAAAATAAAGAAAAGAAACAAAAAAACTATTTCATTATAGAATATATAGGTTGATATATATAAAGAAAATACATTAGCAATGCCATTTAAATGTAAGCGCCTTTTTGGTAGACAAATGTCCATGAATTGTTTGCGAGCAAATCAAATGGGTCGTCGAAAAAATACTGCAACATGGTTCTTTCCTCTTAGCCTTTTTATTTTGGCTTCTTTGTCATCTTTTAGGAAATCTAGCCCAAAAGAAAATTCAATCTAAGTCGCTGACTGATAGAGATGAATGATGTTCCTTTGTGCAGGAAGAGCAGGAACAGATCGTGAAGGAAAGACCACCTTCCCAAACGCATCTAAGTCTTGAGGATATCAAGAAAATGAATTATCTCAATATGGTAATTAATTTATATAATATGAAACTAATATTGTAAAATGTCAAGTGTAATTGTTTTTTTATTATGACGACACAATATTCATGTATATTATGGTATGTTATGTCTTGTTTATAGGTAATTGATGAGACACTTCGAAAGACTTTGACCTTTGCAGGTTTTAGACGGGCACTTACTGACGTGAAAATCAATGGTATGTTTATTTATATTCCATGCTAATTTAGTTTTTGGTTATATATATAATATGAAATTAAGTAGGATTTAGATTTACTAAAGTTGTTTTGAATTGATGATATGTTGATTGTCAGGGCATATCATACCAAAAGGATGGATTGCTCTGGTTTGGGGAAGGGGTTCCCATATGAATCCTGAACATTTTTCAAATCCAGATGATTTTAATCCTTCTAGATGGGATGTAAGTGGAAATATTTCATTCAATATATATGCATTATGTACCCACAATTACACATTTTTGGATCATATTAAATATAGGTGCATATATATATATATGTGTAGGATTATAAAACAACTTCACGAACCTTCCTTCCTTTTGGAGCTGGACTTAGGCTCTGTCCTGGGAGAGACCTTGCCAAACTTGAAATCAGAATATTTCTTCATCATTTCCTCCTTAATTATAAGTACGTGTCCTGACCTCTCTCTTTTTTTTTTGTTTTTTTCTAGTAATTATTTGTACCAATTGATGTATGTGTGTTTTAATGTGTAGGTTGGAGCTAGTGAATCCAGAATGCCCAGTGTACAGCTTTCCAGCCGCATTTGCACCAAAAGACAATTGTCTGGCCAGGGTGATCAAGGTCTCCGACACATAAAGACAAGTTCTCATCAGTCCAATCTTGGAGAATAAAAATTTATGTGATGCTTGCTATAATTAATTTAATTAATAAATAGCTTTGGACTAGCTATACAAGAATATATATAAATGTAATGAAACAGCAGGAATCACCATTCTCTCTCTCTTAAAAGCCAACCATTATATTTCCATTCAGAAGATAAAATGTCACAATATTATATTGTCAAATTCAATAAATGAAGGGAATCTCGTTGATTCTCTATTATGCTATATATGTATTTCCCATGTACTCTTGTCTTGTTACTTTGATGAATATTAAAATTACAGCCGAGTTAGGTATATTGCAAACTATTATATATACCAGGAACTTGACTTGCAATTAGATTATATTATATTGTGTCATAGTAAACAAAGATTTACGAGAGGCTTTTTAAAATCAAAATATAAAGGGAAAATGTATGCTATCATTTCAATAACACGGTGGTTGTTATTAGTAAGTATGGAAAACACGACACCAGGATTAGTTGATACCCAAAAACAAAAAAGGATGGAGAGACCTTGCCAAACTTGAAGTCAGAATATTTCTTCACCATTTCCTCCTTAGTTATAAGTGAGCCGCTTTAATTTCTTTTCTTTCCATCAGTAATTATATTATTTTTAGGTATATATATATATATATTGCATAGTATACAAAGTAGATTAACATTATCTCAGCTATCATTGGACTGAAGTGTAGACCTCATTTATCAATTAACGTATGTATGTGTATATATATATATGTTTTGTAGGTTGGAGCTGGTGAACACAGATTGCTCGGTCTCTAACTTTCCAACAACATTTGCTCCAAGCGACAATTGTCTGGCCAGGGTGATAAAGGTAGTCTCCGACACATAAACAAGTCCCCATCATATCCCACTCTTTTTGGGAAATTAAAATAGTCTATGTTAAATCATATGCATGTTATAATTTGCGAATCAAGAAAATGAGGTAGGGGCGAAAATTAATTTGCTTTGCATCACATTCACTGGATAATTGGTTTTCTGGTACATTGATTAGTTTAGTTGAAGAAAACATGTTCTCATTTACTCATTTTGTATCTAACTTATCCGATCCTCTTGCAGTGCCTTCAGCTGCCTGCAACGTAACCATTTATGTGAGGTTATTAATTAGTTAGGCAATTCTCACACTCACTCCATTAACTTGTGCTTAACCACATGGTTTATGCACGGCAGCATGCCTAACTATTCGTACTTACTATTATTCATTGCTCAAATTAAACTTGATTAATTGAAGACGCTGGACCATATCAAGTTGTTAATTAACCTTGAGTTTTCTATAACACTTTTGTTAAAAAAATATTCAATTGGTAGTTTTTTCTCGTTATTATTAGCTGTGATTTAGAGTTAATTCATATCCTTTTTATTGATTAATTAAACAAAAATTTTCCATTTCGTCTAAATATATGTATGTCCTTCCCTACAAAGTATAATCCTAGGTTAATATTTAATAATTGAATTAACATGAAATATCAATTCATCTAATAAGATAATGGTGGTTAAGAATAGTGTGAATATTAGAGTGATAATCAATTACGAAAAATGAATATACATATAGTATTTTTGTCAAGACAAATAAGCTAGTATATCACATATTTAGTGTCTGAAAAATTAATGTAAATAAATCAATAAATACAAAGAACCTAATTATCTGGAAGTATTATAATGGCAAATAAAAAAACACAGTGTACATTATAAATATTTACTCTGTATTCACTCCGTACACTGCATAATATAAAAGCAAAACACGGGGAGTTACTATTACTTGTGAAACTGTTACTCTTTTTATTTTACCTTTTTTTGAATTATTTTTTCTTCAATCAACTATTTTTTCTTTTTTTCTTTCTCCTGATAATGCTACTCATTCTTCTTCTCTATCTTTATGTTTTTTTCTTTTTGCATCTTCTTCTTTCTCTTTTTTTTTTTTTGAGTGATGAAGATGACGAAAATGGAGTTGTGGTGGTGATGGTGATGATGATGATGAAGAAGATGGTGGCGGTGGTGGTGAGTGTTGAGATGATGGTGGTGGTGGTGATGGTGAGTAATAATGATAGTAATGGTGGCGGTGGTGGTGGTGATTGGTGAGTGTTGAAGTTGGTTGGTGGTTGTTAAGTGATGATGATGAAGATGGTGGTGGTGGTAGTGGTGGTGGTGAGTGTTGAAGATGACGGTGGTTGTTGAGTGATGATGATGATGAAGATGATAGTGGTGGTGGTGGTGATGATGATGATGAGTGATGATAATGGTAATGATAATGGTGATAATGGTGGTGGTGGTGATGTGTGTTGAAGATGGTGGTGATGATAATGATGCTAATGAAGTCGATGTAAAGATGGTGTTGAAGATGATAAATTCGCTCACATAATTTATATATTTTGCTTACAGTATAAGAGTATCTGTGCTCACATAGTTTAATAAGATCACTCGTACTTTTTGTCTAAATTGCTCACATATTTTTCAGACTTATATATATAACGATAAATATAAAGTACAAAATGTGAGCAATTTTCTTACTAATTTGTAGGCAATATGCACAATATTTGTGAGCAAATTAAGTGAAATAATGTGAGCACATGTTAGCGCATTTTTTAGACGTGAGATACATGAAAGTTTTTTGATGGATTCTCCAAAAATATGCTTAATGGGCTGTATAATGTAGGAGTAAAGCCCAATATATGTATTTTAAATGTACAATGAGTAAAGCTCTTATAATGGGCAACATTTCTTTTGTCTTTGTTACTCTTAGTTATTAATGAATTAGTCCCATCCCAAAAAATGGTCCCTAAGGCCGTCACCGTATAACATGGATATGCAGGGCATGCATATACTAATTAATAATGAAGGCATTCATCGATCACATATATATCACATGCATGGATCAATGTAATGGACTATATATATGGCTGGGTGGTAGCTAGCTAGCTAGAACAATATACATATAAAAAGGAGTTGAGTAGAGGAAGAGGAAGAGAGACATATAAATACACAAGGTACAAATTAAATTAAATAAAAAATGGAGTTACAGTGGGTATGGATGAGTGTAGTGACATTGTCGGCATCGTACGTATTATTATTCAAAATAGTGAGGAAGTTGAATGGGTGGTACTACGATTACAAAGTGGGAGAGAAGAAGCATCTACTCCCTCCCGGTGACATGGGATGGCCTATCATGGGCAACATGTTCCAATTCATGAAAGACTTCATTTTCGGTCGCAAGCCTGATTCTTTCCTCCACAATCTTGTTTCCAAGTAATAACTCCCTATTTATATATTTATTCAATTAATTCTCCTTTTTCTTTTAATCTCACCTCCTATCTCAATCTTTTAATCTCACCTCCTATCTCAATTAAGTGATTATAATCAACATTCTATATTGTGTTATGTTATATATATAAGATATGGAGAAGGTGGTGTATACAAGACTCACTTGTTTCTGAGACCGACAGTAATGGTAACGACGCCGGAGCTATGCAGGAAAGTGCTAACAGACGACGTCAACTTCAAACCCGGATACCCGACAGCACTGCACAACCTGGCTCCCAGTATTCTGTCGGAAATCACGACAGAAGAACACAAGCGCTTTCGACGCCTGGTGACTCTGCCCATCGTGGGGTTCAACGCGCTGGCCATGTACATCGAGCGCGTGGAGGACACCATCAAGAGCTTGCTGGAGAAGATGGTGATGGAGAGCAAGGACCACCCCGTGGAGATGCTGACCCATATGAAGTACTGTGCCTTGAAAGCCATCGTTGACATGTTCATTGGCTCCTACAACCAGAAGCGCTCTAACACCATTGCTGGCCTCTTTCTCTATGTCCATGATGCTGCTTTCGCCTTCCCTATCAGATTGCCTGGTTTTACCTACTACAAAGCTATGAAGTCGCGTAAGAAGTTGGAAGAGCTGGTGCAGATAATAGTGGAGGAAAGGAGGGAAATGATGAGGAAAGGTCAAATCACGGAGAAGAAAGATCTCATCGATATCCTGCTCGAGATCAGAGATGACATAAATGGCAGGAAAGTCGAGGATCATGAGATTATTGACATGCTCGTCATGTTTTTGTTCGCCGGCCATGAGACCACTGCAGTTATTATGCAGCTCGCTGCTACATATCTCGTAAGGCATCCTGAGGTCTGGAAGAAAGCTAAGGTACGTGCGTAATCTAATTAGTAAGCTAACTATCTAATAATTTAGCTCTTTATTCTTTTTTCCTCTTTCCCTAATAGTACTTACAAAGAAAGGAAACAAAAAACTATTTCATTATAAAATGGGAACTTCTCACATGAAGACATTAAAGTTTGTCTTCAACATGAAGGACCAATAAGGAATGAGGTATCCATGTAGTATAGCAAAGAACTAGTCAATTATAGAGCATGATAACAAATCCCTCTTTCTTCATCCTCTAACTCCAACCAACCCATCTACCACTCCTTGTCCTCCACAACCTCACCTCCCTTCCTTTCCCTCTGCCACCAACATCCCCACCCTCCTCTCATTCCACTTCCTCAATGTTACCATCACCTCCGGATCCGGCTCAACCCCTCCCCGGCCTGACTGCAACTTCTTCCCCATGGTTTGGCTCCTGCTCCCTAACCTTGTCCTTCTACCAAACATTATCATAGTGTTCCAACTTCCATGCATCACCATGTGAAACTTTCGGCTCTTTGAATTCATTGTGATCACTATTTAAGAGATGGTATTCAAGCAAGGCTTAGTACTGTCATAGCTAGCAATGCAGCAGCTCTAAAGTCAATTTCTTTCACATTTTTATCCACTTTCTGAATCATTTCTCCATCTTTCAATCCCAACTTCTTCTCTTTTTATTCTTTTATTTTTTTTATAACATTATATATATTATTCCTTTGTCAATGTAATATTGATTACTGAACATTCTAATGTCATTCACATTCATATACTAAAATTTTTAAACAACACTAAATTAATATTGTTTAATAATGACATTTATATATTTTCTGCAATGAACTGAACTTCACTGGTGGAATTAGATTAGTTGAATTCAATGATCTCTACCTACCTACACACCAAAGTTTTGGATGTTGAACTTAACATTGTAAATAAAGTTTATTTATGTGTGTGTAATAATTAATGTGACAAGTGGACCAGAGATACAAGTACAACCACTACTGCAAGTATGCAAATGGTGGTGAACTCATTCGACCTGATGATGGGGTTCGGGGCGGCGATGACTTATACGGCGCTAGTGCAGAAGGCAATGTCGCGGCACTTCCGGTGCCTGAAGGATGAGATAACGGCACAACTGCGAGGTGCTGGGAAAGAAGGAGGGGCAGGATGTCCAGGAGACAATAGGAGAGATGTCGAGGCTGAAGATGGTGGAGCAGAGCCTCAGGCAGCAGAGAGCAGGGGAAGAAATTGCAGTCGGAGGAGGGGTTGACGGAGATATAGCGGTAGCCGGATCTGGAGGTGGTGATAACGGTGAAGAAGTGGGATGGGAGGAGGGAGATGTGGCTGTGGAGGAGAAGGAGTGGTAGATGGGTTGGTTGGAGTTAGAGGATGAAGAAAGAGGGATTTGTTATCATGCTCTATAATTGACTAGTTCTTTGCTATACTACATGGATACCTCATTCCTTATTGGTCCTTCATGTTGAAGACAAACTTTAATGTCTTCATGTGAGAAGGCACCTTATAAAATATATAGGTTGATATATATATATAGAAAATACATTAGCAATCCATTTAAATGTAAGCCCCTTTTTGGTAGACAAATGTCCATGAATTGTTTGCAAGCAAATCAAATGGGCCGTCGAAAATACTGCAACATGGTTCTTTCCTATTAGGCTTAGCCTTTTTATTTTGGCTCCTTTGTCATCTCTTAGGAAATCTAGCCAAAAAGAAAATTCAATCTAAGTCGTTGACTAATAGAGATGAATGATGTTCCTTTGTGCAGGAAGAGCAAGAACAAATCGTGAAGGAAAGACCACATTCCCAAACACATCTAAGTCTTGAGGATATCAAGAAAATGAACTATCTCAATATGGTAATTAATTTATATAATATGAAACTAATATTGTAAAATGTCAAGTGTAGTTGTTTTTTTATTATGACCATGTTCATGTATGTTATGTTATGTCTTGATCATAGATAATTGATGAGACGCTTCGAAAGACTTTGACCTTTGCAGGTTTTAGACGGGCACTTGCTAATGTGGAAATCAATGGTATGTTTATTTATATTCCATGCTAATTTAGTTTTTGGTTATATTATAATATGAAATTGAGTGGAATTTAGATTTACTAAAGTAGTTTTGAATTGATGATATGTTGATTGTCAGGGCATATCATACCAAAAGGATGAATTGCTCTGGTTTGGGGAAGGGGTTCCCATATGAGTCCTGAACATTTTTCAAATCCGGATGAATTTAATCCTTCTAGATGGGATGTAAGTTGAAATATTTCATTTAATATGCATTATGCATCTACAATTACACATTTTTGGATCATATTAAATATAGGTGGGTGCATAGATGTGTGTTTTAGCTTGTGTTTTAATTTTGTGTCATTATATTGTATGTATGTGCAGGATTATAAAACAAATTCACGAACCTTCCTTCCTTTTGGAGCTGGACTTAGGCTCTGCCCTGGGAGAGACCTTGCCAAACTTGAAATCAAAATATTTCTTCATCATTTCCTCCTTAATTATAAGTAAGTGACCTGACCTCTCTTTTCTTTGTTTCTTTCTAGTAATTAATTGTAGCAATTGATGTATTTGTGTTTTAATGTGTAGGTTGGAGCTAGTGAATCCAGAATGCCCAGTGTACAGCTTTCCAGCAGCATTTGCGCCAAAAGACAAGTGTCTGGCCAGGGTGATCAAGGTCTCCGACATAAACACAAGTTCTCATCGTTCTCATCAACCCAATCTTGGAGAATAAAAATCTATGTGATGCATGCTATAATTAATTTAATTAATGCTTGGGACTAGTTATGCAAGAATATATATATATATATATATATATATATATATATATATATATATATAAATGTAATAGAAAAGGTGACCGTGGATGAGAATGAAACAAGGGATTACTATTCTAATCTCTCTTAAAAGCCAACAATTGTATTTCCATTCGGAAGATAGAATGATACAATATTATATTGTTGAATTCAATAAATAAAAGGAATCTCATTGATTCTCCATTATGCTATATATGTATTTCCCATGTACTCTTGTTTTGTTACTTTGATGAATATTAAAATTACAGCCGAGTTAGATATATTGCAAACTATTATATCAAGAATTTCATTTGAAAATAAATTAATTAATATAGGTAATTGTAAGTTTGGAGCACAAAATCAATTATAGGAATAATAAAATAAAGTTTGAAACAGATTGGCGGCATTTGGCCCCACTAGATTATTCAAATATTATCATATGGAAATGGAAATGGAAAAGAAAATTGAAAAGAATATAATAATATTTGGAAATGATGGTGTGCATCAAACAGATTCTGGAGAACAGAGATGGATAACGTTGATATAAGTTAGTTTGATTGCATATTTACTAGATATGCACGTTTATAATTATGCTATTTAAACGTGTGATGAGTGAGTGAGGCATGTAATTTTAGATGATAAAATGATATTGGTGAAACATTTTGCAACCAACAAATTTAAATTGGCATGACATGTAGGACCCCCGTAATGGGAAGCACCAGTTTGGGCTATAATGTATGTTAGCTTTTAAGAAAATAGGGACCATGTCCCAAAAGTCCTGTGCTTAAAAAAGTCTCTGCAAAATCCAAAATTCAGTACAACAACAATCATCCCACATGGACACAATTACAATTGTACTAGTTGATGGCGCAATCACCGCAACCCAATCCCCATTTCCACTCTCATATTTTGAATCTATCTATCTATCTATCTATCTATAGTCCAACTAAACTGAAAAAAAGAGGACAACACACTCTTCACATTCTCACCAAATATTTTGAAAAGGATTGTTTGGATTAATGATTTGGGATTAGACAGTAGTGAATAAGACAATTTAGTCTTGTGATTAAGCAGTCATTAGCCGAAATAGATTAGCGATTTCACCTTATAATTTCAAACTAAACAGAACAGCTGCCCCACACTATCCCACCACCCAACCACCACTTCCTCATCATTCGAATCCCTCGATCACACACATTAATCAATTTTTTCTTCCTTGTCACACATTATTATTGAATCTATATTGGATTAGTGTCAGGTTTGACTTGCAATTAAATTATATTATTGTGTCATAGTGTAAACAAAGATTTACGAGAGGCTTCTTAAAATCAAAATATAAAGGGAAAATGTATGATGTCATTTCAACAACACGGTGGTTGTTAGTGAGTATGGAAAACACGACACCAGGATTAATTAGTTGATACCCAAAAACAAAAAAGGATGGCCGAAAGTAATTAACATATTTGGTGGAAAAAAGTTTCCAATCACAAAAAGGGATTCGAAAAACTAGTTTCCAATCACCGGCTATTGCCATTAGTTAGAAGCTAGCACATGATGGAGAAAACTCCAAACTGTTATTAGATTCATATCTTAATTAGTGAGTTTTGATCACTGTTATTAGATGCATAACTTAAGCACGGAGTTTTGGGCCAAAGTGAAGCAAACAATGTTGGAGAAGCACAACTATGAAGAAGCTAAGCGATTTAATTTACTCATCTTTTTAAGTTTAAATGCGACAAATATATATGCATTGCTGTAAAGGTAGCAAGTTAAGCATATATACTTACCAATTACTACATTAGAGAAAAAGTCAATATTGATATGCTACAGCTGTTAGTATTGAAAAAGAAACACAGCTTCAAATAACAATTCCCTTTTAATTTGTTGGTCACACCTTCTAATAAGGTTTGAAGAGTCACTGCTGCTGCTGATTACAGTTGTCAATTTGTATAGAGATTAGAGACACACACACCCCCCTATAACAGAACAGAACGGGCACATACTACACCACAGCGAAATTTCCCTTTCTCGTTTACTCCTATTGGAAACAAAAATCAGCAACGGCATTATTATTATTATTATTATTATTATTATTATTATTATTGTTATTATGATTGGGAATTCAATTTTAGAATGTTACAGGCAGCCTCATATCATATTATACTCCTACTCATATTGACCCTACGAGGGGCCAATGGGACATTGTTCACTGTTCAGCCTCCTATAAATCATGCGCCAACGTCGCAGTAACAAGTTACACTCTAAATTTAATATTCATTTTATTCTATGATTGCTACTTAGCTTTATCTCTCAGTCTGACCATAGTGCACTAAATTCCTACTAAAAGTAATGCGTTAGGTTTAACTCTCTTTCTATCTCTCCACTCTTGTAGTATTGACAGAATATTTAGCTTCTTATATTATAAATAAATAAATATGTACTTTTATTTCCAAGTTATATCATGTTGGTTTAAAAACCAAGAGATTAATATTAAATTAAGAGATAGTTGTGATATAAAATGATGCTAAATTGCTAAGTCCTCTTTTGGTCTTCACACATCTTCTGGGCCATTTCCCTTTATTAGGTTTTTTACTCATTACTCTCTCGTTTTTTCTTATATAAGAAATAAGTATATATTTTGTGGTAAGTTTGAGTAATTCCTTCCTTGGCTGTTCATGAAATGTGTCACATTATTTTCTTGAAGACTGTATAAACACTTTTTTAAATCGTCATTTATTTGTTTAAGAACAAAAAAACAGAGCTAGAATAAAATATAAAATATAGTATAAACTAAAGAGCAGAATCGCACATGAGAGTCTATTAAGTAACTGAACAAGCTAAATGAAAGTGAGTTATTCGGTTTTATTATTTCTCTTGAGGAAAAAATCAAAGTAAAAAAAAATAAAGAAAGAAAGAAAGAAAAGAAAAGAATGTTTGGAAGAAATATGGAATAGAGGGAAAATGATGACGACAAAGAGGACAATAGCCATACTTTTAGCCTTCTTTTTGCCATTCCTCTTTCAACCACGCCACACTCATTTGTTCATTCTTTCTTTTTTAAATATCAAAGAAGAAGAAGAACTTAGAGTTCTCCTGAAGTGAAGAAACCAATTACAGAGCGAAGCAAATGAATGTGAGTCAGTGAGTGAAGAAAGAAAATTAAGGTACCTACCTACCTACCTCTTATTTCCATTGTTGTTCATCATCTTATATTTATGTTTGTTTTATCTTTTGCTTCAAGAATCAATATCAATCATTGGATCGCGTCATTCTATTCTCCTTATAACTAGACAACTAGTGTAGTACACACACTCATTACTCCGCCATCCCTCATTCATTGCCCCAACAGAATCATTATATGAATCTTACAACACAATGCACAACAACCACAAAAAAACAATCATCTATCTTCATATGTGACTCAAATTGATATCATCGAGACATATATATTATTCAATTTAATTCAATTAAAAATGCCGCTTATATATCCTAATGCGTAACAAATACAAACCAGATCCCTGTCTCTGCCTTGGCCTTCCTTGTTCTGTTTCAATATTAGAAAAAGGTATATATTTATCTGAGGTTTTAGGTTAGGTTATATTATGTTATGTTATGATTAGGGTTTGGATTTTGATAGGCTGGGCGTTTTGTGCAGTTTCTTTTAATGGGTCCACGACTTTTTTTTAAAAGGAAATTTAATTTGTTAAATAAGGATAAAAATAAAATTCAATAACAGTAAAATAATTAACAATGAGACAGATAACGTAAAACATAGTGGGTGCTTAATGAACATTTATAGCATAGTTATCATTTTTTTAAGGTTGTGCGCGTTGAAAACATAATAGTTCAGGTTTAGTGCTGTTTCATTCGATGTTAAAAAAAGTGGTTATATTTTGCAAGCCAGACAAAAGAAAAGCGAAAGTTGTTTGTACTAAAGTGTTTGTATTTTGTAAGCATAAAACATGTGGACGAGCATAACAGGGGGATGGGTGAATGAATCCCTTTATCTTCTGATATAAAAGGTGAAACAGGGTAAGGGGAGGTGAATTTTATTTTATATAATATAGCTGGGGAAACAGGGTAAAGGGTGAATCACTTGAAAGAATTTGAATCTAGTGCGCTCCAACGTTCAAATACTCCAAGGATCCTCGTGATCCATCAAACGGTCACAAATTCCCATGTGAATTTCTTTAATCTCATCCAAGGCTCCATTGTAAAATTGCCTCCCCTTTCAATTAAGAAGAACCTTCTTGTTATTTTTATCTAACTATAAATAAATAAGAGACTGCTGAATCTTACATGCAGATCTCCATCAAGATCATAATCAGACTCACTCTTTCTCATCATTATACCTTCCTGTCTAAGCTGTAATAATAGTTATAGTACTAGAATAAACCAGTGCCAACTGGTACTTTTTCTACTTTTCTATTTCTTTTTTCTTTGATTTCAAGTTTCTTTTCCTAACTGGAAGTTTTCTTGACAGGTCCTTACTTGACTGCAAACTGTGATATGATCAAGAATTCAAGATTCAAGACCCTCCTTCCAAAATGCAGTTTCTGATATGTGTTTTCAACCTTGTTCTGATACTTTCATTCCTGAGTGAAATTGTTGCAGAGACAGATTCGCCACCAGCAGGGGCTCAAATCTGTTCAGAAGAAGACAGAGCATCTCTTCTCAGCTTCAAAGCAGGCATTTTGCAGGACACAACAGATTCTCTTTCTTCGTGGACAAGCCGAGACTGCTGCGATGGAGGCTGGGAAGGAGTTCAATGCAATCCATCCACGGGGCGAGTTATCGTGTTGCAGATGCAGAGGCCGGGCAGAGACAGCGACACATACATGAAGGGGACTCTGTCTCCCTCACTGGGAAATTTGCATTTCCTGGAGGTATTGGTTATAAGTGGGATGAAGCATATCACAGGACCAATTCCTGCTAGCTTGTCAAATTTAACTCGCCTCACTCAGCTAGTTCTTGATGACAATTCACTTGGAAGTTACATTCCTCCAAGTTTGGGCCGTTTATCATTGCTCCAGTCACTTTCACTGAGCGGGAACCATCTCAAGGGTCAGATCCCTCCAACATTAGGGAGTCTTAGAAGCCTTATCCAGATTAATTTTGCAAGAAATTCTCTGGTAGGTCCTATCCCTCTCAGTTTCAAACCCCTTCAGAATTTGCAGTACCTTGATCTCAGTAACAACTTGTTGTCAGGATGTATCCCGAATTTTGTTGGGGAGTTCAAAAATTTGACATATGTAGACCTATCCAATAACCAGTTATCAGGAAGTATTCCAATTTCTTTGTTCAGCCTTGCCAATCTTTTGGATTTGTTCTTGAGCTCTAACAAGCTCACAGGGAACATCCCAGATCAGATTGGAAGTTTGAAATCCCTGACAAGCCTCCAACTCAGTGGTAACCAGCTCACAGGACATGTTCCACTATCCATATCATCATTGAAGAACCTTTGGTACCTTAATGTATCTAGAAACGGGCTCTCGGATCCCTTGCCAGCTATCCCTGCTAAGGGCCTCCCTTCCCTTTTGTCCATAGACCTGTCCTACAATAATCTCAGCCTAGGAAGTGTTCCTGATTGGATCAGAACCAAGCAACTCAAAGATGTCAATCTTGCTGGGTGTAAATTGAAGGGAGATGTCCCAAACTTCATCAGACGAGAGACTTTGAGCTCCATAGACCTATCAGATAATTACCTGGTTGATGGTATCTCAAATTTCTTCACAAATATGTCAAGCTTACAAATGGTCAAGCTCTCAAACAACCAGTTGAAGTTTGACATTTCCAAAGTCAATTTGCCAGCTGGGCTGACTTCCATAGACTTGCATGCAAATCAACTTGTGGGTTCACTGTCGACAATCATAAATAACAAGGAAACAAGCTCTTTGGAGGTCATAGATGTATCAAACAATTTCATTTCAGGTCACATTCCAGAATTTGCTGAAGGCTCAAGCTTGAAGGTGCTGAACTTGGGTAGCAACCAGATATCAGGTTCACTGCCAGTTTCAATCTCAAATTCGGTTGACCTTGAGAGATTGGACATCTCAAGAAACCATGTATCGGGAAGCATCCCTACAAGTCTAGGTCAGCTGGTGAATCTGAAGTGGCTTGATGTATCCATAAATGGACTAACAGGACCAATTCCAGGTACCTTATCACAGATCACTAATCTGAGGCATGCAAGCTTCAGGGCAAACAGGCTATGTGGAGAAATACCACAGACTAGACCATTCAACATCTTTCCAGCAGTTGCTTATGCACACAATTCATGTCTATGTGGCAAACCTTTACAGCCTTGTAAGGGAAAGAACCAGGCGACATGATAGGTCAGTGAGGTGCTGACCAAATTAATCTACACCTAGTAGAAATATGCCCATGCTTTTGTTTTTTCTTTTTAAATTTTCATCCAAGGTTTTACCACGATGCTTAAGTTTATTTTTTTTTACAATTCAATTGTATTATTCATTATTTATAATAACACATGCACCATTATTTAACCTGCACGGGATTCTGGGACAAAATAGTCTTAAGAGCTTATATTGAGTAAGCAAACACTAGCACGTATGTGGAACGTACCATCATCTCAAAAATTGCATCTTCAGAAGTAAACATTATCACTAGGTGTGCATGTTATGAACAAACCCTCATGGATTTCAACCATAATTCAGTGAGAAAGTACCAAAAAAAGGAGGAAAAAAATGAAAGGGAAATAGCAAAACATATTCTGTGTAGAGAAGAAAATGAAGTTGCACTGCAACTTCATAGGCATCACAAACGTGACAACCTAATAATATAGTAACTCTCAAGTAAAGCATGTTCCAAAATTTACAACCCTAGACTAAGCAGTTAAAGTAGATGCATAACATAGTAATCAACAGCCAACACTACTCCTCATCAGTCAACTCTTCCACTTCTGCAGCAGTAGCTTCCTTATCAGACTTGTCTGACCCCTCTTCTGCTTCTGCTTCTCCTTCATTAGAACCAGCTTTGTAGCTTTCCATAGCCTTATCATATGCTGCCTTAAGCTCAGCAACCTTATCCAAATAAGGCTTCTTCTCCTGAACCACACATCAGGTAAATTGATCAACATTACAGTAATATGCAATTTGTAACAATAAAGATGTCTTTCTCTACTTACTTCTTCAGTCATGGACTTCCACTTCTCACCAGCCTCTTTACCAACCTGCAATTTTTAATTGAAACAAAAAACTAATCAGTAAAAAGCCACCAATAATTGAGTTAACAAAACCACAATCGTATACCTAACAAATTTGTTTCACTTACCCTCTTAACATCCTTTGAATCAGGGTTTGCTTCCTTAAATGATTTCCTGAAGTCATCCCTACAACAGAAGGATTACTAGCTCATTAAGACATTCTCAAGTATAGTTAATAGGAACAGAGTTATGGTAGGGAAGAATTGTCCTTACAAGAATACAAAGAAGGCGGTGGGAGGACGCTTCGGCATGTTAGGATCCTTCACCTTCTTCACCTTCTCAACCTTAGTCCTCTTTGCCTTTGGTTCTTTCGAAGCGGGCTTCTTCCTGCACAATTGTCAAATTGGAATTTAAGAGATTACCAATCGCAAATGCTTACAGAGAAACTGAGAATCTGGTAAAAATAGAGGTGAAAAACTCACCTCTCTGGCTTTTTGACTTCAGAAGGCTGTTCTACGAGCTGGGACTCTGTACAAACAACAACAGAAAAACCAACATTGAAAAAGGGAAACAGAGAAAAAGGAACAATCAAGTAGTTTAGCATCAAAAGATGGAATCAAAATTAAGGGGAGAAGAGAAAGGAGCATACCGAGGTTCATTTTGATTTTAGCTTCAAGGCTGCAACTGTGCATGCCGATGAGTGCCGCGGGAACATCCTTCTTGCACTTATCGCTGCAATGGGGGAAAAAAAGACGCATCAGCAAAAAGGGAAGAAATACAGAGCTAGGAGAGATAGAGGGGTGATAGAAAATACCATTTGGCGAAAGCACTGCCATCCTTGGCTCGAACAAGAAGAGAAGCGGCACGAGACTCGACCGCGTCGACCCTCTTCCTTCCCTGTGATGAGTTTCCCTTTGGCATTTTTGCTTTGATGTCTCTCACTCACTCACTCACTCTGTGGTTTCACTTTTTTGAGAGGCCAAAGAGAAAATTGGAATTTATTAGCGAAGCGATGAAATGAAATGAGGGAGGGAAAGAGTGAAAACCAAATTTGGGCATAGCAATTTAGTTGTAGCGCCAAAAACCGCGCTCTCCTTTTGCTTTTGGATTTTTCCCTCTAACTCTAACTAATGTGTATCGCGCGGATCCATGACGTGTCTCTCTCATCGACCGTTCCTCATTCCCTCGCTCCATGGACGGTATCCCCTCTTTCATCATCAAATATAATACCCTAGTTGGGCCTGCGGTGTGTGCTTGCTCCGCTTTATGCAAAAATGGGCCCAAAGGCCCAACAACAAAATAGCTAGGTCAAGTCAAACCTGCAGCACCCACTCGCACACTCACCAATAACTGTTCCTTTTTACTAGTATGGCAGCCAAGCCACCTACTACTATGTACCTTACTCCACTTTCCCGCCATCGATATAGACAAAATATTCATATACATACATGCTCTGATTTTAATATAATATAAGATACAGTGAATACACTTATTAATAGTGAGTTTTATAAACTTGTTCCTATACGTATATTTTGAACTTATGTTTTCATATATTATTTTTGAATTATGAATATATCGTTAAAATTTATATGGCTGGAACATTTTTATTTTGGTTTACCATTATTGTAGCAAGCGGCATTTTAAATATCTGTTGTTGAATACTGGAACAAGATATATAGCTTTAAAAACAATAATAAATACTGCTCTGTACTCTGTAGTTGTAATTCCATTGAATGATATGTTTAAAACACGAAGAAAATAAAAAATGACTGCAAAAGTAAACATGTGTGTTAAAGCAGGTCGTCCTGTCCTGTACGTCTATATGTATATGTTGGGATTACAGGTTTCCTTTGCCCCAGCAAAACGAGACCAATAATTGAATCATTTAATATTTATTGATTTATTATCAACTTATGGTAGTAGTATATCCCATGTGTGTTTAGCTAGCTGTGTATACAATATGGTGGCTATTTACTGACTGACAAATTAAAGGGGTGGGGTGGGGGTGTACACTATACTGTAGCTGGCCACAAATTAAATTATTTTTCATTTATGGGCGATCAGTAAAATAAATAATAATAGAGCAAAACTAGTTTCGCAGGATTTTGATGATGAAGATTTAGAACATTCCAACAGATAACTTCACTTGAACTGAACTGAACCAAAAAGAACAAAAGTAGAAGCATGCATACAGGGATGACTATTCTATTCATTATGAATCGAAGATCTATCGATGTTGAACAATCACAACTGCGTGCCTGTTAAAAAATTAGTACACTCTACCACTTTGTGATGGCTGGCTGGCTGGCTATAATCATCATCATCAACTTTAATTTAGGGGGTTAATTTTGTGATTCAATTCCAATTAAGATGCATGGTTTAATACTTTAATCAATCTCAAACCAGTTGCTTGCATCATTCGTTCAGAGAATATAATTAAAACGCAAGAAACTAACAAAACAGAAACAGAAGGCTAGCTACTAATAGTATATATATCTAAATCCCCAGCCCAGCCATTTGCTGCATACATCAAATTAAATTAAAGCAAGAGAAAGTCTCTATATATAGAATAACGCAATAACTAATTAGTCCTCCTAATTAAATAAGAAGGAAAGTTGCCGTCGTCGAAGTTGAGGGAATAGCTGAAAGGGTCATAGTTGAAGGTGAAGTTAGTTTTGGGGTTGAGTTGCCTCTTGAGATCTGCTCTGACCCTCCAGAACAGCCTCCTCACCCTTCTCTTCCCACGCACCACAACCATGCCGGCCTCATCACAACACCACCACCACCACCTCATCCCTCTCCTTCTCCTGAGAGAGAGCAAGGAAAGCTATGGAGACCAAAGCAGAGTATAATATATAATATTTCTTCTTTCTTGTGCTGCAGGCACAAAGTGGGAGAGATCGATCAATGATCACCTTCTAATTTGTTTCTTTATATATATATATATATATATATATATAATGAGAGCTAGCTAGCTAATTACTTAGCTTCGAGAGGAATGGTACCGTGGTAGCTACCTAGCTACTACTTTATTATGTATCATAGGGAAGTGGTGAAGCGAAGCTTCTCAAACAAGCAGAAGTAGTAGTAGTAGTAGTGACTAGTCACTGTATCTATATATATATATATATTTTAATTGTACAAGGTTATAACATGTTACTCTAAGAAGAGAGAGAATAGATGAAGCGGGTTGATGAGAGTAGTTCAGATCAATAAGTATTGGTGGCTGCTTTGCCTGTTTCTGTTGTGACACACAGCATGTAGGGCGCTCTGTCTTGTCTTCCTCACTCAACTCCACTCACATGCCTTGCTTGCTTTCCAAATACTCCAATCGCACACACTTTTACTATACTACTAATAATCTTATTTCTACTCATCCCTGTTTACCAAAACTTATTATCTATTTGTTTTAATTTATTTAGTGAACCCATTAACTATTTGTGACAATAATAACGAATAAAAAAAAGTGTATCTTCCTCTGAGAGTAGCCTGAAATCACGCTGTGAAAAAGTGATCAGAATAATGTTGATGTTTTTTTGACAGGATTCATGTATTCCTCATACTGTTTGATGTTTGTATGTATAGAGATTATTTTATTTATATTTAATAATAATGATGGGATTTTTTCTTTTTTCAGTTTAAGGTAAAATAACTAAAAAAATCCAATAGATTTAATTCATAAATGACTCTCCAATATATATTTATATTCAAATAAAAAGGATACATTTTGTTTGGTAATAAAATAAAAATGATACATTTGATTTTACCATTAGGTTTATTTGAGTCATGTTTTTTTTAATGGTTTATTTGAGTCTCAAAATTATATAGCTTAATTGTATGTTAATAACATAAAATTATTTTACATGGTTAATCAACATAATACTGCAAAATTGGAGGAAAAAAAATAATACCGATTTATTTAATAATAATACTTGAGAATACTCCATTTCAATGCTGTAGTTATGACAAACACAAAAGCCGAAAGAAAAAAAAACAAATGTTATTGGAGACAAACTTTTTTCTTAATTATGGGTTGGGCATTTAGAAAAGAAAAGAAAACAAACACTAATCAAACTTGATTCCACACTATTCAAAGACTGTACCTAAATAATATTATCATCAAATTATATATCACTTTATATATAAGTTTTTTTTTTAATAGTGATAGAATATTTCTCACAATTTTGCCTTGAGTAAGAAATACAATTATTTTTTACTTACCAACAAAAATACAATTAAATTTTAAAAGAAATCCTATTTGCTACGAGATAAAATTAATAGATGACATGCAAGTACCGGTCAATGTTAATAGAGGGTCAATTTTGAAATTTTATTTTTGCCTTCTTTGGAGTATTTCCATTAAAATAATAGCTTTTACTTAATTTATAATTGCTTCGCACAATTTGTATGAAATTTTTTCACATTACTGAAAATAAAAATATGTGAATATGTATAGTAAGTTTCACTCTCATAATGAATTGGCTCAACTCGAGTTTAATTAATTGAAACTTAACAATTGTTCAATACCTGTGATAATAAAGAAAAAAAAAACCACACACTAATTATTTGTAAATTACATGCCTAATTAAATTTTTTATTTATAAATATTTTTGGATAATGAATAATTGAATAAACAATCATAATTAGCATAGTAATATATGATTTGATGATAATAAAAAATCTTTTACACCATTAATATTGGTGTATAAAATTAAATATTATTATTATTATTATTGTAGAGTAGAATAGAGAAATAAACAGAAATTAAAGTAGAAATAAATAAGGAGGCAAAACAGAATAAAGAGCAAAACACAAACGTAGTGGACAGAGAAGACTGATGAAAGAGTAGAGTCGGGGATCGTGTCCTCGTTCTTCCCGAAGTTTTAGTGTTTCTTCATCCTAATCGCAATCGTAATCTAACCTCATTCCCTATTTCCACTTTCAAACCTGATTTTTGGTGAGTTATATCATACTCCATTAAGCCCTTGTCGTTTTTACCTCTTTTACTCTTCCAATTACTGCGTTTTGGTGTAAAACTTGGGAGAACCCTAGTCTCTGTGAATGCTCTTGTGCTCTCCCCATCAAATTCCTCTCCAAAGATCGAATCTTTTTAGCACATTTCGCTAATCAGAAGTCAATCCTCAGCTATTCACTGTGAATTCCTCGCTCTTTCCCTTTCTTTTTGCGTGTTCCATATTAGGGCCTATGTTGATGACTTGGTTTTGATTTTTTTTTTGATAAAGGAAGGGTCTTTCTCCCTTCCTTTATTTGATGAAGGACTTGGCTTTGAATTTTGGTTATCACCTTTCTCTTTTTCTGGGTTTTTGCTTTAGTCGAATATGGTTTCTATATAGTTTCAATTACATTGTGATCTAGTTGGTTGTTTACTATCAGTTTTTTTTTGTTTGTGTTCGAAAGAGATTTTTTTTTTCTTAATGCCATTGCCATTTGAAGTATAAATTTTCTTCAATGGTCGAAACCCACGTATCTATACAAGATGAGTATGCCTATATTTGTCATAGTTTCATTGACTGTTTTAGTTAGGTTTCAAAACAAATTGGTGATTTACTTTTACTTTTGTTATAATTGATTGATGATGGGGTGGCATATTGGTAGCTAGGAGGAGGAGAAAGAGTTTGATTAAAGAGTTTGTGGCGGAATTTGGCAGCATTGTTAGGAACCCTGATTTTGGTATTGCTCAACTTGCTAGAATTTACGGGTTTTGTGGATTGGAGAAAGATTTTGGTGGGTCTTTTAGTGAGTGTTTGGATTTAAGCTGCAATTTGAATTTAAAAGTTTGTTGGTTGTGAATTCCTCTTAAGGAGGGCTGTTGTTGTGGATATAATGTCCTGTTTAAGTGATTAAGTCTTAATATCTTGCTAATTATTTTGCAATATCAGTTATCTTCTTCTGGACATGGTTTATGATAGAACATTATGATGTCATCTAATCCAAGTAGTTGACTACACCTTGTAGGACAATGGTTGGTTGTTGTTCTCCCCATCATTTAATAATATCATAATGTTATTTTTGCTTAAAAGTAAATTCTAGGGAAGAGATTTCACTCCAGTCACATCAACAGCTACTTAACTATGAGAATAGCTGTTATAATGTATTGAATATTGATATTGTTATTTATGTGGTATGCTTCTTCCCTTTTCTCTCTGCTGGCTCCTCCTATACACACACACACACACACATTGATTGGGTGGATTTATATGAAAAGGGAATAACAGGATCATATGCTTTATATGAATAAATTTATTTGGTGTATGCAATTGAAGATTTTGGATCAAGGCTTGCCCTTAGGTGGATTGCTACTAGATAGTTGATGTTTTCCTTTGGCTTTAAGGGAGGGGTCTAAGAAAAAAAAAAGGGTCTTCCATGTATTTGTCTGAATTTTAAAAAGGCATTTCCTTTCTCTTTCTTTTATTTTTCCCCTTACCTCACTGATGAATAGGCTGTTTAATAGGGAAGCTGGAATGTGGTTCAAGTTTCAAGTTGATGCTTGATAATGTGCACCATATTCATGATTTTGTAAACTCAACCTGGAGACTTTGTTCTGTTATAGGTGGTTGGGTTTCTTGTTTAATATATAAACCTTTTAGAAAAGAGGTGAGTGAAGGAATTTTCTGTTAAAAAAGCTCAGTTTTAGCTATCTTGTTAAATGAGACGTTAATAATACTTTTTGTCTGCAGGTTGACCCAGCATTTAATGGTTCTCTTTCAAGGTTGGCTGAAGAAAGAGAAAATTGTTATTTAGATTTCATGGATGAATGTATATATATTAGTTCGTCAGATGATGACCTAGAAGAGATAGAAGATCCGAAGAGGATTCTCCCAGACTGGGCTATTCCCAAAAGGAATTCAGGTGGCTGATCTCTTGTATAAGCTCCCCTCTGATGAAATATCTTTATAAATTAGTAATCATGGTATATGTAATGTTTTCTGCAGATAATGGAGGGCGGTCTAGGCAGGATAGTTCTTCAAGAGGGGCAAATAATTCATACCCTAGCTCTTCAAATGTTAATAAGCCTCATACTCAACCTGTCTCCAGCAACAACACACTGAATCACAAAGTTGCACGGAGAGAAGAACCTTCATATCATACCCAGAATGGTAACACAAGTCAGTATCAAACAGCTAATTCTCGAAGTCCAAATACTTTGGGGGCCGATTATGAGAAAATGTCTCAACAAGCTTTCAAGAGGGTTCTTCCATTGACCCTTCATCCATCTACAACAAGGGCTCCTCCATCTTCATCATTTGCACCAGACAGCAGATTAAGTAACTTGAAAGATAACATGAGCAGCAGTCAGCTTCTTGATACATATAGGAATCGTCGACATGGAGTAGGACCTAGCACAATCAGCGACAAGGGATTCATTCGTGGTAATTATGGCAGGGGAAATGATGAAGATCGTTTCATGCATCAAAATGGTGGTATTAGGATTCTTCCTACATCTTTGACGCATGGGAAGTCTATACCTCCACAATTTGCTAGTTCTAGTGAATCTGCATTCCGTTCTGGAGCAGGTGATGAACGGGCTTCTGGTAATGATGAAAGACTAATTTATGAGGCAGTTATAGAGGTATTACATGTTATTTATCACTGATTGTTGTAGTTCCTTTGATTTTAAATGCTGTATGATGATATTCCCTCAAGTTGGAGTAGAAATCATTTAGTTAAAACTATCTATCTCCTAAATTTGGCGAGGAACTATTTCCTTAAGTGGTGAAGCTTCATTTAGTACTTAAATATATTATATAGTGTCAAAGTTAATTTCCTGGGATATTCGTCATAATAGTTGAGCAATTGGATTTAACATATTCATGTTAGGGTTTCTTGGGAAAGTCAAGAGAGCAGGTGACTTGAAGGGATTTTGGGTTGTGTGAGGGTAAGGATAATTTAGAATTTTTGAATGCGATTTTAAGGGTCAATCAGTGCTGTTTGGGTGCTGTGAACCTTATCTGCTAGAATAAGGTTTTGGGTTTGGTGGATTTCCAAGAAATAAAGCCCCCATCATTTATAAATGTAATTATTCTATCACATACAATAAAAAAGGCTTCTTGTTATTTACCTGCAACAATGAGAACTAGTGACTACTACTAAACCCGTATGGAAAACTTGGACAGTAAAACAAAATAACCCTTATTTTTAACACCAATACAAGCCCAAATACCATGCAAATGCTAAAACTACAAAACTCCCCCTTGGATAAATAATTGTGATCTACTAAGGTTATAGGGTTATGAAATAATACAACTAACCCTGAAATAAAAAAACTTGAAAGATAGTGATGAGATGATTTGATCTTTAATCTTATGCTTCATTTATGTAAGTATCTCACACTAATGTAATTTGTGGAAGATGCCTCAAAGATTAAATTTGGTTGATGCAGGACCTCAGTCAATCAAAAACGGAAGCTAATTTACCTGATGGTTTGATGTCTGTCACTCTTCTAAGACATCAGGTATTATGATTTGTCTATTGTAACACAATTTTTCATGCGGGGCATTCATATGTTTATAACTCTATATTGCAGAAAATTGCATTGGCTTGGATGCTTCAGAAGGAAACCAGAAGTTTGCATTGCTTGGGGGGGATTTTGGCTGATGATCAGGTCATCTTTTATGTATCTAGTTGACAAGTAGTTTTTTCTCCATTAATGGCACTTGATGTTTAGATCTGATTGTTTTTACCTGAACCTGAAATGCTTGTTCAAGCAGGGCCTTGGCAAGACAATTTCTATGATTGCTCTCATCCTAATGCAGAGGTCACTGCAGTCAAAATCAAAAACAGATGATAGTAAAACGGAAGCTTTGAATTTGGATGATGATGATGATAATGGTAGTATTGATGTGGAAAAGCTTAAACAGAAGGAAGAATCTGATGATATAAAACCTAGTACTGAACCGAGTAGTTCAACACGAGCACCAAGTAGGAAAAGGCCAGCTGCTGGTACACTGGTTGTTTGCCCTGCAAGTGTTCTTAGACAGTGGGCCAGGGAGCTTCATGAGAAAGTCGATGGACAGCAGGAGCTTAAGGTTTTGATTTACCACGGGGGCAGTAGGACAAAGGATCCTGTTGAACTAGCAGGTTATGATGTGGTCCTCACAACATACTCTATTGTGACTAATGAAGTTCCAAAGCAACCGCTGGTTGAGGAGGATGATATTGATGAAAAAAATGGGGAAAGATTTGGGATATCTTCTGAATTGTTAATCAGTAAAAAAAGGAAACAGTCATACAATGGTGGTAAGAAGAGTAAAAAGGGTAGAAAGGGGATTGACAGTTCTTCTATCGATTGTGCTTCTGGTCCTCTTGCAAAGGTAGGTTGGTTTAGGGTTATTCTAGATGAAGCTCAAACAATAAAGAATCACAGAACTCAGGTGGCTAGAGCTTGTTGCAGCCTCAGGGCCAAAAGAAGGTGGTGCTTATCTGGAACACCTATTCAGAATACTATTGATGATTTATATAGCTACTTTAGGTTCCTGAAGTATGATCCATATGCTGTATATAAATCATTCTACAATACAATAAAAGTTCCAATATCCAGAAATTCTATCCAAGGGTATAAAAAGCTTCAAGCAGTCTTGAGGGCCATTATGCTTCGCCGTACAAAAGGTTATTTCTTTTCTTGTTTCCTGACTGAAGGTTGGATTCAAATATACCCTAAATGGTGATTATTGGTCTCATTTGTTTTTGAATATCAATTTCTTGCATTTGTTTAGGAACTTTGATTGATGGGAAGCCAATAATCAATTTACCCCCTAAAACAATTGAGCTAACAAAGGTGGATTTCTCCATTGAGGAGCGGGCCTTCTACAAGAAATTGGAATTAGATTCACAATCTCAGTTTAAGGTTTTTTCCCCCTTCCAATTTGTTTGTATTAACAGTCAGGACAATTTGTAGTGATATATTTTGATCTTCTATATAGCAACTACTAAGTGTCCTTTTTCAGTTTGATAGTGGATCAATACTGCTGTCTTCTTGTAGGTAGAGTTATTATGAATAGTAATCTCGGCAACCTGTTGCCTACATTCAATCTTGTGCCCTGTGCAACCGAATTTCAATATTCTAGTGTTAATTGTTTATTAACTTTGTTGAAGTTGATGTTTAAGCAGGGATTGGGGAAAAAGAGATAATAGGCTCTCTTTAATATTATCATATATTGATGTGGTGTGTTTTGGATAAAAACCAATAGTGAATGTGAATACCTGTAGTACAAATTTAGTCAAGTACTATTGCTAATACAAGTAGGAACCCTAAAGTAATTTTCTTTTTTATTGTATGTGGAAAAAAAAAAACTTCTGCAGTATTAAGTGCACTTTGGTTCAGGTTATAATCTATTTAGAGTGAACTACTTATTGATAAGCACTGCATGATTTTGAAATGAATAGCTTATACTTTTCAGGCATATGCTGCTGCTGGCACGGTGAATCAAAACTATGCAAATATTCTTTTAATGCTTTTACGTCTCCGTCAGGCTTGTGACCACCCGCGTCTTGTTAAAGATTATTATTCTGATCCGCTGGGGAAAAATTCTGTTGAAATGGCAAGCAAGCTACCGAAGGACATGCTGATAAATCTGTTTAATAGTTTGGAAACAACCTTTGCGATATGCCTTGCTTGTGATGTGAGTTAATTTCAAATGTCACATCTTTATATATATATATATATATATATATATATATTTCTTTTGTTGTGAATATGAGCTCTAAGAACTTGATGCCATAGATCCTTTTCCTTTGTTCCTATGGTGTATGCATGTATTAGGTGGAAAATATAAGGTTTTTGAGGTACAGTTCCTGTGTGGTTTGAAAACAGAAGTTTAAGACTGTTAAACTAGTCGTGTTTTGATGTCACATATATTATCATCGTTAAACTTAATTGTTTAAATGCTTTCCCAAGGATGTTATTTACAAAATTGGGTAACATTTAGCACTTAACACCTTCACTAACAGAAAACGGTTAGCTGTGATCAAGATGTATCTCATCGCTTGGGGAATTGTAGCTGTAATTTTTCACAAAATTAGAAATGCTTACTATGCCAAAGTAATAAGAAAATTATTTCCTATTGATGCTTTACTAAGTTTTTCGAATAGTAGGATAAGAAAATGTCCAAAACCATCAGTTGAAAGTGAATGCATTTCTATTCTAACATTTTTTTTCTCTCTTTTTATCTATTTAAGCTTTGTCCTTCTCTTAGATATATATATTTTTCTAATAATATGATCATCTGTGCTGATACTGTGTACCATTGATCGATTAGTTAATCGATTACTAATTGCTGTTGAAGTTTTAGTTTTTTATTTCTTGGTCAAATTATCATAGCTGAATGATAAACAGTAGCAATAAGCTGTCAGCAAGGTCTGTGTCTAATTTGCACTGTGATTTCAATAGGATCCTCCTGAAGACCCTGTTGTCACGATGTGTGGCCATGTCTTCTGTTATCAATGTGTATCAGAAAGTTTGACTGGTGATGATAATACATGCCCTGCAATGGATTGTAAAGCAGCAATTGCTGATGATGTTGTTTTCTCCAAAGCTACTTTGAGGAGTTGCATCGCTGAAGATGTTGGTGGTAGTAGTTCCAAAACTTCAGATGATTTTGATCATTCGCTAGTGCAGCATGAAGATTACAGTTCATCTAAAATCAAAGCTGTCCTTGAGATTCTGCAGTCAAATTGTCAATTGAAGACTCCTAGTTCTAGAGGTTCACCGTCTTCTGATGATGTTGAAATCTGTGACTCAGACGCTAGGGTTACAAAACACACAAGAAAATATTCGGAGCCTTCAACTGAAGGACCAATAAAGGCTATTGTTTTTTCCCAGTGGACTAGCATGTTGGACTTAGTTGAGTCATCGTTGAGACAATCCCACATACGATACAGGAGACTTGATGGTAGGATGACTCTGCTTGCAAGGGACAGATCTGTTAAGGATTTCAATACTGATCCTGAGGTTTGGTTCTCCCTTATGTTGTTATAACAGTTATTTAATGCAGATCTGTACATGACTCAGAATAGTATGAGAACCTATTTGCTTATAATTGAAGTAACTGGAAGTTTAATCCTTTCATGATTGTATGCTTAATTTGACTTTTGAATTAGTGTGCTTTGTTGTAACTTCTTGATATTGCATTATGCACTGTTTCAAGTGCCTCAAACCTGATAGTCTTTGGTGTCTGACTTACTGAAATTTGTTCCAGGTAACTGTTATGCTGATGTCACTCAAAGCAGGGAATCTTGGTTTAAATATGGTTGCTGCATGTCATGTTATTCTTTTGGATCTTTGGTGGAATCCGACAACTGAAGATCAAGCAGTGGACCGAGCTCATAGAATTGGACAGACTCGTCCTGTTACTGTAACACGGCTCACTATAAAAGATACAGTTGAAGATAGAATTCTGGCTCTTCAGGTATTAGTATCTCTGTCTGTTCAATTTCATTTCATGTATCAAAATGCGGTCTGTCTTGGTGGAAAAATTGGATCCAGGGTCACTAAAGTGTGGCTTTGCAGCTAGCCGGGGAAAGTGAGCTGATTTGAACGTCTTGAATTGTTTTCTATTCCATCGTTTCTCTTACCTTTCATTTTAAATTTATTGAACAAAATTTTACATTATGAAAGATGACATTTTTATGAAAATGTTATTTTCTATTTTAGGATCTGTTTGGTATGAAAGGTTTAAATGGGATGGAAAATTTCATGGATAAACTCTATATGTATTTTTACATTTGGAGCTCATCCATGAAACCTTTCATCCCATATCAAACACCCCCTTTTGGCATGAGGATAAAAATGAGGCAGAAATTTTTATGGATGAGTTTCATATGTAAAAGATAACACAAGATACACAATCCATCTTTGAAAATTCCCATCTTATTTTTACTCCATCCCAAACATACCCTTAATGTGTAAAGAGTAACAGTATAACCTAGGACAAGGGCTTTATGGGATCAACATAAGTTCTTTTTTTGGTCCACATAGAAGTTGATCTCGTAAAATTCCATGTCACTTTAATTTGTGTGGGTGCTTTCCTCCAAAAGATAAAGGGGAAGTTAGCACATCAACTTTACTTTTTTCCCCTAAGTTATGGTTTACTAAGCTTTGATAAGCGAGGGGAAAATTTTGTTTTAATAGAGAGAAGATAGCATGTATCTGATGTGTGTGTAGAGGAGTGAAGAACTCTGATGATGTTCTTGTGTTGGAACCATACTTGGCAGGAGGACAAGAGAAAAATGGTTGCATCAGCTTTTGGTGAAGAGCATGCTGGCAGTTCCGTGACTCGCCTTACGGTGGATGATCTCAAATATCTTTTCATGGTATAGATGGTTGCTTACTTGTTCTTCCCATGGAGAAGTTTTGTTCTGGATGGATGGTTGATTGGTTGGTTAGGTATTCAGTTAAGAGATGGGTTCTTTTTTTGGTGCTTGCTGACATCTGTTGGTTAATCCATGTGGTAACTTTGTCTATTTTGAAAGCCCACAAGGGCATTTTTGTCCCCAGAACAGTCTTGTAGCATAAAGCTACTTGTAAATATTCTCTAATTAAAAATCATATTGCTTATGAAAATGTTACATTGAACAATTCTATTTCCCGTCTTTAGCTCTACATGAAATGTAAGGATATAGGGTTGTTCTATTCTTACCATGTCCATTTTATTACCCTTGGCTTCAATATTTACTCCCTATGGTGCGTTTGTTTGCGGAGACACTAAGTATAGTGACAATAAAGACATTGAGACAATGACACTAGTGTCTAGGACATTGTGTTCTGTGTCTCCGTAATGTGTTTGACATTGATGCACAGGATATCAACCTAATTCTTGTACCATGTTTGGAGTAACATGCTCTAGACATAATGTCACTGTGCAAATGGAATTGGAGGGCAATAAATGGAATTTCGAATTGTTTACAAGGATAAAATCGAAAGAAATTTTCATTAAACATAATTCGTGATCCATTAAAATCTGTGTCCCAAGCTTGTGTCTCAGTGTGCCTCTTTAATGTGTCTTTGTTCTTATTATTTTTCCTTGTGTTCTTCTTACAAAATAGATGATATTGATTATATCACCGTCTCAACGTCTCTATGCCCAATATCTTTGCAAACAAACATACTCTAAAGGAATTATAGGTCGATTAAGCAGTAAAATAGATAAATGAATCTAGTTTACAAAATTCATGGCATGTTACATACCAATTTCTTTTATATTACTAGTTTAGTTGAGACAAGAGTATTGAAAATCATGAAGATTTTATCAACCACTTTTTCGGAGGAAGCAGGGTGTAGAAAAATATTAGGTGTAGTATCTCTCAAATCCAGTACGAAAATTAGAAAAGTATATCCTATCTTATGTGTTTCTAATTTCTGACCAAAGGGTACTTTGGTTGATTCTCTTCCTTTTCACCATTTTTAACCGACAAAGTGTTACTTTTTGGTGGGCCTATAAAGTGTGAACAAAGCCGTATGAAAGGAGACAGACATGGACAATATTAACATCATTTCCATTTCTCGAATTACCACATAACATTATTATTCCCTATTCCCTACTACTATAACATCACTTACATGTTAGTGGGACATGATAGTATTTAAGTTTTTCCTGCTAATGATCAACCACATTAGCAAAATAAGCAAAAGTGATTTTTTTAAAAAAAGATAAGCTTTCTTTTCTCTTAATCTGAGATCTCTCTGAAGAGGAAAGAAAAGCAAAGGGGGGGTTGGTTGGCTTTGTAAAAGTCATTGGTTGAATGCAGTCCCAACAAAGGTACACCAGAGAGGCCATAGTGCTGGCTGGTTTCACATGTCCACAATGGTAATGGCAATGGCAATGCTAGTGGTGGCTCCCCTTCTCTCATCATTCAATTTCTGTAGCAGCTTTCTCACAGAGAGATAAAAAGAAGGAAAAGGTGTCAGCCAGGGCCATGTCCTGCCTGAATCATCATCTCCAACTCTTCAAATTTGAGTAAAAGGGGTTGGTCTGTCTTGGATCCTCCTTACTATTATTATGACTTTACACAAGATAACAACCATTAATGCAGCAAATAAATAACCTTTTCTATGGTTCTTTTGACTATGCTCAATGTTACCCCCATACCAATGTTTGACCACCCATTATCTTATAATATACATTATTTTTCCATCTACACACTTAGGATGCACCACTTTCGCGTTATACATAAATAAATTAAACCAGTTTCATAAGATTTGCTTTTACACATACTTTTAGCAGCTCATCAAAAGCGACCTTATGAATACATACATACATTCATAGTTGATGATCACACGCATGACTTAGTTATTCTCTTATATATATGTATATATATATATATATAATATTTATATAATAATAATAATATAATACAATATGTGACATCACTACTAAGTACTAATACTAAGACTAGCAAAAATTGAGATGGTTGGGTGTACATGCTTACTCAACAAACATTGGGTCCAAATCCGACAAAGCCACCAGCTCCATCAACTGAAACTTGAATCCCTTCTTGCTGGATGTTTCCTATGATTGAAAGCCCTGAAGGAGAAGGAGAAAATGCAAAGCAGAATGTTCCAACATCATCCACAGGGATCAAAAAATTCCTAGCTGGCAGGGTCAATATTGGCCCACCCGAGAAGTAAAACGACACCGTCGGAACCCGAACCGATACAAACCCGTATAAGTCATAACACGTGTCAAAAATGGATACTCCGGATGCCCGGGGCAGGTTTGTGGTTTGGGCAATAAAAGCATCCCGGAATGCATTGTAAGCCTCCGTCGGCAACCGCGTCACGGCGGTGCCTGTGTCCATCACCACCCCTCCATCACCCAATTCAGATATTTTAAAAATATCTTCCGACACGGGCACCCGGAATCCCCCGACTCCAAGACCCGAAAGCCCGATGTAATAGAAGCTTGGAGCTTTCGGGTTATGGATCAAGGGTACCCAAGCAGCGCCCACGGGCATCGCTTCACGCCCGAATTCAAGTGACCCGGATGACCCGGTGCCCCGGCTCACCAAACAATAACTAAAGGCCCCACCAGTTTGTCCTCCAAGCTGGCCCACAAAAGACATAGGCCCACCACCCAGGCCCAAAAGCCCAGCTGCACCAACAAACATGCCCTGGTTCCTGTGCCCGCACCCGATTGCCACGTTTCGGATCACCGTTCGCCCGAACGTGAGTGTCTCAAGGGCGAGTGTGCCTTTCGTGTAGGACCCGTCCCCATATGAAACCTCGTACCGGCACCGCCCCTCGTGGCAGCCGGCGTTCTCGAGGCGGCTGCAGACGGAGGAGCTGCAAGAAACGCCGGCGTAGGTGGAGGAGTCAGCCGGGTCGAAAACCGGGTCGGATTGGCGGTAACATTGGGTGCAGGGTTGGCACTGAACCCAAACGATGTCGCTTCCCGAATCGATGACCACGTATTGGCTTCTGGGTGGGCTTCCAACACCGATTCTGACGAAGTATTCGCCGCTTCCTTGATCCATACCCGAAACTACGTCCGACCCGAACTCCTCTGCTTCGTATTTGGTGCCGCCGCCGTGTCCTCCGGTAGAGAGGCGACGGAGGATGGCGGCGACCCTTAGGGTGTCTCTCTGCATTCGTGCATTGAACCGTGCGCGGTGATCATGGGTAGTGTTAAAGGTGGCGACTTTGTCTCTATGGAAAAGGTCGAGTTTCCATTTTGATGAACGTTGAGCTGTTGTGTTATTTGGTTTTTGGTGTTTGGATGGGTTTTGGGTAGGCTTGAGCTTTGTTTCTGCCTTTGTTTGTTTCACGTTGAGTTGCTGGAAGTGAGGGTGTGATAGGGTGTGGGAAGGTGATGATGGAGCTGGAATGGAGGTAGAGGTGGTAGTAATGGTTGTGGTTAGAAGGATCAGGAGTTGCAGAAGCAGAAATATGGCCATGTGGGATTGTAAAGGTGCAAGCTTTGTGGGTGGCATATATGGGTTGTTGGTGTGTGTGGGTTCTGCTTGGCAACTGGGTTTTCAGTTGAGAGTGTTCGGGGTTGAGGAGGAATTTATTTGGTTGGGTTTTGGGAAAAAGGTTCCTATGTCTACTGTGCTAATAATTGAATTGTGGGGGAAGTTTCTGTTTTTGTAGTATTGTATTTGGAATGATTTATCTGAGTGAGAGAGAGTGGGGAAAGCCCCTACATCTGTTTTGTGGAGTTAACAGTGGTTTTGATATTTCCACTTCCACCTATGGAGGGTAGATGGGGTTGTGGTGATTTCCAGCAGGATGGAAAGGTAGTTGGTAGCTAGTGGTACATAAAATTTTTGTTAAGAGGTTGATTTTGCAAATCATGCTCATTAGCTTTTGATTTTGTATACTGATTGTGCATCATGTTTTGTCTTTATCTACTTTCTTTTCTTTTTTTTTTCTCACCTGCTGGCTACTTAGATATGGTTTATGATTGAAATGCTCAATTTCAAATGACTGATAATAATGTGCTCCTCATTTTTTTCTTACTTTCATTTAATTGTTGTCTGTCATTCATTTTAACCTCAAATGAAATTGTAGCATGGTTTTAAAGAGGGGGGAGAAGGGGGGACCGGTCATTATTAGATTTTTCAGGGTAATGGGAAAAAATTAGCAGTATATATTATTACTACAAAGAAATACTTTGTAGTAACTCATTCTTTTCTTGTTTGTCTTCTTTATTATATCCAGACTTTTTTCATGAAAGCAACTTGAATATTAGATTTTTTTTTCAAGAAAAGGCAAGAAAGAGACCACCAAGTTAATCTGTCAGATGAAACGAAATTAATTTCAAGAAAAGGCAAGAAAGAGACCTCCAAGTTAATCTGTCAGATGAAACGAAGTTAAGTTCCCTGAGAAGTGAGAAATTCTACCATGTCTTATTATTTATTGTATATAGAATATACTATGTTATTATTCATTGTCTTGTTAAAGGGGAAAATAAAAGATGAGGAATCAATGTATTGTGCAGCATTTTTAACTGCATTAGCAGTACAAGGATGCATTTTGATGTTTGATACAGAATACAGGCTTAGCTTTTTCCATCAATGATTTTGCATAAAGCAGAACCAAATTGTAGATTCCTTGCCTCCTTCATTTGTTGGCCTCTGTCCTCTGCATTTCTTTATAATTCATGCAATTTTACTATTCTTTTTCCCTTGTGTTGGTTAGTTTCTTTCCTTTCTTGATCTTATTATTATTATTATTAGTAAGGTGGAATTTCGAGGAACTTAATTATTTAATTGACTAGGATATGCGCAAGGCTACTTTGCACTTTGCAGGTTTTGCTTTCTTAAAATAAAAAGACTAAAGTTGAACTTTCCCTCTCTCTCTCTCTCTCTCCCTCTCACACGCACACAAACACATATACTACACAATCTCCCTCTGTCTCTAATCCAATAGGTTCCTTCATCGAATAGCGTGAAGCTTCAAAAGTGGAAGACTTTGTGGGTTTTTAATGAGAATATTATGGAATACTATTGATTTTATAATGTTTAGCCTTTCTAATGGGAATCTTTTAATGACCTTTGGCTATATCATTAAAGAAAAATAAAAGGAAAAGAAGAAGAAACATAGTAGTAGTATAGTATGTAGGAAGGAGTCACCTACCCTTATGAGGTGGAACCAAATCTCCCCCAAGATACTAGTCATATTAATCTAACCATTCATATTTTCTGAGTTATTGCATCATCACAATTTTCATCACTGATATTACCATAGTTATTTTCTGAGCCTTTTCTCTTCTTTATTTTTTCTCAACAATTGCCACTGCCTTAAAGCTAATAATGCCTCTAAAACACCCCCCTTTAATTTTGGGGTGAAGTATGAAGTGCTTTTTGATTCATACTCTCTATGCTCTGCTCTGCAGATATAAATTGTGTGATGGTGGTGAGGTTAAAGACACGCACGCGTGATGTGAATGGCAGTTGAGATTTGAGCAAGCAAAGCCAATGTTGTATTGGTATGTACATGTTTGTTCTACAATCATACAATCATACATACAAAACAAATAATTGAACGACAAGGACTCATATCTACTATACTATATTGATTGGTTGTTTCTGTTGTGTGAGCCTTTAAATCAGCACAAGCACAATCATATATAGCCATTCATTGGGGGCATGATTAATGAATCTAACTCACTCTGCATCATCTCATCTCATCTCATCTCATGTCCAATAACCTTTGCAATTCATCAGAACCTAACACACAGAAAAAAAAAGTGTGGACAAAAGTCACAAGGATGACAATTATTATATTATATATAGGTCACTTCATTCTTGTCCTTCAAAACTTCTCAGAATTTAATGGCCTAAGTTACACCCCCTTTCCTATATTCACTCACTCAGTGGTATGATTTATCTAATGCTATTTATAAAAAGAATTGCTAAAAACTTAGTTATTATTTGTTCTCTAAAAATAATTAAAAAAAAATTAAAAAAAATATTGTCACTTCTCTTCTTTAACTTATTAACTATTTGTCATATTTTAAAATTTATAGTCTTTGTTTAATAGTGTTTCTAGAAAAATAGAGAAATATCATATTTTAAAGTATATAGCCTTCAATTTATACTATATATAAAAAAATCATGTAATTTCATATTTTAAAGTCTATAGCCTTTGTTTTATAGTCTTTCTAGAAAAATAGAAAAATCTAACATTTTAAAATCTGTAACCTTCAATTTGTAGTATATGTAAAAAAATCATATAATTTCATAATTTAAAGTCTATAGTATTTGTTTTTATAGTGTTTATAGAAAAATGGAGAAATCTCACATTTTGAAGTCTATAGCCTTCAATTTCTATTATATGTAAAAAAAAGTCATTTAATTTCATCATTTAAAGTCTATAGTTCTTGTTTTTTAGTGTTTCTAGAAAAATAGAGAAATATCACATTTTAAAGTATATAGCCTTCAATTTCTACTATATGTAAAATAAATCATGTAATTTCATATTTTAAAGTCTATAGTCTTTGTTTTTTAGTGTTTCTAGAAAAATAGAGAAATCTCACATTTTAAAGTATATAACCTTCAATTTCTACTATATATAAAAAAATCATGTAATTTCATATTTTAAAGTCTATAGTCTTTGTTTTATAGTGTTTCTAGAAAAATATAGAAATTCCACATTTTGAATTCTATAGCCTTCAATTTCTACTATATGTAAAAAAAATAATGTAATTTAATTTCATATTTTAAAGCCTATAGTCTTTGTTTTAATAGTATTTCTAGAAATATAGAGAAATCTCACATTTTCAAGTCTATAGCCTTCAAATTGTAGTATATGTATTTCATAATTGAAAGTATATAATCTTTGTTTTATGATGTTTCTGTGAAAAATCGAGAAATCTCATATTTTAAAACCAGCCTTCAATTTCAACTATATGTAAAAAAACATGAAATTTATAATTTGAAGTCTATAGCCTTTGTTTTATGGTGTTTCTAGGAAAATTAGTGAAATCTCACATTTTAAAGTCTATAACATTCAATTTCTACTATATGTAAAAAATTCAAGTAAGTACATAATTTGAAGTCTATATAACCTTGGTTTTATAGTGTTTATGGGAAAATTAGTGAAATCTCACATTTTAAAGCCTATAGCCTTCAATTTCTACTATATGTAAAAAAATCATGAAATTACATAATTTGAAGTCTATAGCCTTTGTTTTATGATGTTTCTGGGAAAATTAGTGAAATCTCACATTTTAAAATCTATAGCCTTCAATTTATACTATATGTAATATAAAATCATGAAATTTATAATTTCAAGTCTATAGCCTTAGTTTTATAGTGTTTATGGGAAAATTAGTGAAATCTCCAATTTTAAAGCCTATAGCCTTCAATTTCTACTCTATGTAAAAAAATTATGAAATTACATAATTTGAAGTTTATAACCTTTGTTTTATGGTGTTTCTGGGAAAATTAGTGAAATCTCAAATTTTAAAGCCTATAGCCTTCAATTTCTTCTATATGTCAATAAATCATGAAATTACATAATTTGAAGTCTATAGCCTTTGATTTATGGTGTTTCTCGAAAAATTACCGAAATCTCACATTTTAAAGCCTATAGCCTTCAATTTCTACTATATGTAAAAAAATCATAAAATTACATAATTTGAAGTCTATAGCCTTTGTTTTATTATGTTTCTTGGAAAATTAGTGAAATCTCACATTTTAAAGTCTATAGCCTTCAATTTATACTATATGTAAAAAAATCATGAAATTTATAATTTGAAGTCTATAGCCTTTGTTTTATGGTCTTTCTGGGAAAATTAGTGAAATCTACAATTTAAAGCCTATAACCTTCAATTTCTACTATATGTAAAAAAATCATGAAATTACATAATTTAAAGTCTATAGTCTTTCTTTTATGATGTTTCTGAAAAAATTAGTGAAATCTCACATTATAAAGTCTATAGCCTTCAATTTATACTATATGTAAAAAAATCATGAAATTTATAATTTGAAGTCTATAGCCATTGTTTTATGGTATTTCTGGGAAAATTAGTGAAATCTCCAATTTTAAAGCCTATAACCTTCAATTTCTATTCTATGTAAAAAAATCATGAAATTACATAATTTTTTGTTTTATGGTGTTTCTCGGAAAATCAGTGAAATCTCACATTTTAAAGTCTATAGTCTTCAATTTTCACTATATGTAAATAAATCATGAAATTACATAATTTGAAGTCTATAGCCTTTAATTTATGGTGTTTCTAGAAAAATTAGCGAAATCTCACATCTTAAAGCCTATAGCCTTCAATTTCTACTATATGTAAAAAAAATCATGAAATTACATAATTTGAAGTTTATAGCCTTTGTTTTATGATGTTTCTGGGAAAATTAGTGAAATCTCACATTTCAAAGTCTATAGTCTTCAGTTTATACTATATGTAAAAAAATCATGAAATTTATAATTTGAAGTCTATAGCCTTTGTTTTATGGTGTTTCTGGAAAAATTAGTGAAATCTCCAATTTTAAAGCCTAGCCTTCAATTTATACTCTATGTAAAAAAATCATGAAATTACATAATTTGAAGTTTATAACCTTTGTTTTCTGGTGTTTCTGGGAAAATCTGTGAAATCTCACATTTTAAAGCCTATTGCCTTCAATTTCTACTTTACGTAAATAAATTATGAAATTACATAATTTGAAGTTTATAGCCTTTGATTTATGGTGTTTTTAGAAAAATTAGCGAAATCTCACATTTTAAAGCCTATAGCCTTCAATTTCTACTTTATGTAAATAAATCATGAAATTACATAATTTGAAGTCTATAGCATTTGTTTTATGGTGTTTTTAGAAAAATTAGCGAAATCTCACATTTTAAAGGCTATTGCCTTCAATTCCTACTTTATATAAAAAAATCATGTAATTACATAATTTGAAGTCTATAGCCTTTGTTTTATGATGTTTTTGGGAAAATTAGTGAAATGTCACATTTTAAAGTCTATAGTCTTCAATTTGTAGTATATGTAAAACAATTATGTAATTTCATAATTTAAAGTCTATAGTCTTTGTTCTATAGTGTTTTTAGAAAAATACATAAATCTCACATTTTGAAGTCTATAGCCTTCAATTTCTACTATATGTAAAAAAATCATGTAATTTCTCAATTCAAAGTCTATAATTTTTGTTTTATCTATTACATCCTACAAAGATAATTGTCAAAAAGTTTATTACTTTTTTGTCTCTAAATATAATATTAAAATAAAAAAATGTAAATTCTTTTCTTTTACTACCTTTATCATTCCATTTATTTCCTCTTTTTTAATTATATTAAATATTTAAAATAATGTATGTATTAAATATTATTTATTTTAAAAACACAATTAAAATTAATAATATTATTAACTGTAATAATTTTTTAAAAAATAAAAAATGCGACTTGATCTATCAAATCGCTGGTCATAATTAAAGAATATTGTCATGAATCAACAAAGCTTGTTAATCAAAATTTGTTCTAGTAACCCTGTATCATTAGACAAGTAGTTATGAAAACAGAGGTTATATTGACTAGTTATTTTACATTATATATTATATATGTTGGATGAAAAAGTGACGTATCTTTTTCTTACCCAAACCAGGCTTTCGTTGCAATTAGTTGATAAAATACATGTTAAAAATACATTAAAGTTCACATCACCTTTTTCCCCTTATTAAGTGGGATTGTTAGTTTAAAAGTATAGTGCTCCCTTTGCATTTATTTGCTATCATTAATTAAAAAATAAAATAAATAAACTCTAAAATGGCGGCTGAGCTCATCCTAGCATGAGAAAATTAGCTAATTTATATTGATTGATTAGAATGAAAGCCAATCTAGATTTAGGGTTAACCTTTCTCCTTTTACAATTAAACTATGAATGAAATGTAACGAATTATGAGAGAAGAGGAAGAAGATATGAAGGATTGTGAAATGCATTAATACAACAAGACCAACTATGAAAGATATTATTGATAAATATTGAGAGAGAATAGTGCATAGTGGGGTTGTCACAAACACAATAGAAAAATACTAATTAGAGAATGAAAAATTGCATAAGGACATGCACGATTTCTCAATAATTGAGCCATTATTACCACCTAAAAGGTGCACTTATATTTTAAGAGAATTAAGACTAAATAATTTCTATCTTTTTGTGCCCCCCATTATATACATTTTCAATTCATTCTCCTTTTCCTCACACACTAACACTACGCATGCCTCGTATATCTATCTATCTAAATTCATGAAATATATAGTTGGTACGGACATGGAATTTCATTAGACATATTAAAGAATAAAGATATTATATAGAAAATGAATTATTATTACCATTATTGACTTCCTTATTCCTTATCTTGAAGTGGAAGTCACTACAAATTGAATCACAATCCTTTCTTGGTCTACGATTCTAACATTTAGTTTTTATTAAAATATTTAATCCTTAATGCTAGATGCTCTTTTTTATCAAATAATATATGGTTATATAGTATTGTCCCATTACTTTGAGTGTTCTCATAATTGGGATAATGCTTCGTCTTTTATATGTCTTCATCCTCCATACACGGCTTGGATTATGTTCTTAAAATCAAAACTATACCTATATATATTGTCAATTTAATTATATATAATTGTTTCTTGTTTCTCTTCACGGCAAGATTTGAATTATCGTCCAAATTCTCTTTGTAATATATATTAAAAAATGTAAATTAACTCCATCAAGAACATATACAATCTTTACTACTAGATTATTCTCTTTGAAGAATGGCCAAATGAGTACAAAACTATATTATTAGTTTTTTAAGCTCAAAAACTAGAATGTAGTTAATAAAATGTCAAGTCGAATTTCTATTACTTTAATAAAAATAAATATAATGCATCTAAAAATTATAATACAATATAACATTTAAAAGTATTTAGCCTTTCATTATGTAACATGCATATGAAAAAAAAAGTGATATTATAATAATGTCGACGACGGTTTAATTTGAGTGAGGATTAGCTATAGCTAGGTGTAAAGTGCATGCATGCGTGATGTTTGTTTTTTGAATGCAGTTTGAATATTAAGTTGGCAATTGTGATCACGACAGTTTGCAACAATAGTATTTTAAGCAATGATGAAGATTCACTATATAATATTGTGTCTTAATTTTAAAAAAGTTGCAATCATGCATGGTTGATGGTGGACCCTCGCTCAAGATTACATTGTGCGATGATAATATATGCATTTGTGTTCTATGAAAAATTGTGTTTAGTACAAGATTAATCAAATTTGAAGCTTGTATTTAAATTGCATGGACATCGTTGATCGATGTTTGAAATTGTTAACTTTTTGTAGTTGTGGTGATTATTAAGATAATGACGGACCCTCGTTATTTTCACTCTTTTAAAGAGAGAAGAAGTGAATATAGAGGAATAATTATATTGAGGCAATTTAAGCCAATTGCTACATTTGATAGAAGAAAGGAATGAGTTTGATGTGAGATAGATGTTTTAAGCAATAAAATCTACCACATATTTGTCGTGATGGTAGGCCATAGTAGTTAACTAATCATTTTGTCTGTTTGCATGGCCAACTCACCAATAATAATAATGCTCATCCGCAGCTTGGACCAACAACAGATCACATCCTCATCTTCTCAATGCATAAGCTCCTAATTTTCTGCATGCATCATTTAAGTAATCCTTGCCTTGCCTTAATCTTAGCAGAATTATACTCTCTTTCGGCTACAAGATTACAATATTGTGTTTTTTTTATTGGAAAAGAACAAGAATTGCGTGATAGGATAATATAATATGCTGACAGCAGTTTCTTGTTTGATTCATAACAATGATATCAGTTAACTGCCACGAATTTGACAGATAACAATCCCTTCTTAGTTACCTGGTCCAGCACGTTGCAGCTTTTCTTCCTAGGAAATGCAACACCCTTGCATCTCATTATTCTCTCTACATAAATCTGAAAAAGAATTAGAAGGAACATAAAAGGGATACTCCAAAATTTTTACATCCATTTACCATAGCAAAGAATATGCAATTTCTGGGGATAGTCAGATTAAATTGCGTCCATCAAAACTCGCATGCATAAGAGGATTCAAATGATGCAGTTTGATTACAGAAAAATTATCCCTCTCAGCATAAAACTTCATGACTGGGGTAATACACTACAGTTCAGAGCATCAATTGAAGAATAGCTACAAAATTTCAATTGGTTGGCACAACTAACAATCTGGTCAGCTGCTCCTCAAATGGCAATCTAGTATAGATTAGTATGTTTTTCTGCTATCTTGGTTCTGTTGGAGAGACTAAGTCAGCAAAGCTATGTGCAAGAGTTCAACTGTTCAAGGATGAGACCAAGTATCAACTAGCATGACAATGCAGAAGTACTTGATCAGTTCAGAACAGACTCTTTCACATAGGATTGACCACCTGAACTGCAATGGCAGGGAACATCATCAGAATCCAAAAACCTAATTTTAATGAACAAGGCATTATTATGGCTAAAGAAGTTGTTCGGACTCACGAAAACGAGAGGTGGATATTCATAAACCGGGGGTTTTCTTGGCTCTGTGACAATTTCACTGATCCTTCAATAAGCTGATCTTGTTGCACCTCTATAGGATCATACAAGTATATCACGGTCTGCAAAGTACATTTTTATAAGATTAAGATACCAAGTTATATTGACAAAAATTGAAAATGAAACATTGGGCCATAATATGTGCCCGACACTATGGGGGTGGCCCAAGCTTAGAGCTGACACCTCAACTGCAGAACACGTTACCCATTATTTACTACAAAGCAACTAGTTTCAGATATTTTATGCATTTGCTTTCAGATATGCTTAAGATAGGGACTGAACCAAGACTTTAATGTGCACATCCCTAAACAATGAGAATAGGACTGCGTGTAGAAATTAGAAATTGGAAAAAATAATCTGTACCTGATGCCAATGTGTAGGAGGGTCTTCAGGCGCAGTGGACAGGACCAGTGCTTCATTAGGGCTAGCCCTCTTTCTATTCTGACTACCATTATGGTTGTCATCAAATGAATTTGATAACTGATAACTGATAGGCTGTGGTGCTAGTACACGCCCCGTAAACTCAACATCAAACCAAAATGCAAAACCATGTAGTGGAGCTAGAGAAAAAATAAAAAATACATACCAGTAAATACCAAGCTGTACAAGATACGTTAAGTACATAATTATATAGTAAAAAGGATGATAGAATCTAAAACAGAAGAAAATTTTAAAGGCTCCAAAGCTAAGCAGCAGACAAGGGAATCTCAGTTGGACCCACATAATTTTGGGACTAGCAAGCATAAATTTATTTGGACAAGGTGAGGGATTTGTTAGCTGTAAACTGAAATATCGGCAGCAAGAAATAGGTTCAGAAGTCATCATGAAATAGAAGGAAGGCATAAGAGAGTTACCGCGCATCATTGATTTAAACTGAAACCATGTTGTTACAGACTCTAGTTCAGGAATGGTTACAGTATAACAGTCGATACGTTTTACCTGCAAGGGTTAGAAATAAACTTCTTAAAACATGACCCTGGATTAATATTGGATAAAAACCAAAGTACCAAACACTAAAGCACCCAACTTCGAGACTAAATGAGCCGACGTATATACAAACATGAATATAAAATTGTTACCTATACTTCTACAAATAAAAAATTCGGATCCAATAGTACATAAAATTCCAAGCAACTAGAAGAAGAATGGTTAGATTACATGGCTCACAAAAATAGTTTGGCAGTGTGTAAGCCAACATAAACACCAAAGAAACAAACTCAGCATGCAGCACATAAGTTCGTCTAGAATACTTTTATCTCACTTTAAATGGGATATTGCAATAAGTTAACCAACCTATTGATCCCATTTCAGCACTGAATTCCAAACACAACTCACAAGAGGAAAAAAATGTATAACCTATTGCAAATAGAGGTGAAGCATTAAATAGTGCTAGTATTAGCAACACTAGTAGACTCACCACATGAGGCCATGTCAAAATACTTTCGGCACTGATAGTCTCCACGGAAGGTTCCTCAAATGCACACTGTTTTGCTAATGGCATCATGGCAGACACTGCAACAACGACCAGTTTTAGGTTTACCCAAGAAATCAGTACAGTCAAACCAAACAATTCTGTTGGGACAAACTTAAACAATAAAAAAAAAAAAAAAAATAATAGATGAAATGTTACAAGACAAATAAGACAAGGCATGATAATTTCTAAAAGCATATTACATTATAATAATAATAATAATAATAATAATCATTATGACGAGTCAATTCACAAAGACAGATCTGTATGAAGTACAATATAAATACAGTCATATCCATAAGCTATTTATCAAGTAGTGCACTCACTATCAATTCCATAAACATTGCGCCAGAAATCAACACTTTCACTGTATCTTCTAGAATGGGTCATAGGAGCCATGTACAACTACACAAGTAAGAAGATATTAGCACTCACTTTCACGAAACAACTTTGCAGAGAGGGAAATCATTTTTAGCTAGTATCTATATATTGACAAAAAAAAAAAATAGAGATATACCGTTGCAATTGAAGGAAGAATTAGACCTCCAGGTTTAAGCCAGCGATCTCTAGCAGTAATAACACTTCCAAGCATGCTCTATAAGAAAAAGCAAGTCTTACGTCCAATATACATTAAAAAGGTGGATGTACAGTAACAAGTTGGAAAACTAAACGTGATGTCACCTCACTAAAATTAGAAAAGGGCATGATTGATGATTTTTTTTATAACTCTCAGTACAATGATTTTTTTAAACTCATAGCTTTGCTGCACCAAAGCTAACTATCTGGATTTCCACCACCAATTTTACAATAATGTGTTTCAAACATTGAATTATATAATAATATATATGCACTCAATCAACCAAAAGACTGAGAGAGTCCTGATAAGCACCTCATATAGAAGCATATAGCCCATCCATTCTGAAACTATAACATCAACCTTTTCACCGATTTCAATATCCTGTGCAACATCATAACACAAGTAAATATATGGAGAGTGGCATGATTGGACAACTTGATCAGAACATAGTAAATAAATTGAATTAGGAAACATAAATATAGCAGCTAAATTTAATTAGATAGGAAATAGGAGAAAGTACAGAGAAAGAGGTGAGTCTATCCAACTTGTCAATGAATGAATTAAGGAAATATAATCAGGTTTCTATATATTTTTAGGAGTTGAACAAGCCTCCCACTTATTCTAGGTGATGGTTTTCCTAACAGAAAATTAGTCAACACTGGTACTGAAGTCAAAGAGAGTTATCCACAATTATCTGTCTGCATTCTAATTTCTTCCTCTTTCCATATGCTTAGCTTGTCCTTTCATCTTTAAACTACAAAACAAAATCACAAATAGGATACCCACGAGCACATTTCTTGTATGTGAGGAGAAGTTATTGTATTTCATTTTAATCAACACTCACCCAGTGGTCATTGTCCTTTTCTGGATTTATATTGAAGTGATGGATGGGAATTCATTACCTTGTCATTCCAATACCAAAATCATGCAATCTAATTCACAAAAAATGAAATCTGATATGGACAAGAAGTCCAAAATGTTTGGTCATTCTATTTCCCAGATACCAAGTCGATATTTAGATCATTGTAGTAAAAATTGAGAAATATAGAAACTCTTTCAAAGATTAAAACATCCAGAGTAGCCTACCTCAACTCGTCCATGCAATACGTTGACAACATTCGAAAGACCATTTGCTTCAACAACACTTTTTGCCTGCTTGCAGAAGGGTAAAAGTGAATGGAAACCAAAACTCAGGCTCAAAAGTGCTAACCTTAAAGAACATAGATTCAATGATTCCAGGTTAAATATTTTAGCTTGTCATGCCAAAGATGTAAGTTAAGATATAAAACCAATTTTAGGCCTCCACCTTAGAGCTTAAACATTTAGAAGACTTGGTGTCACAACCATCTAAGACCACATGGTTAGGGGCTAGATCGCCCTAGAACAATTCTTCAAAATAAAATAGTTGAATTTGTAAAGTAGGTCAGTTAACTATCCATGCTTCAAAAGAAGATAGGGAAGTTGCTCAAATTTTGTTTTTGAGAGAAAAAAGGAAAATGAATAAAAGTGCAGACCACATTTCTGTAACAGAGTAAACTAATAACTGATTAAAATTAACAATGAGAATTATGGTATTTGATGATTACCTGCAGGGCCATGTTACTGGCTTCAACTGCATACACCTAGGCAAGGCAAACATTTCATATCATCATGCACGGCTGATGTTTATATTCATATATATATAGCAACCAAATTGGTAGGACATTTGAAACATCGGAAACCCAATTAAAAGAAAAAATCGTTCTACCTTCACAAAATGTTGAAAACAAGAAACAAGCTGAAAATAAAAACTGAATATAGAAAACTGTTTTTTGTTAACCAAACAGTCCCTACAAAATCTAATTTCCAGTTTTTCACTATTTCTTTTGCAAAATCCTCAAAACAGGAAGCATATTGCAAAAGGAAAACGAACACCAAAAACTAGTTTCCAAAACCACCCCTTAAGAATGCAGCATTGTCACTGTAAGCCATAGAAGGAAACAACCATAATCTGACCAACAGAGAGACCAAAAACACAGTGCAATCCCAAATCAAAATTAGATTTCACAGCAAGGAAACACCTTAAAAAATGCATGCGCTACAGTCCAACTCCAACCAAGTAAACCAATGTCCATATTAATTGGATAGAAGATATATCATATATAATATATAAAACAACGATCTAAGACATAATTTAAATGAATGAATAGTAGCAATGACATTGACCAGGTGAAAGAGCTTACCCGCTTTGCACCAGCCTGAGCACAAAATATAGATAGAATGCCTGTACCGCACCCAACATCAAGCACAACCTGAATGCATACAATGAGATAAACAAGATACTTTATAAATCAATTTAATTAATTAATGATTTATGAAAAGAGGGAAAAAAGAAGAAGAAAAGAGTTAGCTTAATCGAATCACCTTTCCTGCAATGAGAAGATGATGATGCATGATTGCAGCCCTATAAGTATCAGTCCGCACTCGATCCTGTCCCAAACACGAGGGCAAAAAAGTAAATTTGAAGAAGGAGACAATTGATATCATCATTTCTCTTTCCAGAATTCCAGTCCAATAAAAAAATGAAAATAACAAAATAATAATAATCTTGAAAACAAAGGACACTTGCCGGCATTTCGAAACGGTCAAAGCCCAAGCACATTCCTTTTTTCCAGCAAAATTGGACAAGAACAAATCTTTTTTTTACAGAGTTTTACATTCAAAGATGAAACAATAGCAGGAAGAAGGGGAAATAAACAAAGAAAGAAAAAGAAAGGGAAAGATTGAAAAGAAACCTTGATCATCTCTTCGTGGACACCGATGTCAGCGTAGCAATCGAAGTAGGCCTTGTCGAAGTCGGTGACTTGCGCAACCCGCGTTTCGAGCGGCGGTGGCTGTTGTTCTTGCTGCTGCTGCCACAGAGGCTGAGGCTCATGAACCCTAAGTTGCTGAGGTGCATGGAGGTCGGAGCTCCTCCGGCGTGAACGGCGTTGGCGGCGGCGAGGTGGGCCCGGGGGAGGCGTGAGTTCTTGGAGCGGTAGCCCAGAGAGATCAATGGAGTGAGAGTGAGCCCCTTGCTGTTGCTGTTGGTTGTAGTGCTGCATTGTCAGTCACTCACAGCTTTCTTCTGAACGAGAGAGAAAAGAGAGAGAAGGGTGTGCTATGTTGTTGTGTTGTGTAAGAGAAGTAGCCGAAGAAGAAGACAAGTTAAGAGAAGAACAAAAGACTATTTTTCTTTTATATATATATATATATATATGTTAAATATGTTCATCAATAGGAGATAATTGTATATATATAAAAACTACGACATTGCTTTTTTTTTGAAATGTGGAATTGTAAATTTTTTTTATATATAATAAAAATTGAAGACTATATACTATAAATCGTAAAATTTTACTATTTTCTTAAATACGAATAAGACTATAAATTTTTTTTAACATATAGTTAATTATGATATTATATAATTTTTTCATATAACAGAAAACTAAAGACTAATATTGAATTATATGATATTTTATATTCAGTACATATTAAATACTATATACTTTACGAAGTATATAACGTTAACATGCACGATCGTGCTGTAGTCAAGATTCGAGTGGATAGGGTTGCTCCGACCAAGCGCCTTTAATACTACTTCGAAATTTATTTGAAGGACGCCAGCTCTTAGGGCAAGATTGTCATTGACTTTACCTCCGATTCGTTCAAGATACGTAAGCAGCCCAATTGAGATAGGGTTATATGGGGAAAAGATATATATATATATATATATATATATATATATATTTAAAATTTGATTTTTAAATTTGTATATAGAAATTTTAAATAGATTGATAATGACATAAGAATGTGAATATGTAGAGAAGAAATTCGAGTTGTGTAATTGTTTGCTGCAATTAATGATGTTGAAGTGTGATATGGAATAAAAGGGTATACTGAACAAAGATTAATACATAAAAAAAAATCTAATGAATAGAACAACCTAAATGAATAGAAAGATAAGGATCACCGAGTCGTTTGTAAATTTGATCCAGAATTGAGCTAAAACTATGTGATGTGGATCTTGAGAGATGAGTTGGTTGTGTGGCCAAGTTTCTTCATTGTATTCAAGAATGAGAAGAGACTTAGCTATGGATGGAATTGGGATAGTGAATGTGAACTTTCTCTTAATCAGGGTTTGATTCAAGGATGAAGAAGTTCATTCTTAATCTTAACATGTCTATCTTACTCCATCAAGTAATAACTATAAGATGAGTGTTATTTGTACATATTTTGAACTATACACCAATTTCTATATCCATGTTGACAAATTTGATAAATATGTTTGAAAGTTTGTGTAGCTATACAATAAGTTTAATGCTTCTTGCATTTATGGCGGCAATCTCCAAATTTTATTTGAGATTTTTAAGATAATAAAACTCTCATATTTTTGGGAAGTAAATAATTGGGCCACTAAAAAAACCTACATTAGGCCGGGCTCTTATTTGGCTACTGTGATAATTCATTTTGGGCTATTTGTATACCTTTCACAATATTTCTGTTGTCGTCGTTGTGGTGCTTCTCTTCTCTTCTCTGGCAGCTTTGTTCCGTTCGTGGTGCCCTTCACTTCCTTGTATTGAGATTGGGAGCCAAAATCAGTTTCCATTACACTTTGTGTTGAAACCCTAATCCCCAAATTTCTCTTCTCCAATTTCCTATACTGATCGAGCACTTCATCCTCCTTATCCTCTACAAGTCGAATCTCAGTTTTTTGTGAGTTGTTCGAGTTCTGTCTGGTGCACTTTTTTTTTCGTTCTTATTTGTTAGTATGATTTTATTGTTTTCCTTATTATAATTGGATGTATACAAACAGTAATTGATTCACTTTGTTTTCAATCAGCTGCGAAGAAGATGAGCAAGTATGGATTGAACCTAAGGCCTCCGAAGCAGAAGAAGCAGCCGACAAGACCTCTCCTTGCTACACCTTTTGGCTTTAACGATGACGATGAGAATGACGTTGAGAGAGAAATTTCTCTACAAGCAAGCAAGAATAAGGCTCTCAGGGATGTATGTTCATCTTGCTCTAATGGCCTCATTTCTATTTGATATTTGATATATTTGTGATGTGGTAATTGCATGTGTTTTTTTATTTTATTTTTTTTATTTTTAAAGTAAGTGTTCTTACTTTCCTTGCGGTTTTTCCATATTAAGGTTGAGGAGCAGCAGAAGAAAGCCTTGGAAGAAGATCCAACCGTGTTTGATTATGATGGGGTCTATGACAAGATGAAAGAGAAAGTTGCTCGTCCACTGATACAAGATCGTGAAGAGAGAAAAGTATGTTTACAACTTTAACAATGATGTCTTGTTTGTTTTATGGATGATTTATAGGATTTTTGTCACAACCGAATTGATGCTACAACTGATCTCTAAAGATAGCCACAATGACCCAGAAAATCCCAATATATTAAGATATGACACTTGCCTAGGCATAGATACATCATCTAGTTGCATATGCAAATTGACACAAGCCTCGATTGAATTGTGGGTGCTTCATAATCAACACTTTGTTAGAATAGAGAAAATTGTTGGCCCATATGCTCTTTTTCCTAGTGTTGTTTAAATTTGTTTTCCTGTTTTACTTGTATGAGAGCTACTGTTGATTATTCTTTTGTTTTTAATCAATTTGAGTTGCATGCCAAGTGACATTGTTAGTCTTCATCCTTTAAATTTTATGCTGCAGCCAAGGTATATTCAAAATCTGATTAAAAAGGCAAAAGAGCGAGAGCAGTATCGTGATATTGTTTATGAGAAAAAGATTGCCAAAGAGAGAAGCAAAGATGACCACCTCTATGCTGACAAAGACAAGTTCATTACAGAAGCTTATAGAAAGAAGCTTGCTGAACGTGAGAGACAGATGGAACTGGAACGTCTGCGTGAACTTCATGAGGAGAGAGAGGATGTATGTTCTAGTTTTTCTTTTTTAAATCTTCCCATATTCATTCATGTTGTAGTTGGATTGTCTAAAGTGAGGAGGTGAGGAACCAACCACTCTTGGATTGATAGCTATTATTGTGTGTGAATCTCACCAAATGATCTTAGAGTGGTCTATTCATCACTTTTTTCCCTTCATGATCGTCCTTATCAAAATCCCTTTTTTGGTTGTCAACCTGATTGGTAATGGTTTAGTTCCTATATCTCTGTTTCATACTACTGACATGTTGTCTTAATATTTGCATAGGTTACAAAGAAGAAGGACTTTCTGCTTGATTTTTATTCTAACCTCGATAAAAATGTTGCTTATGGTGCGAAAGATGCTCGGGGGAGGAAACATGATGATCGGGCTGAGCAAAGAACTCCAGAGACACGTGAGGGCATGGACCCTGATGGATCAAATCGACATCAGCATAGTGAGGTGCCAGATGAAATGCAAAACTCAGTGGGTACCTCAAGTTCTCCTGTGAATTCTTCCATGATAGATATTGGGGCTCGGGGTGAAACTTCTAATCCCTCTGATAGAAGTAATGATCCCTTGGATATGAAGCAAAATCATGAGGCCCATGAGGAAGGAAAGAGTTCAGCTGAACAGTCGTCAGCTTCACAACCAAAGCCCGATCATCACAAAAGAAGTCAAGATGCTGTGGCTGCGGCAAAAGAACGGTTTTTGGCACGAAAGAGAGCAAAGGAGCAGTGAAAATTGTCCCTCCTGGCTGTGTTCATCGTCTGGTGAACAGACATCTGGTGTTGTTAATGTCTTCCTTTCATGTTTGAATTTAGTATCCATGATGTTATGTCACCGATCTTCAATGCCGAAGAGCGTGATCTGTGAAAACTGAAAAGAATTGTGATGACAGGAACTAGTGTACAATATTTTGCCAATTATATGGCATGCAATGTTGGAGTCGGTTTCATGAATTCATTAAATTATACTTCATGACCTTTTTTTGGGTCAGATAATTCATGAATTTCAAGGGTCAAATATTAGCTTTCTTTCATTGTTAAGTTCAAATGAGATCAATTACTTTTTTTGTATGTTATCTCATTACATTTACAAAGTTTATGCAAAACGTAGGACTTTATACTTTTATGTTATCTCGGATTACATGGGGAAATACAAGCTATAACAAAACTAAGCCTTCTCAATTTATTAGCCTCCTAATTATGAAGTGACAAATATTACTCTCCATAAGAAAGAAGGTCATTATCAACAACCTTTTTGGGTTTCTCACAAGTGACAACAAGCTCATCACCATCTCTGAACTCTCTAAACCTTGCCGTTCTTCCCAATATTTCAACTTCTTCTATGACTTTGTCTAGTTTTGCCACCACCTCCAAAAGCAGAGAAGTGAAAGCAGCAACAGGAAGTGCTTCTGAGAACTCAAGGTTAGTGGCCACAGTCCTACTCAGTTGTGGCCTCAAAACCTTCTTTTGTACCTCCTTGGGCTTAAGTTCACCAGAATGATCCTTGGACTTAGGTTCACCAGAATCCATTTTAAAACTTGCAAATGATTGGATTTTGTAGTCTTCTTCAACTGCTTGTGATGAAATACTATAGGAGTGTCTACCAATTCTTCTGGGGCCAAGAAAGAGTTGTTGGGATTTCAAGGTGTTGTTGAGGTCTTTTAAGGCTTCATGGAGATTGCTTGACAGTATTTGAGGGCAGAATTGGCGCTTGTCCCTTATGCTGTTGGCTAGTTCCCTTAGTAGTTTGTAGGATTCCTCTGCAAGTCTGATGCAAGAGTCTTTGTATAGAGCTCGAATTGACCATGGTGCCTTGAGAATCAAATGTTAATGATCAATAAATAACTCAGAGGCTTATATATTTTTATGTAGACTATGACAAATAAGAATAAAAAAGAAAATTATATTTTTAATAATTGTGAAGAGGCTAGCCAATGGAATAATACAGGCCCTATTAATGTTTTGATTGGGAATAAGATTACTGGTCATGAATGAATATGATTCAGATCATAGAACTGAATTAATCATTGATGTATTACAAGTGACTGTCATCCATGTGCTCTATTATGAATGGCATACATGACACATGATCCAGCCAGGTGTTCAGTAATAATGAAAGTTGCAGAAAAAATTGTTGGAAGCAATTTTTTTTTGGGGGGAAAAGTGAGCTGGCATGATTACTTATATCAACTGGCACAGGAAATTTTAATGTTAGTCACTATCAGCATAATACATATATGTATATATACATATATATCCAATTCTCTTGGAATTAAATGAAAGGTAAGTAATTGGCACAACACAACCAGCTCCCATCATTAAATTCCCTTCTTTCTACTATTTTTTTGCCCTTGTTACAAGAATGGTCTCTTTTGGCATTATATATGACTCTTCTTATGTTTAATTTTTTATTCTCATTTTAAATGATATTGGTTCTGATATACTGTCAAGTACTTCTAATAATATGACAACTTATAAACATGGTTTTAATGGCTTGATAACCATGCATTTGGCATGAATCAGAATTAAATAACTTTTCTATCTGGGTGATAATTAAGTAATATATATATATAGAGTACCTTACCTGAATTTCAGACTTAAGACATCCATGTAGAGCTACAACAGTGTAACTAAAATGGCGAAGAGCAACTCCAACTCTTGCATATTGCTGCCATGGTATTCTGTGGCAATACCTTGAGTACCTTGGCTCCCAGCTTGCTTGTAATGCCTGTTCAATTACTTTCACAATAACAAACTCCATCTATATATATACAAAATCTTCTGTCATAAATTGAAGCACTTATTTCTATGTTTAATACTTCTACTTAATGGTTTTAAATTGCTTCCCACAATGATATTGCTTTTATGGTAATCTAAAACCATAAGAAACAAGAAAGATAGGCATACATACCAGGGTTTCTTCACTAGCTTTGGAGTCTAAAACAGCCTTGTAACCCAAGTAAATGGGATCCTCAGATGAACCATCCTTTTCACTTGATGAGTCCTTATCAATATCATACTCACAAAAATATTGCATGACACAGGCTGCATGATGAACATGATACATTCTTTTGAGTTTTGACTTTAATCAATATGTGATTCTAATTCAAATATCTTAAAAGGAAAATTTCACAAAAAAGAATTACCTTCAATAGAGCTGGCTAAGCCTTCAAGCTTTGCAATGGTGGAGTTATGAAGGTATTGTCCAGACCAGTTTGGGAACACTATAAGGCTCATAACAAGGCAGAGAGCACATCCAATGGCAATGGTTAAGATCCGATCTTTTGCAATGCCCCACACATCATCCACCCGGTAACTTGACACAGTTATCAGATTAAAGGTCAGCAGAAATATCAGAACACCATAGTCAAAGTTCTTCTTTATATGTGGAATGAACCTCACATAAGTGGATGCAGCTCCTGCCATTCCATTAAAAGTGCATTCATTATTAGATATAGTATTGTTGTTGATGATGCTAGCTAAGCTAGGTACTTACCAATAAGGAAAACTGAAGCACCAATGAAAAAAGCCTTAAAAGTCTGGCCTGTGGCATCAGCAACATACTCAATCAAAAAAGCCAAGGATCCTGCTAATATTGTGCCTAATCCTCTGTTTAGTCCTTTGCACAATGTTGCACCTGCAATAATAACAGTAGGAAATCAAGCTAAGGATCATCATCAAAATGAAATGGATCTAATTAACAACATATATAATGATGTGACTGAGAATATAATACTAGAACATACCAACAGTGAATTCCATGACCACAACAACAGTCATGACAGCCCACATAGCATTTTTGCCAATCCCTTTGAAAGAAGAGTCCACAAGGTACAACAGAGAGACAAGTGTCAAAGCAAGACCAACTTTGAAAGCATGAACCACCCTTTTTGGATCCTCTTTTCCGACCATCAAAGTGGTCCTCCATGCCAACACTGAAATTCTCTTAACTTTCTCATAAGCAAAACCATACACAACATATCTCCAACTCCAATAGTGCTTCTGCTGCTGCTCCTGCTGGTTTGAGTTTTGATCAGCCATCAATCAAATTCCAAACTCCTTGCAATATTCTTCTCCTGATCAATATCAAATCAAACATAACTTTCTAAGAAAAATTAATGTGTGATAGTTATTTTTAGCTCAAAAGGCATGCTATATAGCTGCATGCATAAGGTGACAACAATAAGGGAATAAACTATATATATATAGTGTTGAAAATTCTGTAAGGAAAATAATTATTATTTTTTTTCTTTCATTGGTGATTATTTTAAAATATAGATACAGATAATTCCAGCAATTTCAGTGGTGCGATCCAATCAACTTGTTTACAAAGAGTGAGAAGCTAAGGGTGCATGCATTAGCATTAGCATTAGAGAGAGAGAGAGAGAGTCAATGTTGAGTGGAGAAAACTAAACCAGCCTCATTAAAACTGGTTTGGTTGGTTGTTGCCATATAGGTAAAGCAGGTTACCAAAAGCTTGTATTTGTATTTATAACATTACTTCATTTTTTTTGTGGTCACTTTTTATCATACATACATATTACAAAGTGTAAATCATCTGTAATTTCAATTATTTATGTATTAATTCCTAGATATTTAAATGACTTGGAAAATTATGAAAACAGATATTGATTAAATTGTTTATCAAATAATGCAAATTTTGATTTTTTATGGTAGCACTACACATATTTTTTTTAATTGTAGCAGCAATTGCATGATGGTGCACCTTATTCGTCTTATTATGGGGGATCCAACATGATATTGTCTACCTTCATATAATTTGTTTATTGGTAAACACTAAAATTAGATTTGAAATTGAGAATGCTTAATTCGTTCGTTCATATATCTTCCTCTTGAATTGCAATTACACTTGTTCCTTTCTTATGTGTGGCTCTGTTATTTTACGTGACTTGTTTTTGTTCTATGAACTAAGCTATCTTGTCGTTTCTTCAGAAGAAAAAGACTAGTTTAATTTGTTTGTTAATGATAGCCAGGCAGTGAAGATCGATTAGCTTTTATAAATAGCTTATCCAACGTTAATAAAGCTAGAGTTGCTTATATATGACAAAATTAAAGTGGGGGGACACTATGTAGTATACATTTTTTATATTTGGAGAATTGAGGATATTAAAATTGATAGGATTGACTCATAAAGCATGATAAGGTATTATATATGATACTTTGTGTATAATATCTTTGAACCAACACTCATTTTCTTCTGATGAAGTAAATATAAATTCTTCTATAAATTAAAGCTCTTTGAGCCTGTAGATTTTTCTTTTCTTGAACAGAGATGTCATATTTTTGTACTAAATTTCCATTAGTAAAAGAGAAAAGAGAGTGCTAGAACCATAGTTGGAAGAAATGTGCCAAACTTCCCAAATGGTAATTACAGAAGGAAAATGCTATTTGTACATACCAAAATACTCATCCACCCATTCAAAAGTTGGCAACTTTTATAAAAATATTGGATTACACTATTGTATGTATAAATAGCATTCCTCGTTACAGAATAAGGTCAAGATTGGGTCCAAGTGGAGAATCCATAGTGTAGTAGTAGATTGATTTTTGACATAATAAAATAATAGTAAACAAGTTAGGAGACCACACCAGTTACCTTACCCTTGACTGACTGACTGAAATCACAATCTCAGGTGGTTGTCCTACAAAATTATATTTCTAAATGATTATTATGTATCTGATCCTGTGATTATTGTTGCTTAGGAACGGATTTAGGTACCGTCCCCCTCAATTTCATGATACTTCCCTTAACATGAGAGTCAAGTCTTCCTTTTTTGGGTTCATTTCAACTTATCATAATTAATTTTCTCAACAAATTGATAATATGTACGTGGATTAGAGTTTCATTTCATGACAAAATAAAGAACCAAATTAGCTCCAACACTTAGTTAAAGAAACAATTTTATAGGTATGTATGTTTGTATGTTCTTTTTTCTTTTAAATTTTTTTTATCTTTTACAAACGTGCCATTGGATATATATATATATATTCTTTTTTCATATATTAAAAAACAAATATATTATCTTCACATTATTTCGGCTCAACTCAACTCAAGAAAAAATAACTAAAATGCAGTGAAGTTTTAGAGGTGATGATTTAAAAAAATTTCTAACAATAATGGTCTCACTTTTTCACCGTTTCGCCGAATACTGACACTGCTACTTGGATCCATGACGGTCAAGATATATGGTACATGCATCATTCCATTTGACAAATGATGTGTTCCTCTTCTTCCTACTATGAATGGCTCAATCAGTGGCATGAAAATCTTAACCTGTATGGATATTCTACAAATTTTACAATGAAATTGAGACATCCTATTTCCCTCCATTCCATAGAGGCGTGTGTATGTATGTGACTCTGCGACATGTCCCAGTAGTAGTAGAAGTCGCAGGATCAGATAATAATGCCAATGGAAAGAAGCCATAAAATGTTGCCATCTCACAAAGTCCCCCAACCAGGATGATTGTGACTATGCACCTAACACTGGCAAAAACACCTCAATATTCATTCATTCATTCAACAAACACTGTCTCCTTGTCACAGAGAAAACTACAATTTCCGTGTATCCTGCAATCATTTATCACAGAACATTACTGAGGAAATCCTCAATAAATGCAGGTTGAGATAGGCATTGGATGAAAGAGCTGTGCTTACCTAACATGAATTTACCGGAACTCGTCGTGGTAATCAAATTCATCGTCTTCATCATCATTGAAGATGGCGCTATAAAACACATAAGGGTTCTCAATCATCTCGGTCAAAGTGAGGCGCCCATCTTTGTCAGTGTCTGCCTGTCATAACATTATTTCATGTCTTCATATAATGTGTATAGATGAATAATTCATAACACTATTACAATTTTAATGATGAAATGAAATTACTTCATGATGTTACATGATGGATGAAGTAGAGCGTTATGAGGCCACCATGAAGCAAAATTTAAAACGCAATACTAGCATGTAGTTGAAAACGCTTAATATGTGAATCTAGCATGTCTGAGACAACCCCCACACCCCCTGGGTCCCCCATCTTACCCCAACAATGAAAATAGGAAACATGGGTTACTAAATGCTTCACATTATTAACTAGAAGGTATGCCTCCCCAAATCCTCCACCATGAAAAGAAAATCTTTCCTTCGTCCTACCTAAAATCTATTCCGCCAAAACAAGATCAGACAGTCAGACAGATAATAAAAGTAGGATTTACTTAAATATAAGTCCAGCAAGAAAATTTGGAAGAAAAACAAATATGCCAAAGCAATGTTCTCGTATTGAAAGAGTGAGAACTTATTAGGGAGATGTTCAAGAGATCAAAGGAAAGTAGAATTTTCAATTACCAGTTAAAATCTTTATTTAAAAACAAAAATCTAGTAAGCAACTAAAAGGAAGCAGCCATTATGCCCTTCATGGCTTCAACCATAAATACCAAGAAGAGCAGCTATCAAATCCATAAGGCTAAAGTAAGAGACAATATTGGATCTCGAAAAGATGTATCATTTTAACACCAAAAATGAAGAGTAGCCCTCAGAACCGTCAAGGTACAGAAAACTAATCAGCTGTCTGAACTTCATAAAATAATTATTTCTGACGTGAAATAACATCAAATATTTTTTCTAAAATTTTCTCTATGTAAATAACACAATATGTTTAATGCATGTACAAGCATCGAGGATGCAAAGGGAAGGACATTATTTTCACGCATGTAAGGGGAAAAAAAAGGGTAGGACAAATTTTGTTTTACAATTGTGCCTCTCTCCCCCTTTTTCCATTCTTTTTCATTCTTCACATTCCTCTTCTTCCTCCTCCTCCTCCTCCTTCTTTGCTTCCTTCACCAAGGCCCTATTTTTTTCCCCTTCCTTTGCTTCAAGTCTTTGCACCCTTCAGCTTTTAAAACTAAAGGTAAGCTTCTAATCTTAGGCTTTTGTTCTTTTATGCCAAACCCTGGACTCTCTAGAGCTTTGCCATCTTAAAATGGACAATGAGTATATCTTCAGAGCTTTTCCCTAAACCTCACTATTAGGGATTTTGTCAAAAAAATTGCTAGTTTTTCTCAATGGTTTATATTGCTTCCAAACATTTTTGGGTGGATATTATTGCTTTAGATTCCAAAGTCTGCTAAAGTGTTATGTGTTGACTTCATCTAACGACTTGAGATGAATTGACATGTATGAAATATGAATTATCTAATAATTGTCATAAGTTTGAGTTCCAAAATGAGTTATGTTCTTATTAAATGTGGATATTTTGGAAATAGTTGATCTTGTCATGATGTTATGGCATAGTAAGTAGTAACCACACAAAGTATCTTACTTGAAAAACATACATAGATGTAATCCATGTCAGGCCAATAACAATACACTAAAAAGCCACTTGCATGTTCAAATTACATTGCAAGAATGCATTGATACCTTTGTCAACAATAAAAATGCACTTATTGTAAGGTTAAATTCAGTACCTGAGAAATGATATAATCTGCTTGTTGCTTTGCATAATAATGCTCAGATGGATGAATTTTCCCGATTATAGGCAGCAGTTCAACATCTGACAAGAACCTGCGAGGATTGAGATGAAACCTCACAACTGAATGATAGTATACTCTGAGGAGACTAGGATAATTTTTAAAAAAAGAAAAGTAACCAATTGATGAAAATAAAAAAGATAAATACCCATCTCCATCTTCGTCAAGCTGAGCGAACAACATTCTGGCCGGAGCATCCATTGGATTATCAGAATGATGTGTATCATTGTGATTTTCTTCATCGTAGTTTCTAACCAAATCAAAGAGCCCATGGAAAAATTCTTTAAAGTTGATCTTCCCATCTCTGTCAGTATCCCGTTCTCTATGAAGAAATAGGTAAATGAATCAAGAGTAAGCCAAAGCAGTTGTGTGATAAGCAAATTACATATAAACTGAAGCTTCCTATTTCACTTCAGAGAAATATACTTATCAACAAACACTGTCCATCTTTCTAATACTTTGCACAAAAGTAACAGAAAAACATTATTCAAACATTGAAACTCCTCCAAATGGAGGCAAAAGCTTTATGAAATTTGAGTTACCTGACTTCCTCCTTGCACAACCACTGATGAAGCTTTGGGTTTTTGCTGTCAGCTGGATGAAGAAAACTGGAAGACAATTGGAACAAACAATCAAGGGAAAATCAAAGAGCAGATATGTTATTGCAGACAACAAGGCTTCCTAACAAGCAGTAGGATAGGAGCTCACTCGTTGAACTCGGATAAGTTCAGAAGACCATCTCCATCCGTATCTGATGCATTAAAATGCTCTTCTTTCCACCAACCCATGTCATAACCAAAAGTACTATTATCTGATATCAAAACAAACAAGATACAACAATCAATACATTGGCCATAAAGGTTAAAAAGAACCAGAATCAGGACACGCAAAAGTCAAAACACAATCACAATGCATTTCAGAGAAAACAGTGATCATTTACACTTGCAAAGTCATTAACAAGGGAAAAAAACACCAAGCAGAAATAGAAACCAGCATCTATCATAAGTTTGGTACAACACTAAAATCTCGAAATTATTCGGAATACAAACATTACTACACTAAATTTTGACAGTGAACAGAACCATGCCAAAGACATCAGTCACAGATTCCAAAAGTGCAAATTCAAAGTTCAATATCTGAACAATCACATCAAAAACAGATCCATGAAGAAAATCAAAAGAAAACCCTAGAAAAGATGAGAAAGAGAACCTGCATTGCGAACCCAGCTGGGAGGATCATACTCGGAGAAGGAAACGAAGCCATCGTGATTCTTGTCGTGGAGCTCCAGCTCCCTCTGGGAGCGATGGAGGACCTCCCTCTGAGCCTGCTGAACATTCCACTGAGTCAACTCGTACTCGGAGACGAAGCCATCGACGGGTTCGACATCGATCTTGGGGAAGAGCAGGACCAAGCGGTTGGTGACGTTGAACCTGCCCTCGTCGTTGAGGTAGTCCTCGGCGTCCATGAAGTCCTCCCACTCGGGCTGAGACTCGTGGCCGGGCGCCGAGTCGTGGTGGACGAGTTCGGGGTGGGATTGCTGCATGTGCTGCATCTCCCACTGCTTATCCTCGCGGCGGCGCTCGATCTCGGCGACGAGGGGGTCGAAGGCGACAGGGTCGTGGTGGGAGTGGTGGTGGGGAGGGATAAGGCTGAAGTTGGAGCGGATGCGGAGGCGGCGGTGGCGGTGGTTGTGAGGGTGCTGGTTGTGTGGTGAGCGGGAGAGGAAGAAGAGGAGGACGAGGGCTACCGCGATGTAGACGAAAATGGAGGCTCTACCCATTGCATTGAATATTGACCGATCACAGCGAGACAGAGAGAGAGAGAAAAAGATTGAATCAGAATCAGAAGGAGAAGTTCAGATCTGTGTGTAGAAGAAGATGAAGATGAAGATGAAGTGAAGAGATGAAGACGAAGCTTTCTTTGTTTGTTCAGATCACATGCCGCTGCAGCCCATGCTGCTGCAAATACACTATTTTTTTTTATTTTATTTTTATTATTATATGCAATTTAATTTAATTGTAAGAAAATGAGATTATAATTTTTTTCCCCCTTCTTCTACACTACTACATTGAATAAATTTGGGCTGGCTGGAATGCCATATATCAATGGTGATGATAGTGAAGTGGTTTTTTCTTTTTTGGCAAACTCTTTGGAATTGGCATATTTGGCATCATCACTAACACTCATAATTCAAATTATAATAAAAATTAAATGAAATAACATTATTATAATATACCAAATAAAAAACGACTTGACATGCATCATAATTCAAATTATAATATACCAAATATTAATGTGACTATTGAATATTATTATTTACATTAGACGTGAAATCTCTTGAGCACTCAAAAGTATATATATTTAATTTTAACGGGGCTTCTTGTTTTTTGGTATAAATATCTCTCTTATCTTTATCTTGCCCTACTACTACTAGTTTAGCAACTCCAGAAATGAAGAAAGTAGCAACTAGCAAGGTTTTTAACTAATAGTCACTTTTATATATCCATCTTGAAATGATTTGGCAATTCCCTTTTCCACATACACAACAACAAACATAGATGCAATAATAATATCATCAATTTGTTCAAAGACATAATTAATTAAACATTGTTTCCAATCCATATCAGTATTGTGTATTCCGTCACTTTATGATATGATCTAGTTTGACTTTGACCCTTCAAACAAAACTGAGGAATGGCTTCATCAATGACCATCTCTCTTTCTCACATATACACGTTCCTTTCTTAAAAATGCAATGCAATGTATGTTTTGGGGTTCTCCTTGAATGAATGAATCTAGTTTCTTGTTCCAAGTTGGCTGAGTCAGTAAAAGGGGAATGAATTGTGCATTCCCTATTCACAGGAAATTAAAGCAAGAGATTGTGTTGTTGTTTCCCAGCCACATCAGCAACTGCAAGTGGACACATACTTATTTATTTATTTTGACCTCATTATTTCTTGATTGATTTTGTCTATCTTCATTACTAAATAAGGAATTAATATTAAACTTCCTTATTTAGAACCTCAACAAATCCATATCAGCATGTTTAAACTCAACTCAACTTTCACAAATTGAATAAATATTTTCATTCACCCTTGTTAGAGATTGCACATATATGTATATAGTAGTTACTTGTCTATGGAATGGAATATATCAGGGATGTACTTCCTCATCACATCACATGCATATACCCTTTTTGTTACCTTATCATAAAGTTCAAATTCCAACTCAGAAAAGCTTTGATGATGCATCCTCACAACATAAGCAGTTAGTTATGAAGGAAAAAGAAGGTAGAAATGCCTGACAGCTCACACTTACCAAGCAACAGAAAAAAGGATTCCATTAATTAATTGGGGTGCTTCATCTTTTACCTTTTTTATTTTTATTTCAGGTTACATTTTCCTAACTACTTTTCAAAAAATGCAGTTCTCCACTAGATTGTGGGGAAACATGGGGAGATAAACTATCAGACACAAAAGGTTTATTTCCTTATTTCTACCAACAAATATGGAGCCTTGCTCCTTAAGATATCAAGCCTTAATTCTCTCTAAACCTCCAAAAGAAAACTAACCCCCTTAGCTTCAAGTATTTTCTAGATTTTCAAAATGTTGACATGGATCTGATCTGTAACATCTTTTTCAAGAAGCCAACCATGTTGTCAAATGTCAACATACTGTATTAAATTGAATAGCTATATCCTTGAAGATGTCATAACTGTGCCTTTATAAATTATATCCAACAAGATCATGGTTGATGATCCAAGGCTGAATCATCCAACACAAGGGTCAAGATTAACCTCCTACACTTCATCCCTTTAAATACCCTCTTTGGAATACAAGGGACTCATCAACCCAAGTGAACAAACCTTCCTTAGCATTCTAGTACTCTTTCACCTTAGCTTGTGCTAAAACACAAGACTTCTAATCCTCATCATCAAACATGCAGACCTCACTTCTTCAAGAGTTATTCAGTGGAAATCCAATCCTCTCAGCAGCATGTGATCAGCTTCAGAAGACAGTTAACAAATACTTGCCTGATCCTGCCACTACTCAATGCCAATACTCAACCAGAAAATCAAAGCATAGTAAAACTTCAGGGAAAGTCTATTCGGTAATGAACAAACTTGGAAGCAAGGCTGATAGTATTTCACAAGAAGTCCATGAACATGGTGAGTAGTAATCTTGTTGCAAACCTTAGATATCTTTCCAATTGACATGATGATGTCAGTTTGTTTTTCTATGATGGCATGCAATAGTCTAAAATCAATCTGTGTATGACCCTAAAATTGCAGTGAGATTGGCTCCTAAGATACTTTTTGGTAAAGTGGAGAAAGTGTTCAATGAATATTTCAGTGTTAGAGAAGGGGAGAGGCTTTTGAAAGCTTCCCATTGCTATCTGTCAACAACATCAGGCCCTCTAGCAGGGCTCTTGTTCATCTCCACTCACAAGGTTGCCTTTTGCAGTGAGAGATCAATCAAAGCCTTCAACCGGAGAGGCCAAATGATCAGGACCCATTATAAGGTAAATCATCAAGTAAACTAGTATATATATATATATATATATATATATGCACATATAGATAGAACTTCTCTGTAAATTTTCCTTATCCAATAAATGTCAATTACATTCTAAAAGTTATTATCTCATCTGATGGTACAGGTTGTGATTCCACTTGAGAAGATCAAGTGTGTGAAGCAAAGGGAGAATGTTGAGAAGCCAAAACAGAAGTACATAGAGATAGTTACAGAAGACAACTTTGATTTCTGGTTCATGGGAGTCACAAAATATCAGAAAACTTTGAGATATCTGGATCAGGCTATTTGTCAAGCTTAGATGGATGAAGAGAACAAGGCTACCCTTTGTGCCTAACAGGTGGAGACTCACAGTATCAGAAAATCAAGATACAAGAGCTGATCATTAATTAACAATCTAAACACGGGTAGCTATATATATATCTGAAGATATCATTGGCCTTAATTTGTCTCTGACTGACAAAAGGTACTGCAAGACATACATTAATGCACAAACAAAATATTTCTTGGGGGGCCTAGGCTTTTCACCAAATGTTGAGTTGAAATCATGTGTATATAAACATACATGTGCCGGTGAAATGGATGAGGCTTATTTGAGATCAAGTGCAGAGGACAAATCTTAGCTAGAAATGCTAAGAACCACACAGTGCCTTTTGCTAATCGAAAGAAAAGAAGCAAGCATGCATGCATGCATTTATGCATCATACAGTGGAAGAGGAAAAATAGATGGAAAAAGGGGAAGATAACGAGTATAAGATTCATGGAACCTAAGAAGAATCCAATTTGTGATTTTGAGATAATTAGTGCTGTATTTTTGTGATCATTACTTAATTCCCAATTGTAAATAAAAAAGAATTTTCAAGCTTAAGTGCTTATGGACTAATCATGTAGATAGATATTTTCTGAAACCATATTGTGTATATACAAATTCTATCAAATTAAAGTTATGTATAAATAACTAAAGTTGACCATCTTCATTAGTTTTAATGTAACTAGTGGATTAATTCTATTGACTGTCATTCATTAATTAATGAGGATTTCCCTTGCTTCTGAAATGGAGCTTCAATGATATGAACTTGTCTAAGCAAAGTGTGAGGCCTACACTCACTGCTACAGTTGATGACAGATCAATGTGACATTTGATCTAAAACTTCTCAGTCTGATCTGAGGTCACAAATTTGATAGGATTGATGAGAGTCATACAACAACGAATGCAACCTTAAATGTGCAAAGAATAATAATGCTTAAAATCTATTATTCAACCCTAAAGTGACCACAAATTTTCGAAGAGATTTATAAAGGATATACCCTTGCATATGGGTTATACAAAGGGGGTGTTTGTAGGGTACAAAATCAAACTTTATGGGGTGCATGCATGAACATGATAAGGGACACATACTATCATTGATAACTTCTTATACCTGTAAACCATTAGTTGCCACCCAACTTGACAAATTGAGGTACCAAAATTGGTGTTCTTTCACATCACAGGACAACATGCACATCTAACACTAAAATATAATTACTAAGGAGTTGTTATTAATCAAGAAATACAAAAATTGGAAGCAAATGTTGTCTTAGTATAAATTTGATCCCCCTTAAGATTTCAATTATATTGCAGAACATGAATTCTTCTAAGGTAAAGTCAATTATCTTGTATAAATAATAAAACAATATTTCTTTTGTTCATGCTAGAACTTAGAAGTGCAAGGGAAAATCCACATCAGCATGTTCCTATCATTAACTTGGGACATTCTTAAATGGTCCATTCCAATGTGGAATTAAGTGAAACAGAAATATTTAGCCAATGTGGAAATGACCAGGCCCTGATGCACATGGAATAAAGTTCACATGGAAATAATTTGATTATAGCCTAAGCCAAACAGACAAAACCATGTGACACCCTCTCTGATCTTAGAATGAAATGTTTTTGGTCCTCCCTATATCTCAGTTCTTCAAAGCTGAGTCAAAAGTACCAAAAATAAAATAAAATAAAGGAATGTATACTGAAAGGGAATGCTGCCCATTATCCATTTCCACATCAGCAATTAGGAACTTGTGCTATGAACTTAATTGCCAACAATGCAATGCAAGAGGTTATGTATTTTGACCCTTAACTTGCACTTGACTTTCAAGCATTTGGTTTTTGACTTGCTATAGCCAAGGACTTCATAGGCTTCTCCACATTATATGTATGAAAGTTTAGGTTGATCAGATAATCTTTGAGAAGCCTTATCAGCATGTATGTTTGAACAAATTTAATATTTTGGTTCACCCTTAGTCTATGGAATAGTCACATGGGACCCATATGGGATATCCTACACCATCATACACACTTTTTCTTACTTTATCATAAGAGAGAATTTAAAGAATGCTCACATCATAAAGTTGAAAGACCAACTCAGAAAAGATTTGATGATGCACCTTCTCACATAAGCAGTAAAGGAAAAAAGGTAGCAATGCCTCATATATGACGCTTACCAAGCATGAGTAAATGAAAAAGAATTCCATTAATTGGTGTGCTTCATCTTTTACTTTTTTTTAAAAAAAAATTTGGATCAATTTCCTCACTACTTTGCATAAAATGCAGTTCTCCAATAGATTGCAGGATTTATTACCTTATCTCTACCAACAAATAAAGAACCTTGCTCCTTAAGATTTCAATCCTTCTCTCTAAACCTCTAAAATTTAACCACTTAAAATTATTTTCTGTAGCATCTTTTTCAAAAAGCCAACCAAACAGTCCATGTTGTCAAATGCCAATATATTATTAAGTTGAAGCTGTCATGCTAATACCTCTTTATATCCTACAAGATCATGGTTGATGATCAAAGGCTGAGTCATCCAACACAAGGGTCAAGATTAACATCCTACACTTCATCCCTTTAAATACCCTCTTTGGAATACAAGGGACTGACAAACCCAAGTTAACACAGCTTCCTTAGCATTCTAGTAGCTCAGAGCAGCACTCTCACCTTCTGCTAAAACATAATTCTTACTAATCATCATCAAACATGCAGACCTCACTTCTTCAAGAGTTATTCAGTGGAAATCCAATCCTCTCAGCAGCATGTGATCAGCTTCAGAAGACAGTTAACAGATACTTGCCTGATCCTGCCACCACTCAATGCCAATACTCAACCAGAAAATCAAAGCAAATTAAAACTTCAGGCTCTTCGATTATGAACAAACTCGGAAGGAAGGCTGGTAGTATTTCACAAGAAGTCCATGAACATGGTGAGTATTCTTGTAACTTGTAAGCCTTAGCTTATATATCTTTCCAAGTTACATATGTCACTGTATTTTTCTATGGTGGTATGCACTAGTCTGAATCGATTTGTACGACTCTGAATTTGCAGTGAGACTGGCACCAAAGTTACTCTTGGGTGGAGTGGAGAAAGTGTTCAATGAATATTTCAGTGTGAGAGAAGGGGAGAGGCTTTTGAAAGTTTCCCATTGCTATCTGTCAACAACATCAGGCCCTCTAGCAGGTCTCTTGTTCATCTCCACAGACAAGGTTGCCTTTTGCAGTGAGAGATCAATCAAAGCCTTCAACCGGAAAGGCCAAATGATCAGGACCCATTATAAGGTAAATCATCAAGTAAACTAATATATATGCACACATAGATAGAACTCTCTATCTTCATCTCTGTGAATTTTCCTTATCCAATAAATGTTAATTACATTCTAAAAGTTATTATCTTATCTGATGGTACAGGTTGTGATTCCTCTTGAGAAGATCAAGTGTGTGAACCAAAGGGAGAATGTTGAGAAGCCAAAACAGAAGTACATAGAGATAGTTACAGAGGACAACTTTGATTTCTGGTTCATGGGAGTCACAAAATATCACAAGACTTTCAAATATCTGGATCAGGCTATTTATCAAGCTTAGATGAGCAGCATAAGCTGCCCTTTGGGCCTAAAAAGTTGAGGCTCACAGTTTCACAAAAATAATGAAACAAGAGATGATCATGAACAATCAAAGAATGGGAAGCCATATATAATTGACGATATGATTGGCCTTAATTTGTCTCTGACTAACAAGAGGGACTACAAGACCTACATTGAAGGATCCATGCCAAGGCACAAACAGAACATCTCTTGGTAGCCTAGGAGTTTTTGCCAAATGTTGAGTTCAAATCATGTCAATATATATAAACATGTGAAGGTGAATGGATGAGGCTTGTTTCAGCTCAAGTGCAGACTTCAAGTCATAGCTGGGAATGCTAAGGACCAGACAGTGCCTTTGCACTTGGAAAGGAAATTACAGAAGTCAGAAGCACCAAGAAAGAAAATAACAAACATATATAAGGATGCATCCATCAAACATGACTTCTCATTTTTCCACATCAACCACTCTACTTTGAGGGCATACTATCCCTGAAGTGAAGGGAGAGTTCTATAGAGGGAGGTCATTGTAGAAGGAAGAAAAGCATGCATGCATGCATGGACTGATATGTGGAACCTAATAAGAAGTACAACTTGTGCTTTAGAGAGAATTATCATTGTATTTTTGTGAGAATTACTTCCCAATTGTATATAACAAATTTCAGCCTTAAGTGCTTATGGATTAATCATGTAGATAGAATTTTTCTGAAACCATAGTGTGTATACAGATTCTATCAAGTTAATGTATGCACAATTAATTAAAGTTGAGCATCTTTATTAATTTTAATTAAATTAGTGAGTTAATTTTATGGCCTGTCATTCATTAATTAATGAGGATTTCCCTTGCTTCTGAAATGGAGCTTCAATGATATGAACTTGTTTAAGCAAAGTGTGAGGCCTAGACTTTCTGCTACAGTTGATGACAGATCAATGTGACATTTGATCTAAAACTTCACAGTCTGATCTGAGGTCACAAATTTGATAGGATTGATGAATGTCATACAACAATGAATGCAACCTTAAATGTGCAAAGATAATAATGCTTACAATCTTTATGATTCAACCCTAAAGTGACCAGAAATTTTCCAATGAGAATCATAAAGGATATATCCCATCTATCAAAAAAAAAAAAAAAAAAGATATATCCCTGCATATGAGCGAAAAGGGGTGCATGAACATGATAAGGGACACATACTATCATTGATAACTTCTTATACCTGTAAACCATTAGTTGCCACCCAACTTGACAAATTGAGGTACCAAAATTGATGTTCTTTCACATCACTGGACAACATGCACATCTAACACTAAAGTATGTGATGTACTAAGGAAATTCAAAATTGTGATTAATCAAGAAATAAAAAATAAAAAATTGGAAGGAAATGTTGTCGTAGTATAAATTTGATTCCCCTTAAGATTTCAATTATATTGCAGAAGATGAATTCCTCTTAGGTAAAGTCAATTATATTGTACAAATAAATGAAACAATATCAGTTTCTCCCATTCAAAATAGCAGAAATATCATTTTTCAGAACTAAAAATGGCAAGTGATAAATAAAAAGCACTGAATATATAATTCATCCACATCTTTTCTCCATGCTAGAACTTAGAAGTCCAAGGGAAAATCCACATCAGCCTGGTCCTATCAATACCATTAACTAGGGACATTCTTAATGGTCCATTATATTCCATTGTAGAATGAGAAGCAAGAGAAAATAGCTAATGTGGAAATGACCTGGCCCTGATGCACTGGAATAAAGTTCACATGGAAATGATTTGATTATAACCTAAGCCACACAGACAAGAGCATGTGACACCCCCTCTGATCATAGAATGAAATGTTTTTGGTCCTCCTTATATCTCTCTCAGTTTCTTCAAAGCTGAGTCAAAAGTGGCAGATCAAGATAAAGGAATATCTATTGAAAGGGAATGCTGCCCATTCTCCATTTCCACATCAGCAATTGGGAACTTGTGCTATGAACTTAATTGCCAACAATGCAATGCAAGCAAGAGGTTATGTATTTTGACCCTTAACTTGCACTTGACTTTCAAGCATTTGGTTTTTGACTTACTATAGCCAAGGAACTCATAGGCTTCTTAGTAACAAAATCTATCAAAGTTTGGTTGATCAGACAATCTTTGAGAAGCCTTATCAGCATGTTTGAACTGAACTGAACTTTCACAAATTTAATATTTTTATTCACCATTAGTCTATACAACAGTCACATGGGAATATAATTGGGATATGCTTCCTCATCAACTTTTCTTACCTTATCATAAGAGATAATTTAAAGAAGGAGGGCTTCATAAAGTTAAAAGGCCAACTCAGAAAAGATTTGAATGATGCAGCCTCACATAAGCAGCAAAGGAGAAAAAAAGAAGGTAACAATGCCTGACAGATGACGATTACCAACCAAGAGTAAATGAAAAAGAATTCCATCAATTGGAGAGATTCATCTTACTTTTTTAATTTAGTTTTAATTTTCATTCAACTTTGCAAAAATGAAGCTCTCCAAAAGATTGCAGGATTTATTACCTTATCTTTACATACAAATATGGAACCTTGCTCCTTAAGATATCAAGCCTTCTCTATAAACCTCTAAAAGGATTAACTCCTCCAAATTATTTTCTTCATCATCTTTTTCAAAAAGCAACCAAACAGTCCATGATGTCAAATGTCAATATATTAAATTGAATAACTATATTGTTGAATTCGTCATGCTAGTACCTTTATATCCGACAAGATCATGGTTGATGATCAGAGGCTGAGTCATCCAACACAAGGCTCAATATTAACATCCTACACTTCATCCCTTTAAATACCCTCTTTGGAATACAAGGGACTGACAAACCCAATCTAGCATATATTCCCTAGCATTCTAGTACTCTTCATCTTCTGCTAAAAAATAATCCTTACTTACTAATCATCATCAAACATGCAGGCCTCAATTCTTCTTGAGTTATTCAGTAGAAATCCAATCCTCTCAGCAGCATGTGATCAGCTTCAGAGGAGAGTTAGCAAATACTTGCCTGATCCTGCCACTCAATGTCAACATTCAACGAAAACATCAAAGCAAAGTAAAACTTCAGGAAGATTATATTCGATTATGAACAAACTCGGACGGAAGGCGGATAATATTTCACAAGGAGTCCACGAACATGGTGAGTAGTATTCTTGTTGTAAGCCTTAGATACTGTGTTTTTCTATGGTGGCATAAATCTAATAGTCTGAATCAATTTGTATGACTCTGAAATTGCAGTGAGAATGGCACCAAAGATACTTGTGGGTGGAGTGGAGAAAGTGTTCAAGCAATTCTTCAGTGTGAGAGAAGGGGAGATTCTTTTGAAAGCTTCCCATTGCTATCTATCAACCACATCAGGACCTCTATCAGGTTTCTTGTTCATTTCCACAGACAAGGTTGCCTTTTGCAGTGAGAGATCAATCAAAGCCTCTAACCGGAAAGGCCAAATGATAAGAATCCATTATAAGGTAAATCATCAAATAATATATACATAGTCACATAGAACTAAGAACTCCATCTTCATCAATATATATGTAAGCATTCTAAATGTTATTGTTAAATCTTTTGTACAGGTTGTGATTCCACTTGAGAAGATCAAGTGTGTGAACCAAAAGGAGAATCTTCAGAAGCCGAAACAGAAGTACATTCAGATAGTTACAGAGGACAAGTTTGATTTTTGGTTAATGAGTGTTACAAAATATCAGCAGACTTTCAAATATCTTGATCAGGCTATTTCTCAAGCTTAGATGAACAGCTCAAGCTGCCTTTTTGGCCTAAAAAGTGGATGCTCACAGTTTCACAAACATCATGAAACAAGAGCTGATCATTGAAAATCAAAAGATGGGCAGCTATATATTTCACTGGCTTGCACTGCTAACCAAACTGCTTTATGCCAAATGGAAAGAGGCATCAAACATATCTCTGCATGGATAGGGATAGGGATAGGGACTATATGCATGATGGAGCTCTATGTATCATTCACTGATACATCATGCATGCATACAGTGGAAGAGGATATTAAAGATAAATGGAGAAGGGCAAGAAAGAAATCTAATGTGGGATTTAAGGAACCAACCTAAGAAGTCCAACTTGTCATATGAAATCATGAGTATCTATGTTTTGTATGCGTTACTTAGGTCCCAATTGTACAGTGCAGCAGTTTAATTTTCTGGAACCATAGTGTTTCTGTATGTAAATATTTCAAAATTCAGATTGTATATCAACTTTATGTATAGAGCATTCTTTATCAATTTTAATATGATCAATTTCATCTAAAATGGAGCTTTATGCTATGGTTTGCTATGCTACAATGACAACCTCATGCTTATGTCTTTGTTCTCTGTCAATGAAAATAAAGGCTTTTGAATGAATAACGAGACTAGCCCTTAAAAACCTCTGCTATGGCCATTTAGTAGTATTCCATTAGGAACAAATCCAACCTAGTTGTATGTATATCTCAGATGGGAGGTTGATCAAGTCATAAATTCAAGTGAACAATGACAAAGATCTATACAGAATCCCTCCACATTGAGATGGGTACTATAAAGGTTTTGCTGGTGCAGAAGTATAATTCATAACTACTTAACTTTTATGGGTACATGACTACATAGATGAACATGATAAGGGACTCACAGTATAATTCATAACTTCCTATACCTGTTAACCATTAGTAGCTACACAACTTGACAAATTGTGGTACCAAATTGGTGCTCTTTTACCCACTAGGTACAACTAAACACTAGGTGTAGGACACATACTTTACATCAATTTTTCATATATACTAGCTTATATACTTTAAAATATTAGATTTCCCAATTTTTTTTTGTATTATTAAAAAAAAAATTTATAGGCTTAAAAATATTAAATTACAAATTTTTTTTCATATAGTAGAAATTGAAGGCTATATACTTTGAAATGTGAGATTTCACTATTAAAAACTATAACTTTTAAAATATTGAATCACATTAATTTTTTACATAAAGTACAAATTGAAAACTATATATTTTAAAAAGTGAGATTTCATATTTTTTTGGATTTATTATAAAATAGACTATAGACTTTAAAATATTGAATCACATTAATTTTTCACATATTGTATAAATTGAAGGCTATATACTTTAAAATGTGAGATTTATATCACAACTTTTTTTGGTTATATTAGAAAATAAAGACTAGCCTATAAAATATTGAATCACATGAATTTTTTACATATAATAGAAATTGAAGATTATATACTTTAAATTTGATGTTGAAATGTTATTCTACTAAATTTAATCCCCTTAAAATTTTAATTGTTCAACATTAGTGTTTTCCCATTCAGAACAGAAGATAAAATGAAGGAGCTTTCTAGCAAGCTTTTTTCATGTGATGATGTGGTAATGGTTTGGGCATTTGGCCATTTTATTTTCTTTTCCACAAAGCATTGAAATATGTCTCCCCCTATACAGATTCTAGCACATGATGGCCACAACCAGCCTCAGATTGTCATTGTTGCCTTTTCCATTTCTTACCTAAACAACTCCATTCATGTTCTATAGCCTTGTGTCCTTTTTCTGCAGCCCTCAGCACAGCCCTGTCAGATAGCACACTTTATGATATAGTTTTGCCACTCACTAAAGCACACCAATGAGTTTTGTAACTACCTACCAGCTTCTATTTCTCTTGGCTACACCTTACATTGGTCAACATTCATAAGCTTAGGAACTTTTGAATACCTGAATTGACCAAGTTTAGGACTTAAGATATGAAGGACAAGGAGTATTATACATTAATACTGATGAGGAACTTTTATATAATTACACAAGAACTTCAATCAGTATTTTACTTTTTATTTTTTTTAAATCAATAACTATGAGACATAAAATCTTAATCTTTTCCTGAATTTAATGCATAATCTATTTCCTTTTAGCATGTGGTTGATGTATGCAAAAGACCTTTTACTTGTCTTTACTTTTTCCCTTATCAAATACTACTAAGGTATGGCATCAGAAAGCTAATATATTCCAGATCATAAAGCTTCAATGACAACCTCATATTGGCATTTATAAATAAATAAATAAAGGAATTAATAAAATAGAGTGACAAAACAAATTGGTCGTGCTTTGTCATCAAGCAAGTGGCATTGACAGAGATCCTAAAAAACCATCATATATTAAATTGAATAGCTATATCCTTGAAGATGTCATGACTGTGACTTTATAAACAATATCCAACAAGATCATGGTTGATGATCCAAGGCTGAGTCATCCAACACAAGGGTCAATATAAACATCCTACACTTCATCCCTTTAAATACCCTCTTTGGAATACAAGGGACTCATCATCCCAAGTGAACAAACCTTCCTTAGTTTTCTGATAGCTAAGACTAAAACACAAACTTACTAATAATCATCATCAAACATGCAGACCTCACTTCTTCAAGAGTTATTCAGTGGAAATCCAATCCTCTCAGCAGCATGTGATCAGCTTCAGAAGACAGTTAACAAGTACTTGCCTGATCCTGCCACCACTCAATGTCAATACTCAACCAGAAAATCAAAGCAAATTAAAACTTCAGGGAAAGTCTATTCGATAATGAACAAACTTGGAAGGAAGGCTGATAGTATTTCACAAGAAGTCCATGAACATGGTGAGTGAGTATTCTAGTAAGCCTTAGATATCTTTCCAACTGACATATATATCTCTGTGTTTAATTTCTCTATGGTGGCATGAAATAGACTAAATTAATTTGTTTGTATGACTCTGAAATTGCAGTGAGAATGGCACCAAAGATACTTGTGGGTGGAGTGGAGAAAGTGTTCAAGCAATTCTTCAGTGTGAGAGAAGGGGAGAGGCTTTTGAAAGCTTCCCATTGCTATCTATCAACCACATCAGGACCTCTATCTGGTTTCCTCTTCATCTCCACTGACAAGGTTGCCTTTTGCAGTGAGAGTTCAATCAAAGCCTTTAACAGGAAAGGCCAAATGATAAGAATCCATTATAAGGTAAGTCATGAAATGATATATACATAGAGCTAAGAGAGCTCCATCTTCATCTCCATCAGTTTCCGATTTCCTTAGATATGTAAACATTCTAAAAGTTATGGTTATATCCCATGGTACAGGTTGCTATTCCACTGAAGAAGATCAAGTGTGTGAACGAAAGGGAAAACCTTCAGAATCCGAAACAGAAGTACATTCAGATAGTTACAGAGGACAAGTTTGATTTCTGGTTAATGGGTGTTACAAAATATCAGAAAACTTTGAAATATCTTGATCAGGCTATTTCTCAAGCTTAGATAAAAATCTCAAGCCGCCCTTTGGGCCTAAAAAGTGGATGCTCACAGTTTCACAAACATCATGAAACAAGAGCTGATCATTAACAATCAAAAGATGGGCAGCTATATATAATTGAAGATACCATTGGCCTTAATTTGTGTCTGACTGACAAGAGGGACAGACTTCATTATCAAAGTCACATGTGCTTACATATTGCACTGGCTGGCAATGCTAACCTCAGTGCCTTTGCCAAATAGGAAAGAGACATCAAACATATCTCTGCATGGAAGGGATAGGGACTATATTCATGATGGAGTTCTATAAAGGGAGTTTAAATCAAGCACAAGGAAGAAAAGCATGCAATCTTGCATGCATTCACTGATACATCATGCATACAGTGGAAGAGGATGTTATAGATAAATGGAGAAGGGCAAGAAAGAAATCTAATATGGGATTTATGGAACCAACCTAAGAACTCCAACTTGTCATTTGAAACCACAAGTATGTATTCATGCTTTGTATCTGTCACTTACGTCCCAATTGTACATTGTGCAGTAGTTTAATTTTCTGGAACCATTGTGTTTCTGTATGTAAATATTTCAGAAAATCAAAATGTATCAACCTAATGTATAAATCATTCTTTATTGATTTTAAGGGGATTTCTTCGGTACCCAATAAAATTTATGGATGCTGAACTCATTAGCTTTCATTTGATTATAAAGTAGCCAATGTTAAGATCAATCAAGCCAATCATTATATGAGTATATCACAATCATTGGGCAGTAGTTTAATTTTCTTGAACCATAGTGTTTCTGTATGTACATAATTCAGAACTCATCAGATTGTATCAACTTAATGTATAGAGCAATTCTTTATTAATTTTAATATGATCAATTTGATAAGTAAGTACTTTTGTAAACAACCTTCATCAATAATTAAGGGTTGCCCTTTGAGTATGTGGAGCTTCATCTGAAATGTAGTTTTATGCTATGTTATGCTGCAATGATAAGATCATATGTTTTGAAAACATGCAAAATAGTAGGAAGAATGGCATATAGTAGGAAGAAAATCAACTCTACTTATATTTATATATCTCAGATGGTTTCAAGTATGTAAACCACATGATTCAAGTGGGAAATTCCAAAATTTTGATTAAATTAGAAATCTTATAATATCATAGTAGATCGAAAAATATTTCATATTGTTGATAGAATGCAACTCAGTTCATAAAACTCAAAGATAGTAAGCCTAAAATTACAAGTCAATGCAATATAATAACAAAAATACAGGATGACCACATTTTATAAATGTGGTTAAAAGCAACTGTAAATCACAACCTAAACAATATAATCAGTGATTTATGAATAAGTGAATACAATTTTGATTGATGGCCCAATCCCAAAACTGAACATCAATTTCGACAATGATCTATACAGAATCCCTGCACATGGGCACTAGAAAGGGTTTTGTTTTGTTGGGTGCAAAAGTGAACCTTTATTTATGGGTACATTACATACATGAACAACATGATAAGAGACTCACACTATCATACATAACTTCCTATAACTATTAGCCATTAGTAGCAACCCAACTTGACAAATTGTGGTACCAAATTGGTGCTCTTGAAAACATGCACAACTAACACTGACACACATATTTACACAAGAGAAAATGAAAGCTTTTTCTCATGTGGTGATGTGGGAATGATTTGGCCATTTTCCTTTTCCACAAAGCATTGAAGTAATGTCTCCCCCTATACAGATTCTAGCACATGATGGCCACAACCAGCCTCAGATTTTCTTTGTTTCCTTTTCCATTTCTTACCTAAACAACCTCATTACATGTTCTGTATAGACTATAGCCCTGTCTTTCTTTTGCTCTAGCCCTGTCAGATAGCACACTTTATGATATAGTTTTGCCACTCACTAAAGCACACCAATTCAATTAGTTTTGCAACTACCTAACTGCTTCTATTTCTAACTTACACAATTGTCAACATTCATAAGCTTAGGAACTTTTGAATACCTGAATTGATCAAGTTTAGGACTTAAATATATACATATGTCGGTCAGGGGATTCAAATTTGTGACCTCGCTCTGACACCACTTGTTGGATCAAACACTTAGCACTAGCCTAAAAGTTGTATCCTATATATATATATATACACGAATGAAAGACAAGGAGTATTAGACAATATCACTAATGAGGAACTTTTATATAATAATTACATAAGCACTTCAATTAGTATTTTTCTTTATTTTAGATCTATAACAAGGGGACATAAAATCTAAATCTTTTTTTCTGAATATAATGCATAATCTATTTCCTTTTAGCAAATAGTTTCGGGTTGATGTAACCAAAAGACCTTTTACTTGTCTTTACTTTTTCCCTTATCAAATACTAGTAAAACTTAGAGAGCTGTGGCATCAGAAAGTTAACATTCCAGCTCATAAAGCTTCAATGACACCCTCATATTGGCACTTACAATTAATTAAATGAAAAAAATAAAGTGACAAAACAAATTGGTCGTGCTTTGTCATCAAGCATGTGCCATCACATAATTTTATTATTATTTGCCTCATCCGGCTAAACTACTGCTTCTAATGAAATTTCGCTCTCCTTAGGGACCCTGAAAAATTCCTTGGAGAACAAATCAGCATATATCAGAAATAGTCAGCATGAGAACATTATATCTCTAGATACAAGAAATGTCAAATGACAAATCATAAATGGTTTATCCAAAACTATGTACATTGCTGAAAGAAAAAAATGTGCAACCTTACTGTCAAATATCCTAACTGCTGAAAAGATTAACAAAATCTTTTGTCTGAATCAGCATTAAGCATTCAGTTCAAGTCCAGTCATGCACGTTCCAAGTTTGTGTTAGTTTTATATAGTATTAGTACCAACCTTCAGAGAATACTTGAATTACTTCTTCTTCTATATAATTGCTTTTTCTAAAGGCTACCAAAAAGATGCAATCTCCACTTTTTGAACTACTTTTTTCCATTTAGTCTCAATGATGATCCATATCTGACTCATCCTACAAAAAGTCAAGACTCACCTTGTTTCCTTGTAGCTCTATATATATACCTCTTTGGGAAACAAGGATTCATCAACCAAGGTGAGAAACAAGCCATTCAGTGCTCAGCAGATCCTCCAAACCCCACAAAGATAACAGCAAAGATGAAGGCCTCATTTTTTCATGAGCTAGCTAATGGAATTTCTATGACTTCCACATATCAGATTGGGAAGTCATCAAGGAGATACTTGCCTGATGCTTCTGGCAAATACAGCAAGTCCATCACAAAATCAAAGCAAGGTATATATATAGCTAGGGAGGGACAACCTTTCATTGAACAAATTGGATTTGGTGAACCCTTTTGAGAATTTTGATTATCATCAACTTATTAATCATGGCCATATTGTTTATACAGGTAAAGCAAATTCAGTTCTGACTCGGATGAACAAGTTTGGTAAAAAAGCTGACAGTTTTGCACATGGAGTCCGAGAGCATGGTAAGCATTACTAGGCCAAGATAAATTTCCAAAAATGCATAATTTTACATGATTGGCAAATGGAATGATGAAGTTGTAACTGATGGAATGGACTTGTTTTTGTGACATGCAGTGAGACTAGGCCCAAAGATAACAGATACAGTAAAAGGGAAATTAAGTTTGGGAGCCAGAATTATTCAGGTTGGTGGAGTAGAAAAAGTTTTCATGCATTTGTTTAGTGTTAAAGAAGGGGAGAAGCTGTTGAAAGCATCACAGTGCCACTTATCAACAACATCTGGTCCTATTGCTGGCCTTCTCTTCATATCCACAGAGAAAATAGCTTTCTGCAGCGACCGATCCATCAAGATCGCTTCCCCGAATGGCGAATTGATTAGAATCCACTACAAGGTGATTCTTGGCTTAAAAGTTAAATCAATGTTTATGATTTCTATTTAGAAGCCCTTTATCTGTTTAGTCTTTTGCAGACTTTGCTAACATGTAAGTTCAAATGTGTTTGTCATTTCAGGTAGTGATTCCACTTGAAAAGATTAAGTGTGTCAACCAAAGTCAAAATGTGAAGAAGCCTTCACAGAAGTACATGGAGATAGTTACTGTGGATGATTTCGATTTCTGGTTTATGGGGTTCTTCAATTATCAGAAAGCTTTCAGATATATTCAGCAGGCTCTCTCTCTGTATCAGGCTTAGAGGAAAATGGTTTAGCTAGTTAAACTGTTCATCCTCTCTGCTCCATCATTTCTTCTTTTGAGTTGCAAAGTTCAAACAAATGTACATACATTGGAATTCTGTTAATAGAAGAAAAAAAAGTTGCTGTTTCTTAAACTTGTGGTTCTTTTCTTATGTCCAAATAGAGAGTTGATTTCCTTAAAGTCTGAGAGAACTTCTCAACCAAACAAGAAATTAGTTTGTATATTTCTCATTTAATCAAACACAAAAGGTGCAGTGATTACATTTTCTCCCATATTAAGTTTAGCAGATCAAAATGCCCAAAAGTTATAGCACAACTACAAAATTAAAGGAAGGATTTCCAACTAGTGATTGATTATGATTTATGAATAATAATCTGTGTGCATTCTAGTTGGCACAGATGACACACAGGCCTGAGAAATCACAACTTTGTGAAAGTGAGTGGTTTACAGACATGGTTTATAGAAATCATTATCTTCTTTTTTAATATTGGATTTACACTGATATTACAGACATGGTTTTATACATGTGAGGGTTGATTTGGCATTCCCTTTTCCTCAAATTAATAAAAACTTTATGTTGCTGCCCCCACCACATGATTCTAATAGCCGACCTAATTTCCTTTGCTGACTAGGTTATTACCAAATAAGCACAGAAAACAGTGCCCCTTTTATGTTTTAAGCTTGCTTACTCTATAAGTAAACTCCTTTTAACCATCCAATTAATAAACTAATTAAGTGAAGAGTCTTTAACTGTTGGGTGCATGCATTTTCTAGCTGGAAGGATTCAAGGATCCAGAACCTTCCAAGCGAGATTGTGATGGTGAATTCTAACCTAGATGGGAAACGAAGCTAACTTTGATCATTGCAAATCTTGTCTCACATCATAACTCATTTATGTTAGCCAAGTTAATATGCTTGATGCAACAATTTATTTTTAAACCTACAAAAGACAGTATTTACTTTTATAGTGTTTCTATAAAAATAGTAAAATATCACTTTTGAAAGTCTATAGCTATCAATTTTTACTTTTTATAAAAAATTATGTAATTCAATATTTTAAAGATTATATAGTCTTTACTTTTATAATGTTTCTAGAAAGATAATGAAATCTCACTTTTTAAAATCTATAGCGTTCAATTTTTAATTAGTACTAAAATTATGAAATTCAATATTTTAAAAACTATAGTTTTTACTTTTATAATGTTTCTAAAAAAGTAAAATCTTACTTTTTAAAGCCTATAACTTTCAATTTTTTCTAAATTTTAAAAATAATGAAACTCGATATTGTAAAGACTATCTTTTATAGTATTTCTAGAAACAAAATAATGAAAACTCACTTTTTAAAGGTTATAGCATTCAATTTATTCTAAGTTTAAAAAATTATGAAATTCAATATTTTAAAGAGTATAGTCTTTACTTTTATAGTGTTTTTAAAAAATTGTGAAATCTCACTTTTTAAAACCTATAGACTTCAATTTCTATTAAGTTTCAAAAATTATAAAATTCAATGTTTTAAAGATTATAGTCTTTACTTTTATAGTGTTTATACAAAAATCGTGAAATCTCACTTTTTAAAGCCTATAGCCTTCAATTCTACAAAAATTATAAAATACAATATTTTAAAGACTATAATATTTACTTTTATATTTATAGTGTTTCTAGAAAAATAATGAAATCTCACTTTTTAAAGTCTATAGCTTTCAATTTCTAATTAGTACTAAAATTATGAAATTCAATATTTTAAATATTATAGTCTTTATTTTTATAATGTTTCTAAAAAAATAGTGAAATCTTACTTTTTAAAGCCTATAGCCTTCAATTTCTACTAAGTTTAAAAAATTATGAAATTCAATATTTTAAAGACTATATTCTTTACCTTTATAGTATTTCTAGAAAAAATCATAAAATCTCACTTTTTAAAGTATATAGACTTCAATTTCTACTAAGTTTAAAAAATTATAAAATTATAAAATTTCTACCGGAGACTATGGTACTAGTTAACGAGAATAAATAAATAAGGAATGAATGATAGTGGTGAGAATAACGACTACTAGCCTGTTTGGTTATTTCAATTTGTGACTTTCCAATGCAATTTTGTGGCTTCCCAAAACAAATTTTGTGAGAAGCTACAAATTGTTGTGTTGAATAAAAGTGATTGTTGTGAATAAATGTACGATGCTTGCAAGCTAACATACTCCGCTTCTCTAAATTTTGGACGATGCACTAAACTTTAACTCAAGAAGAAAGCCACATCGTAACAAGAAAATACAAAAAGGTAACATTTCATGCCACAGATAAAGAAATGAGGTTGGAAGTGACTACTATTTCACAACCTTAAATTCTCCAATCAGCTTGTACAACTTCTTCTATATACATATTCTTGATAATCCATCCAGATAGAACTAATATTGGCAAAGCTCATGATCGTTTTGATCTAAACCTATCTATTAAGAAGCTCAGTGAATTTACTTTGGGATGATTGACAAGAAGGGCAACCCCAATTGGAGAAATTCCTCAATGGAAACAGCTTCAATGAACCCTCTCTTTTTTTAACAGTGGGTTGGGGTTGCGGAATTGGAGATAAGCTAGCTAGCTAGCTAGCTATACATGCCCTATGTGCCAGTTAAATACAATACACGATGAAAGAGAATCAAAGTAACATGTAGTAGTAGAACAACCCTATTCAGTCAAGTACTGAGACACACTCCAAAATGCTTGTTCAAACATCCAATTTTGTAAGGCAACTCATAACAAAAATATAGAAATATTTACAATGTCGTAGAATTGAAGAGAGGCACAACACTAGTTTCCATTGACATAGGCTGTCAGTCTTGTACTCCTTGTTTCCTCCTTCCAGGAAGAACTGAAGCTACTAATGAAATTTCAGAAGGAATTCACCCAACATCAAGTTCCCTAAACTCACCAGTGTAGCGTGAGTTCAATCTCATGCCTCAAACTCACACAACACAACATGGAAGGTGTTCCCAACAATAAAAAGAAAGTGTTGATCACATTCATTGATTGATCCAAATGATATGATGATATTTACAAGTACCTTAGCACCTCAGTCAGAGCTAAGATAAGAACCCAGCTACATTAAATTAAAAAAAGAAAACCTTCAAAATAAATAACATTGTGCAAGCTGCTTTGATTAAAAATCCACTAGTACCCCAAAAACAAAGCCAAGGAGCAAAAGAAAAGAAAAGAAAGGAAAGGAGAAGAAGAAAGCACAATATATATATATATATATATTACAGAAACGGAACAGAAACAGAACATACCATCAACCAAAGAAGGAGCCACTAGCAGCTCCACCCAGCGGAGCCAGAACCAGAACTAGAACCGAAGCACCATTATATTATATTATTATTGTTGAGAACCCTCTTGTTCTTCTTCCTCTCCTCCTCATACTCCTTATCATCAGTAGGAAGTTCGAACCTGCAGACAGGGCACGAGTTTCTGGAACCCAACCATGGAACAATGCAGTCTCCATGGTACTCGTGCCCACACGGCAGCCTCTTCGCCACCTCACCAACTCCTACCGTATCCTTGCACACTGCGCAAACTACTGTCTCGCTCTCCGACCCGATCTTCACCGTCGACAGCGCCTCCACCGCCGCCTTTGATGCCGGCGGAGCTCCTCTCCTCCCGCTCCCCGCGTCGCTCTCCGCCAGCGTCTGTAGCAGCGCCTCGTACTCCGCCGCGTCGACGTAGTCCTCAGGGTTTCCCACGTAGCGGTCGGAATCCGGCAGCTGAAGGCGGAGCTCGATGGAATTGTCCTCCAGGCCCATCAGGATCTCGGCCCAATCCAAGATCCGGTTCCGCATGCTCCTCGTTCGGGTCGCCAAATCCCTAATTCGGAGCCTAAGCAGCTCGCGCCTCCTCCGCCTCAGATCCTCGTCGTCACCGGGCGGATCCTCGTTTCCGATCCGATCTTCTCGCTCCTCGACGGCGTTTTGGTGATCTTCACCGTCGTTGTGAAACTCGACGCCGTTTTCGTTATCATCGTCGTCGTCATCGTCTTCATCATCGTCATCGTCGTTGTCCCAGCCGCCGAGCTCGATCCTAAGGAAATCGTTCTCCGGGGAGCGGTTAGGCGGAGGAGGAGGAGACGCGTCGTCGTCACGCGCTGACTGAGCGATTAAGCGGAGAACCTGGAGGAAGTGGGAGCCGAAGTAAGGATCGTCAGAAGAGGAGGCAGCGGCGGCGGAGGCGGAGGCGGCGGAGGGGAGGGAGGGTGTAGGTATGGATTCGACGAAGCCGTTCTTGCAGTCACCGCAGATGACGTCAGGTAGGTTGGGGAGTGTCTCGACGGAGACGCGCTTCTCGCAGTGGTAGCACCAGTACGGCGGCGTTTCAGTTGAAGGAGGTGGAGGCTGAGACGGTGACTCCGACATGGTGTTCTTGCCGGCGCGGCGGGGATGGGAGGTGGAGGAAGAAGAGAGCGGAGAGTGTGATTGCGTTGGCTAGGCTAGGAATTTGGGTTTGGTTTCTTTCTTTTCTTTTGTTTTTGTATGTAACGGACAATAATAAAACAATAATAAACTTAATGTTTGATTTTCTTTTGTTTTTACTTTTACTTTTACTTTTTTGTATTAATTAATTGGGTATTGTTTAACGGTTCATTTTTCCTGGATAAAAGTAAAAAAAGAAAAAAAAAGTAGAAGTACCATTAAGTTGTGACAATTACATCTTAGAAGTTAGGAAAATCAAACTTTTGTAATCCCATCGCCACTCCGTGATTATTGATTGAGGTACATCTCCCCTCTACTCATTCCCATTTTATAGTACCCTCCATATACTATGTTGTGTGGTTTTTTTAATTATGATAGTAATGTATTATTTTATTTTATAAATTGTATAAAGTATTTCTTTTCAAACTACTGAATTTGCTTTGGAAATAATTGTATAAAATTATGTCTTTTTTGTGTATATTCAACATCTTTTGGTAATTGTCAACAACTTTGAATATCCATTCTTTATACGAGAAATTTTAATAATATAAGCCCTTTAATGACGACTTTGTTATAATTTTTAGTAAGCAAAACCAAGTTACAAACCTTTTCTCCTTACTTTTGTCAATTTCATAAAATACGAAAATCAAGTTGCAGTAAACAAATACTACTGAAGTACAAGGTGAATTAAGTGACTCAGCCAACTGCACTTAGTAAAATTTACAACTCTGATCTGATTAACAAAATATGATACATTAAATGACATACATAGGTTGTGCATAAGAAATCTAACAGATATATAATCTCTGAACTTAAAATATTCTCATCAAATTTTCAAAAGGCACGCCTAATCAATACAGTTCACACATAGGAAACTGTTATGAAGATGACAATCTTTACAAATACTAATAATTATAGGATCAAAGAAGCACAAGAGGCTCATTGACACTCCCATTAAAATTAACTTTGCAGGATTCAGGTAAATGGAAGCCAGCCTCATCCATGCCAGCCATTGTAATATGTGGGCATGACCTCACATCCAAGTATTCCAGATAAGTGCATTTACCCGCAAGAATGCCTATACCTGCCACTGTGATCTTTGGACAGTTACTAACCTTCAAAATCTTCAACCTCAGATCAGGATCCTCGCTGCTTATAAGCTCGAAAGCAGCATCGGTCACCTCTTCACAGCAACCGATGTCCAGTGCCTCAAGGTTTCTGCACTGACTTAAAATGCAGCTCAATGACGAATCAGATACGTTCAGACACCAATCCATTCTTAAGTTCTTTAGATTACTTCCACATGCAGTAGCCAGGGACTTTATTGCATCATCAGAGACATCCCGGCAACCGCCAATGATTAAAGTCTCAAGATTGTCACAGAATTTGGACAAGGATAATATGGTTTCATCACCAATTTTGTAGCAATCTAACAACTTCAATGTCTTGAGAGAAGATGAACAAGCTCTAGAAACACTAGAGACCCCAACATCACTGACGTTACTGCATTTGTTTATGTCTAAAAACGTGATCCGTTTACAACCACTTGCAAGGCTTATCAATCCATTGTCGGTAATGTTTGTGCACCCTTGCAATCCCAACTGTTCTAAATTACGGCAGTTCTTGGAGAGAGCTTCTAATATACCATCTGTAACAAATCTGCAGCCAGCAAGATGGAATACCCGTAAGTCACTGCAGCCCTTGGCAACAGCTGAAAGTCCCTTGTCCGTCAGCTTTCTGCAGTAGGATACATCCAATGACTGCAACAAGGAGAGCCCGTCGCCGATCGCTTTCATTCCAACATCTGTGATCCCTGTATATCAACACAAACAATGTAATGCCCTGTCAATCTCATCATACATTTGAACACCACGTAGTAAATAATAACATTATTAATCATAAAAGCAACATAATTTAAAATGTCTGGACAGCCTTCAATCATCACTCGAATTCAATGACATGATAACAGCCTTAAAATGACTAAATTATCTCTTCTAATCCTCTCTCCCTAGAATTATCTCCAACAACATTAACAGTAAATCAACAAAAAGCTATAAACATGAAGTACAAATTATGAAATATTTTCAAAAAGCTGACACAATATGGTTCATTGATACAGTCAAAACCAAACCTAAATTCGTACAAAAACACAACGAGAGGGAGAGGAAAAAAAGTGCAAAATCATCAACAGTCACAGTGAACCAACCAACAACTGTCTCCAATTTGAGTCAAATCAGAAATGTAATGAGGAGAAAACAAAATAAATAAATAAAAGAATCATCATCAATCACAATAACAGCTCTTAAAAGGTTCAGACAATCACACAAAGCCAACTCACAAAACAATAGCAAAAAGGGAAAAAGCGTTCACCTTTACAGTTATGCAGATTGAGGACCCTCAAGCACGTGAATCCATTGGCGATGACGGCGAGGTCGGAATCGGTGACGCCTGGATAGAAGGAACGCGAAACGGACTGGGCGAGGTCCAATTCGAGCAAGCGCGTGAACCTATCGGCCATTCTGCGGAGCATGTGTGGACCCGCACGCGCCGCGAGCTTCTTCCTTTCGGTGCTCTGCAATCGGAGCCATCTCTTGCACACCAACCCGAAGATCTCCTTGTCCCTCTCGTCCTCTAGCTTCACAAGGATCGAACGCAGCTCGTCGTCGGTAAGAGCGTCGTTTATGCAGAGCTTGGAGCCCGATCCGGCGTGGATCGAGGTCGAAGCCATTGGTGCGGAGGGAAACCCTAAACCACACCAAGATTTTGGGTCTAGAGAACGATTTAACGGTGAGAATGATTAACGTTAGAAAAGAGTTTTAGCTGAGAGACGTAGAAATGAACAAGAGCCCTAATCTGGTGATGATGATGATTATCTGCAACCAAGAGTAGGATTGAAGGCAAAGCATCTCAATGTTAATTTACCTCAAAATGCCCCTTCTTGCCTTTGATTTAAGGGTGATTTCGACCGAGACAAAAAAAATATATATTCTCTCTTTTTTAAAATTTAAAAAGAAATATATTTTTATACAAATTAAAGAAATTATCTTAAATAATCTTTTAGCATATGGTTAGTACCAACCTACTTTACAGTTTTTTTAGAAGCAAAACTTTAATTAAGACGGTCCACCATAAACCATGTATTAGCGCGTGATTTTTTTGTATTAACATGGTTATTATTCGTTTCGGACTTGTGATTATAGATGAATTAGAGCGCTTTTCTGGGTTAAATTGGTAAATTAGCTATGATTCTTTTGGACTTTTGATTAGAATTAGAAGGAAGGCGCTATTAAATTTGTCTCTCAAATTGGAAGAGTGCACAAAAAGATAACAAGTTAATTCCCAAAACAAAGTGTAATAATAATAATATACTAAAGAATCAATTATAAGCTGTCAGTGAACAATTAATGAATTAATTGATTATATAATCCCCTTGGCTTTGTCACAGTTGTAGCCAAATTGAAAAAATGAAATAAACTGTAATAAGGTGTTATGTATCAGTGAGAAGAAGATTATGATGATTTACAATTGTTGTTAGGAAGAAGACAATCCTCTAAGAATTGAGAGATCTGAGAAGTGTACAATTTGGGGTCATTTCTGAAGTGGTCAACATGTGGTGAGGACACAAAATTGCAGGCCCTAACATCATGTCCAGCCTTACGCTGTGCCTCCACAAATGATTCCACAGAGTCACAAGGTATCACTCTGTCTGCACTGCTATACATGTACAGCTGAGGGCAATTTGGTTGCTTTGAAGACAACATGCTCATCACATCAGAAAGCCTCCTGCATTTCCAACAACAGCATCATCATCACATCATTCATGTATGAAATTGGAAGAGGAATGAGTGAGTGAGTCTGTCTGTCTGACAGCAATTACCTATTCACTGTTGGGAGATTCAGAATGACCTGAAAGCATTTCTTTAGAACTAATAGCAAAGCTGCTTCTGATGGTGCAGGCTTGCTTATTGATACCTTAATGCCAGATTCATTGGAGATCACATGTCCTTTTGCAGCCACACTATTTTTCTTCAGAAATGCTGCAGAGAAACCTGAAGCCCACACCTGAAGCATATAACATTTAACATTTTTAACACCAGGATGACAAGAGAAGAGAATAACAATATTACTATATCAGTGATCATGTATTCAAGTGCATTATGTCTAACTAAACTCCTGAAATTTCAAAGAGAACACACAAAATGTCCAAATGCCAAGGTCACAAGTTATTGGATTACTAGATAAGAAACTGAACAGCTATGGACACATATCCACCACAGATGGTTATGTTCACCGAATCTGGCATAGCAATAGTCTTTACCTCTGGGTCAGGGTATGCAACAGGTGCAGAATCTACAATGCAGCCCTTGATCCTTTCCATCACAGATTGGTTCTGCTTTTCAAGATGCTCCAGAATAACCCCATATCTGCGAAAAATGTACACATCAAACCAATCAAGCAATGAACAAATGCCATCCATTAAAGAACAAAAATGACAAATTTACTCACATTAACCATCCAGTATTGCTGAAAGTATGAAAGATCATATTCTTTTCATTTTCCCCTTCTAACCAATCAGCCAAGTGGTCTGCAAGCAACTCGACATTCTGTTCAGCTTTTCCTCCTGGCTTATACCTCAGCACCTCATCCATTGGAAAAGTAAAGGTAACGACATGAAACCCCTTTGAAGTGTACCATTCTGCATACTTCCTCAGATGCCTCTGCTTGGCTCCCAACCACCCCAGCAAGACCACCACCGTCTTCTTCGGCTTCTCCGATGAACCATTCGAACCACCTAAAGCACTAGGCTGGGGCAAATGCCACTTATAACTGACCTCAGAAGTTGATGCGGAGACACCATTGGAATATACAGAAGGCCTAGGCACCCTAAGCAAGTCCGCAGATTGATACAAATTCTGAAAAAGTGGCGATGAAGCAAAAGAAGAATGATACAAATTGTGGCCCAAACTAGGCACGCGGTGGTACCTAACATCAGGCACATGTACCGGAACTTTGGTCACAAAATTAAGGTCAGAGAGCTTTGAAACGGATATACGAGAAACCCATGATGAATCTAACTCTTGTAGATAATTGCCAACAGTGGAATGCGCTAAATTGGATGTAGAGCAATCACTTGAAGATGATGATGATCCATTGGATGGCAATTTATCAGAGAACTCAGCAGAGAAAGAAGCCACAGCAACCGCAGCAGCAGCAACAAGGGGGCGCTGAATGGCTCCAGAAAAATTACTCATTGATAACAAAATTCAACGCCCAGAAAGAACTCGTCAGGCCAATAGCACAACCCCAAAATCCGCACAAATGGGAATCACAAGCCAAAACCAAGTTTCAAACCAAAGAACGAGGCTTTAGGGGAGAAAGGACAACCCAATTGGGAGATACAGAAAGGGTAGGTGGGGATTGTGTCAAAATTCGAACAATTAGAAAAACGTGAACCCCATAATCTGACACGTAAATCAAACGCAAAGCCAAACAAAAAGGAATTAAAAAAGGTTTGGGAATTGTATAAGGGATATTCGGTTTGAGGGAGAGATTATTCTGGAGAAGTTGAAAGGAACCAACCTGAGAAATTGGTTTTGAAAATCTCCAAGGGACCGGGCTGTCAAGGTTGATTCGACAGCCCGATTGGAACAAGTTGCGTGTGTGAACGCACCGCACCGACCCAACCAAAGGATTCAGAGAAGATGCTTCCTTCTTGTGATGGGGTCGGTCACACCAATTGGAATTGAAATTGGAATCAAGTTAAAAACCCTTTCTTTCTCAAATTGAAACGCAATGTGGATGAATGAATGGGGTTTAAAAATAGCGACTTTTTTGTTTTTTAAGATTTTCTTTTCTATAATATTGGGATTGTGGTCAAGGTGAATGGACCAATGGAATTGAGACACGTGTTGAGCATTGTCCAACGTGGGAAATAAAAAGAAAGATGACGACGCGATGGCTGTTGTGTGGCTCCGATAATGCTGGGGAGAGACGCGGCCCATACTGCGGTTGAAAAGACCTTTCTACCCCCTTCTAGAAGTGATTTGATTTGGGGAATGAGTGAAAATGTGAAGGGTTAAATTGGACAAAGGAAAATAAACGGTAGGGAGCTAACTGTTAGTCAAAGTAAGTAACTACCTTCGTCAAACAACATTCAAGGAAAAGTGAGGGGCCGGAGTTACCACTTTGCCCTTCCCAACAACCCTAATTTGTTTGCCATATCTGACTTTGTTGACACAGAATGACAGAAGAAAGAAAGTCAACTGCGAAAAAAAAAAAGAATTTCAATGAGACCAATTCAACCTGAAAATCTTTTCGGTTTACATAAAACTCATCTCTTTGCAGGTTACTAAATTGACTTAAATTATGTGGTTATCTATTGATTATAGAATTTAAGTCAAGAAAATAGCTTATAAAAAAACAGAAACCTAGGCATAATGAGTTGCAATTGCAAAGTTAAAATTAGATTATAAAAAGATACAATTAGATACAATAAACTTAGGAGAAAATGGTTTATTGAGAATTTGACAATGGCTATAGATATAGTAATAAGAGAAGTAAAAAGGGCAGCAACAAAAATGTGCTTTATCAAAGGTAGCTCGAATATATTCATGCTCCATGTTACAAGGAAAATCATGTATATAAGACCAACCTGGTGATGATCAAAGACTATCTAAGAACCATAGCATTAATTTTTTGTGATTGTTATTCATTGGACTGCTTAATAAAACATCAGTGTCCCCATGACCAATCCCCACTTTTTCCACCAGATTTATGCATAAGTCTTATATCTGTAATCACTATCTCTTTTGAAGCAGCCTTGCACATATCATACACTGTTAACCCTGCAACAGACACTGCTGTCATTGCCTCCATCTCAACCCCAGTTTTACCTGTTGTTGCAGCTTCCCCTTCTATTGTTACACTGAAATCCTCATGATTCAACCTCAAATCCACCTGCACATGCGTGAGGCTTATGTTGTGGCACAACGGAATCAAGCTGCTTGTTTGCTTCGCTGCAGTTATGCCGGCAATTTTCGCCACGGTAAGCACATCTCCTTTTGCCATTTGGTTGGCCAAGACCAGATCAAACACCTTCTTTCCGAGAAGAACCTTGCAACCAGCAATGGCAGATCTCTTGCTGCTTTCTTTTGGAGACACATCCACCATTTGAGCTTCCCCTGAATGGCCAGTATGAGTCAATCCGAATGAACTTTCACCTGCCTTTCGAGACGACACCTGTGATTCATTGTTCACATGGCTGTTGCTTTCAGAGCCAGCTAGACCAGCTGCAGGAGCCTCACCAAATACTGATTCCATTTCCTGAATTAGAATAAGCACTTATTATGCGCTTCACCTAGCTCTATTTAATGCAATATGGTAAACATTGGAACCAGGAAGTGAACTTGATCTCTTTGCACTATACTAGAGTACTATGCACATATGCTATATCAACATTAAGCTCATAACAGAACAGACTGCATTAACATTGGTAATGGTAGCATAGCAGAACAGAACAGAGAAAGACTTAACCTTGTTGAGTTCTTGAATAGCATTTGTGTAGTCATGGCTAACAGAAGAGCTGAACATCCTTCTTGAGTGAGGAGATGCAGCTACTATTCGCCGAAGAAACATTGTAGGCTGGTCCTGGTTCTTATTCCACAGCTGCAAGGATAATGAAAAATAACATAGTTCAAATTAATAATATACTAGATAGATAACAGACATACAAAAGCAAAGGAATCTCATAATACGCAATTTAGTCAGTCTAGTTGCAGAACAACCATGGGTGTGTGTGTGCCCTAACTTCATAACAGTTTCTTCTAATTAAATTTAAAGGCTTTGACTTTCACAATAAAAATGCAACATATTGTGGTGATATACTGTCGGTATTTGCAGCCATTTCGGAATTGGTGCATAGAATGCTGACAAGAGAAAGGCCTCAAATTTTGAGCATATCAAATGGGATGCAAACAAATTTAAAAAAAAAAAAAAAAGTTTCAGGTTATAATGACTAAGAACATATATAATCAGAAAATGATCATGAAATCCGCTTAACTCATCCGAGTTATTTAATTTTTGAATACCCAGAATATAAAACACTTCGATAAAAGCATTAGCGAATCCCCAAATTGAAAGCATAACAGAGTGAGTGAGGCCTTTACCTGTGGCGTTGAGGGAGCGGCGGAAATGTAAAAGGGGACAGTAACAGCGAAGCGATATCGCAGTAACTGACGGTGGATATGCCAGGCGGTGGTAGGGGCGGTGGCGACGCAGGCTAGTGAGCTCCTCAAGAAATGGGGCTTCGCTTCGATTGCTTAACCCAATTGGGTTGGGTACATGGATCCATTTTCGGACCACTGTACTAGAATTGAATTGAATTGATTGAAAATGCTTTATTTTAATACTTTCCTTAATTACTTTTTTAACTTGTATTTCTAAATTAATGACTACTTTTTTTTTTGGTAAATTGGTGCCAAATGACTATGTTATGGATAATTGATTTTTTTCATATATTTTATATGGGTGAAAAATCTTATTTCTAAAACCTTACTTTATAATTTAATTAGGGTAAAGGATGGCTAAAGACTTTTGGGTTGAGCCGTTTTTTTCCCGGGTAATTTGGGTTATGTATGCCAGATTACTTGTATTAATTATTGGAAGATTGAGCAGCTTCATCCCAAGCATTTCAGTGTATAAATAAAACTGAAAAAAAAATCATAATTCAGTAGACTATATAAAATGAAAACAATAATTATTTAAACTGAATCAAGTACTGGAATCACCAAATTCAATAGGCAAGAAGTGCAAATTTTGAGTACCAAGAAAATCAATGAGACCTCCATAATCTGTTTCTACATGCACAAACTTGTTGTCAATAACTAGTCTACACTGCACAACATTGTCTTCACCAAGGACAAGTGAACACTTCTCATAGAAACCTTCCTTTGGTGCTTGATTCAACAAGCATGACTTAGGAGCAGACACCTTATACTGGTCAACGGTGAATCTTTCTTGATCCGTGGCCATTAGTATCAGACGATGTGGCCTTCCCAACAGCTCTGCGACATACCTCGTGTCTCCTACGGCAAGGGCTTCGCGGACACGAGTGGACGACACTTGTCCCCGATCTTTGGGGTTAGTAGCAGAAGTTGTCGCTGCAGAATTCTTGTCCATAACAGATTTTATTATGTAAGCTTCCATTCCATACTCCTCACACAGCTTTACCAACTCCAATGCATCACCAGCTGCTTTATATCCAAATCGGTAGTTCTCACCTGCAAAAGAAGTTCAGTAGAGAAATCTGTTTCAGTTCATGTGAAAGTAACTATTGGTTCAACCTAAATATCAGAATAAATCATGTTGCTGTTCCAACTCAGGAAAATCGAATAACAGTAATTCAGTAAATTATGGAGCTCAGTATTTACCAGCAACAACACCACGTACTCCGAGCTCTTTTGATAACTTTTCGACGAATTGCCGTGGACTGAGATGCCGGACGCTTGAAAATTCAACCTGGAACTCTTCAGGGGCCACGTTGCAACAATAAGGAACCCAAGAAGAGAGAACTCGCTTCCGGTCACAATCAGCAACAATGGGAGGCCTGTTTGAGGAACATTTAACAAACAGTGTGCTATTTGCCACAAGGTAATACGACAATGTGCCTCAATCTCCACTATTTAATAAGATAAACCCTTTGATTGGCTTGATACAAAATAATACTGTCATACCTACCTAGGTTCCCAACCAAGTACTTTTGCCATGCCAACAAATGATAAAAGAAATGGAGGTCCAGCCCTTGATGCTTGAATTGCGAGTTCCCGATGACCTATGTGCAAGGCATCAAACTTTCCCAACGCTACAACTCCACCTGGCAATCATTAAGATCAAATCAACCATGTTTAAGAACATATATTCCATCTTCCCAAACTCTATTTTTTGCACGACCTTCATCACTAATTCAATACATCACTTCAGTAAGAAATATTAATTTGACAAACACAGTAAAAGAGAATGGCTAGTTCCTTTCTTTGAGTTGAATTTTGGAGGGAAGAGGAGGTGTTTGAGGGTTTTTCAAAACCCTCCAAAATCCTCCAAACTCTGCACTTTTAAGTTGTCCCAATTTGGTGGATTTTCAAAGTCCCAAACAAGGGGAGGTTATCTCCTCCAAATCCTTCCCTTTCTTCTCCTCCATTTTCTCTCCCCTCCACAATAGGAACCAATTCCTCCTATAAGAAACAATGATGACAAGTAGATGATGATGCAGGTTCAGTTATATCATCAATCACTCCATATGTCCTTTTCTCCTCCTTCTAAAAAAGGAAAAGTAAGCTATTTCCCCCAAAACAAAATGGAACAAATATCGGTGAACACAAATTATCTATAACATAATTGGCATAAAGTGAGAGAGATAAAAAAAAACCTGCCACTGCAGATGTTCCGTCAGAGATAATTTCACGTTCATCTTCTTGTTGGCTTCACAGAGGGAAAAGGAACCAGATAATCAGATTCTTGACCAAGACATGATGACAAATAATACACACAAAAATCAGTCTCTGCATTTGGTTGGCTATTACTCCCACAACTTCAGATAGACCTAGTTTATCAGTTCTCTCCCCCCCCCCCCCCCCCCCCCCCCCCCCCCATGTCTGTACTCTTAAAACTCAATATTCTTCTAACATTCATACTTTTAAATTTTGGTATAAATCAAAGGGAACAAGGAAGGCAATTCGGATAAACCAAATCCTTAACATGTTCCATTAGAAGCAATCTTAACTTCTGGAAAAATAAACTAAACCTCATTTTTTCAAGGTAAACCCAATTTTGTTTCCACAAAACTTTCTGGAGTATCTAGCTAATTGCCCAAAAGCACAGAAAATTTTAGTTAAGAAAAAAAAAAGAGGAAAGAACCCATTAAGTAAAATTAAGAGTAGAACCTGAAATAATCGAAAAGGAGGGGAATTTCCCCAGGAGGCTTTGGTGGGGTGGCAGAGCACCAAAATCTCGACGGCACTCTGTTATGCTTCCCAGCAATGGTGGCGATGCCTCCCCAACAAGGTTTCAGTTGCCATGGGAACGAAAGGTGGAAACTTTGGATTTGAAGACCGAATCTGAGGGTAGTGGCTAGGTGGAACTGGATATCGCAGTCTCTAAAATGATGGGAAATACGAGAGCCACGACCACCCAACATTGCACCATCAAGTTTTTTCTGATGGCGGTTCTCTACTCTACCCTCCTTTTTCTTTTGTTGTAGTTGCTTGTACTCGTAGGTATAAAGGTAATTAGATAATTGGGTCCAACTTGTTCGGGTCAGGAAATTGGATCATATGAAACCCGAACCGGTTCTTCAACATTGTTACTGTTAGCATAGGTTCAGCCAGGTTCAAGTTCAACAGCAAGAAAGTTCTTCATCAATAATCATCACAAAACAAGTGTTTCAATTATCTTAAGGACTCCTTTTAATCCATACAGGAACTGTTGGCTACATCCTTATTCCCATTTCAGTTAATATGCCTTGCTGTATTACATTACTAAAATAAATACCTTTCAAATTAATTTGCTAAGCCAAAAAATAATGAAATTCCATAGGCAAGTAGACCATAATTAGCATGCAATTTCACAGACCCAAAAACGCCTGGTAAATGATATACATGAATTATCACAACTCACATGGTTGGAGTGAGTATATATATTATATTATATATATATAACTTCACAACTCTGCCGAAATTTCTGATAAATAAAAAGCGGCTAGCAACAGAGCTAACCCCAATTACAGTAAACAACTCATTCATTACTGGATTCCTCTTACTCCTACTCTTTTTTTTTTTTTTAACCTTTCCTATTGTATTTTTCCTCATTTTCGGATATATAGTTTGGCAATGCCCTAAAAATACTGTGATTAGGAGCAAAGCCAAACCCCCAAAAAAGAAAAACAAATCAATTTATCCTTGTACTGTTCCTTCTTGTCCACCATTTCTTCTTGGCTTTCTCAATTGACCCATCTTCACTTCCAAGCTTATGCAAAACTACCTTTGTTTCACGCAGTCTTGCACCATAATCCTTTTTCCATGCTTCAAACATCTGTTTCAACCTTCTGAGTTCTCTGTCTGGGTTCAAACTTGCTTCAACTTGGCCAGATTTTACCTCAACCAAGAACTTGGCATCATCACCAAATACTTGACTCCTCTGCTCGAATTCTTCAGCCAAACGACTTATGACACTCAAACCAGCACTCATTGATCTTGTGCCATTGCTTTCTTGGCGCCTGTGATTACTTCCCATGTCCCAGCTGTAATCCCTGTCATCACTTGCATTAACAGATGCATCTGAATTTCTCTCAGAATCATCCATAGCAAGGCTCTTCTTTGCAATGGAAAGGCTAGATTGTAGGGATCTCATTTGTTTCTGCCACACTTCTTCCATTGATTTCATCTTCAATTCATACTCAGACCATCTGCTATCATACTGTTGAAGACGTTGGTGAAGGATGTCATTTTCCTCTTCTTTCTCTCTCAGGGCAGCTTCAGCCTTAAGTACACGGCGTTGTAACTCAGCTAGGAAAGATGACTTCACCAGAACCTCATCTGACTCATTAGCCTGCATTGGAGTTGATGGTAAGTATCACAAAGAAGGCATTTTTAAAAGCAAAACCATGAGAAAATCCTTTTGGAATATCAGTATCTGAAATTAGGAAGAGAATACCTTTGTGCCTCCGGATTTCAATAATCCTAAATTTCCAGAGCATCTTCTGACTAACCAACCACGAATATCTGCAAAGAGTAGCAAAAATAAAACATGAAAATTTACCTATAACTATACCCGCATTTACAATAATTAAAATGTAAAGAACAAATTTAGAAAGGTTGAAGAATAAACACTATGCTATGTTCATCCTCAATTTCCAAAATAAAGGAGAATTTTCTTTTCGTTAGCTCAAAAAACGATTGGCATTTTTAAAACAGTTTTTGGTGTTCTTAGTCTTTATGAGCACAAAACTTTGCATTAAGAGAAAATATAATTCTTACAGGATTGTATGACAACTGCAGCATCACCAGTAGATTTCATTCTTTTTCTAGCAAATACAGTTTTCATCTGCTTCTGTATAGTCACAGCAGCTCTATGCCTCTGCAGTGACACTGCATATTCCTTTCTGATTTTTTCTCCTCTAATAACTGCATGAATAGGTAAGAAAATGTTTCCCGTCAGTTATAATTCTCAGAGAGTATGAAAGGCTAAAAAAATTAGGTGGAGAAAAGATAAGTACATGACTGAAGACTAGTGATTCCTCTCCAAAGATTCTTGCGGTAGCAACGAGCTTTGTAACCCCTGAAGCAACTTTGGACACGCAAAATGCCATGGAGGGTACGATTTCTAGTATCTTCAAGCACTCCAATCTGCAATTGTGGTCAAAGCAACATTGGAAGAGATGGAATCACATTTCTCTCCAACTCCAACTCCAACACAGTAATTTATATGGTTGAGGCATTTTTGTATGAAAATTCATATGGACATTACTTTACCTGCCCTGTTCTGAAAAATAATTTCGTGTAGCCAACTTGATACATCTCAGGCAAAATGTTGAACTGATGAAGAATTGCAACTGAAACACTAAGTGGGTCCTGAGATGCAACATTGTCGAGGAGAAGAAAACCATATCTGATGCACCATTTCCAAGCCAATTAGAGAAATGTTAAAGACATGCAAGAAAAGACCACAGAGAGTGGCAGGCGGTAATTGAAAAGATGTTTCTTTCTCTCTTACTATACCTTCTGGCAAACTTTTGGTGAGACATTCTAGTTGGAAAGCCCGATCTTGATATTCGAACCACTTCCAGTACCCCACAACATCTCAGCTGCTGCAGTACGAGACCTTGCTCATATGATCCAGGTGATTGGAAGTTATTGGGTTTGATGCAGCGAATAAAATGTGGTGTAGTGCTCTCTAAACGTTGCATCAGTTGGAATAATTGTCCCTGGATGCCAACAGAAACAATTTGTCAAGTTAAATTGAAGCAAGATAAAACATCCTAACCTAAGAAAAACACAGAAATGGAGTGGGGTGGGACTAGAGAGTTGATAATTGAATAGATCTAATAATTAGTTTGAAATTCAATACAGCATCTCATGATAAGTCAAAGCTTTGGGGAACTTCATAATTAAGGTTGTGTACCTTGAATTTTGTTGCAACGCTTAGCTTTTGAGAATCTGCTCCACCTGACTTGTGTAAGGGACCAACTGCAGGCTTCTCGGTCTGAGTAAGCATATGAGATGCAAATATTCGAGGAAGATGACATGTGCTTGAAGATAGAAGTTGGATGGAATCCAAGTGCAAAAGGTCCCTGTTCTTCTCCAAGAATCCAGTTGTATCATAAGAGACCTGTGGGGAAGAACAAGTGAAACTATCAAACAGTCAGGTAGGAATGAACAAACTTAAACCAACAAAAGAATCTCGGCTTTTAAGGAAATATACGAGCACTTAGGATAAAATAGAACTAATGTGAAGTTAAATGAACATGACCAAATTAATACCTCCCCAGCATAATGACACACAGTAAAGGCCTTGTCTCGTTCTCCTTTGAAGCATGAATTAGAGTTCAAATGCTGTTTAAGCTTGTTGGCAAATGTTAAATCCGTGCCATTTGGGAAAGTAGACTCTTCATCTAACAGGGATAGTAAGCCCAACGGTTTCTGTTCACAAATCAAAACTAAAAGTTTAGGACAACACATTCGCAAATACCTAATCAATTAAGCATCACAATGTGTGTGCTTTTTTAAATATAAGTGCACCCGAATAAGTATTCCTTCGGAAGTTCCAATTACTTCTACACAACACCGGCAGATATGAGAAAATCATATTGCATGTGAACCCCAAAGATAACAGAGAAAAGCGGGTACGGAAGATCAGTACCTTTTCAAAAAGATTGAGGCAGTCTTGGTTGTCTTCAAATTCAACTTTAGCCCAATCAATCCCATCTTGTATATATTCCTGAAACAAAAGCAGGTGTCAGTTACAAGAGGTAAGCGTACAAATCTTTGCTTTTTTATTTGCTTTCTATCTTACAGAATGGAGTACATACTTCAAAAAACATTTTCAGATATTAGTTTATCCTATATTTCTTAGAAAAATTTCTTGTGAATGGTTTAGTTTTAAAATTATAGGAAAATAAGTCCCCACTGGTATAAAAATAAGACCAATGCAACATTCCAACATGTTTTAGTTAAGCATTCTTGGACTGAAAAAGTTTATAAGCCAAAGCCGCGCCCGTGAAACACAAAGCAAGTTGAGGAGCAGAGAAAATTATTTCAACAACAAAATCAGGGAGAAATCTCGATGAAAAGGAGTCCACAATGAAAGAGTTCACGTTTATTATTATTAATATTTTCAATGGGAACTCAGACTTGAATGTAAATTTCAAATTATACATCATCATCCAATGTGGTTTTGTTTAAGCAGTTAGTTGTTATGAGGAGCATACCTCCTGTTCCAACTTAAATAAATGACGATTGAAGTGTTGCTGTAATCTCTCATTCGCATAATTTATGCAGAACTGTTCAAAACTGTTCCTCTGCATATAAAATACACAGCGTCAACAGAGGCAAAATATTTTAAAGAGGATAGATAACGATGGTGAGAAAGATACATATAGAAAAGGGCAGCGAAGGTTAATATCAGCATACATTGAATGATTCAAAGCCATAGATATCTAGAATACTGATTGATCTGCCTGTGCGTCTTTTGCCTACAGCAAGTGATTTGTTTATTTGTTCAACTAGCCAATCAAACAGACAGGCATATATTGACTTTGCCAAAGCATCTCTCGCATCAATAGCCTGCACAATAAAAAAATGTAACAGTTAAGCATAATGTTATATATTGAATGGGAAATTGCTATTTTCCCATAGTTATAGACAAAGGTTAGCATCGACACAGTACTCATTTTACCTGAGAATGAGTCAACTTTTGGACAATAATATCGTTACCAACTTTCATTTTGCGAGTTGTTAACGTCAACTTGAGATCTTCAATGTTACAGTCGATCAACTTGGCAACGCTGAACAGCCCTTTAAGAAATCAAGAGAACAAAATTTAGCTTTAAGTGAGGTATTGATTAATTCATAACACGTGATAGCAACTAAAATATTATCATGTTCATATCCTACGCAGCATGTGTATATTACAGTTATCAAATGAAAATAATAAGTTGAACCTTGTACATAATTCTCACATCATAAGGGCACCAAAATCATTAATGACCATATCAAAGGGAAAATAAAGAGAATTCCTAAAGGATGTCAGACAGATATCCCTTTAATAATCTATAACAAATCATGCAGCGAAAAATTCTTACCCTCATCTTCAACAGCCTGAACATGATTTTCATTATCAATCACTGTAAATGATACATTTCCTAACCATAATACAGCAGTGAGCATTGCAAATACACTCTCCTGGTCTTCTTTACTAATATGGACAACATCCAGTGCTTCCTGTAAATCAGTGATAGTATGAAAAGTTTATATGTCAAGCTATAGTTTCAAATTCAGTCCACCATAAAAACCAAAAAGCCTATATGGATCCATAAGCGAAGAAAATAGTGTACCATGACAATGCGAAATTCCTCTGCATCATTAACACCACTAATTGAATAACAATTGCTCTGCCTCAGATATTTATAGTCTTCAGCATTTAGTAGATTTAGCTTCTCTGCATTAACGAATGAAATATCAAACAAACCACAGAACAGAGAACGCAAATAAAAAATAATATAGAACTTATTACATTACTTGAAAGATATATATAAATATACACACACTACTAATGTAATTAAATTGTTGGTTTATGTTGTCACTATTCTTCAAGGTTTTCCTCAAATAAAATGTCAAGAACTCAAGATAGCAATATTGAACAACTATACATATTACGGAATATGCAATAAAATATATCAGCAGAAATAGAAGATTAATGTTAATTACCCCTTAGAGACGGTGGTGCCCCAGCACATAGCTGATAAAATATATGATACGACCTTTCCCCTTCATTGCATTGGACAACTCTAGACTGTTCACAAGTCAAATAGAACAGTGTTTATTAACTTAATATGAACAAAAAAAGGAACATTGAATTAGCCTAAAAGAACAAATATGTACCTTCTCCAGCAAAACTGTTTATGGTACGGTCATACCAAGAGCATCACATAGATTCAACATATAGATGCAAACATTTAAAACACTTTGTTAGTAACTTAGCGGAAGCAAAGCCACATGGTTTCAGCCACAATTGAGTAATAGGCTTACATGTTTGAATATTAGCACCACATATTTTTCCAGTTTCACTGAAGTGAATCTCAATGAGCTTTCCCTGTGACACAATAATCGAATTATGAGAGCGTTCAACATCAAATGTAAGACCAGAAAGAACTAACTAGAAGAATCAATATGAACAGTGGGGAATCTTACAAAACGACTCGAGTTGTCATTTCTCAATGTTTTTCCATTACCAAAGGCCTCTAGTATTGGATTAGTCTTCAATATCTCATACTCTATTCCACTTCCACCACCAAGGGCAGCCAAGTACTGCATTGCTATCTTAGCTGTCTCAGTCTTCCCTGCTCCACTCTCACCGCTGAATATGTAGATGATAAAAATTATTATATGTTCTAATTCAAACGCAGTTATGTGGCACACAAGATTAAGGAAACCCAGGTCGAGATTGACATTCATAACAAAAACTCAAGCATTGCTTAAACGAGAATTCATCAGGAATACTGACCTTATAATTATCGATTGATTAACTTCATCTGGAAAACAGAGAAACAGGCAGAGTAAAAAGTTATTACTATAATGTAAATGATCATAAATTGTAAACCTAAAACTTCATACATATACATGTAAATATAAGAAAAAGAGAAAGTTACCCCGTGTCATTTCTCGGATGGCTGTATCAGTAATGGCATATACATGAGGGCTTTCGATTGATTTACGCTTGTAGGCTTCAATATAATCATTACCATACAGGGGAACTTTCTTAAAGGGATTTACAGCAACCAAGACAGGCCCTGCTTTTGTCTGAATTATACACAGTTATGTGAGTAACTAAAGATGTTATGACTAAAAACAATTGATGAGAAGAGAAAAGCTTCAGTAAAATAAAGACTTACATAAATCATATTTTGATTGTATCTGTATTGCAGGTTGAATAAGACTGAGGGCTCATTCAAATAACTAAGCTGCATGAGGTCATCCACTCCATCAAGAATATCAGGATTTGCTGGTATCAAACTTTCATCTTTCACCTTTAAAACCTGTAATTAAGGAAGAAAAAGTGTTCAGTTAATCAGACCAGAGAAGAAGAAGAAAACCAACAACAAAAATGACAAAAAGCCTTTTTCCCACTAGGTGAGGCTGGCTACACGGATCAAGCAACATCATTGTGTTCTATTGTGATTCTTGAGAGATGTTATGATATATCTTACTTTCCCATCAGGCAGTGAAATGATAGATTCGTTCCCAGAAGTTGTTATTATCTTCACCAGCTCCCAATTTCCATTTGACTGCTGAAGCCAAGACTGAATCTTCTGAAATATTGAAATTCAGAAGTAAGGAAAACAAATAAAAATCTAATATTCGCCCCACCTAGTAACGATGAGAACTAAGCAAACTCAGATGAGAACACTCTTCCAGAATAACTCAGATATTCCCCTAACTGAATAATCACTGCAATAGTGAAATTGAAATCTGAAGCCAAAAGTACCTTCTTTGAAGCATAAGGTGTTGTATCACTCCACCTGCTTTCCCTTGAGGACGTTGAATTTGATGAGAGGGGCAAGGAAACAGGTTCTGAGTCTTCTTCAGCATTTGGCGGTCTGTCTTCCAAGGACCTACCATTTCCATAAGGCGAATCCTCATCGAAAAGATCCATGTCACCATGAACTTCTTTAGAGACCTCCACTGTTAATGCACCATTTTCAGGACTACTTGATCGAACCAGATTATTGCTCCTCAATCTAACACCACCATTTTTGCCCACAAGATCACCATTCGGATTATTGGGAAATTTGAACTCAGGAGGCAATGACTTGATAGACTGGAATGCAGGAGGGACACTGGATATCCGAGACATCTCCCCTTAAAGGGTCCTGTCACAACCAATAAAGGCTACCCTATCAGCAATTGCCATTGGCAAAAGCAGATATTATTGAAAAAAAAGGGTCAACTTTTTAAACAAATGAACTTTTGAAGCTTTAGAACAAGGCCCCATTGAAATGACTTAATCAGATAAACATAATGGAGGGGACCATAGCTCAAGATACAGACTCTACTGAGATAGTGCTCCAGGCTATAAAGTCATCATCATAATCGACACGTAGAAGGTAGAACCCTCATTCATAGCTGTAAAATTCAAAAATCATGAACCTAAGACAGCCACAACCCCACTCAGCCTAACCTTAGGACCCAACCATACACCATTTTTTTTCTGGTTAATGTAACCTAAACCTTCCCGATCTGTTACATCAATTCCATTCATGGTTGAAAACACCTTCAATCTTCATTTCCTTTTTCCAAACAAAAAAAAAGTAAACTGCAGCAACATTAATTCACACAGACAGATCTTTCATTCTAGTTGAACATAGGTCTCTGAAAAGTTCAAAAATCATAAACATCGAAAATTTTGAACTGCGTTTAACCTTCCACGAAACAAGGAAAAGAGAAAACAAACAGTGACATCATTTAGAAACCAAAAAAATAAAATAAAATAAAAAATCAAGCTACAGCTACAAATAGTAACCCTCATTGTTCAGTTAGCAGTCAGAAGAGGAAGCTGAAAACTAAGACGAGAAGACGAAGAAGCGCAAAGAAATTAAAGCTCGAGAAAAGACACGGAATCACCAAATTCATTTGGAATTTTCTGAAGCGGATCCACTGACCTCAAAGAAAAAGTAGCAGAAGACGCAACGAGAATCGAAGTCCAAGAACGAGTAAGGAACCGCTCAGAAACCGTGTGGAAGAAGGATTGAAGTAAGATCTTGCAGAAGGTAGCGCAGGTAGAAGAACTCGTAGAGCATTGAACGAGTCAGAACTCGGTAACTCACTCAACTCAACGAGTCAATGCGTTCACGCAAAGAAGAAGATCCTCGCGAAGGGTTGATGAGAAATACAGAACCAGAATGCAAATCCAAATCCAAATCGAATGGAGAATGTTTGTATGGTTTTGAATAATAATAATAATAATAAGAATATGAGAAGAAGAAGAAAAAAGAACTAAGAAGCAGCTTTTTTCTTCTGCTTTTGTCACTCTTCCTGCTTAGCGCAATAATAACAGAGCGAGGGAGATTATTATTTTTAATTTTTACGATCTTTTTCAGAATTTTAATATTCATATATCCACAAAAAAGAAAAAAAAAAATAAAGACTTTCGCGATTTATGTGTCAAAAAGTAGAAGTCTGTGTTTTTTTCCTTTAGCTTTATTTATTTTCGTATATTTGTGTGTCTAATTTTGAACCATGAGCCTTAATCTGGTCCAGACCATTTCAATTCTTGTCCTGTTTCAGTTTCACCAATTTTATTTTGAAATTTTAAAATTTAAATTTTTTTGCGTTGCGCGTTTTTCTCTGCCAGCCGATTTTGAAAGGAAAATTCAGCCACAACGTTGCGTAGTTGGAGCCAAGTGTACGCTCTAATGACGAAACTACCCTCTGTCTTGTGGCGGCTTCATGCACCCAAACCTAATAATATTGGAATTTCACATGGCTAGCGTATTTATTTAATTATTTCATTGATTAACAATTAACAAATAAGATTTTGTTAATGAATGGATTTTATTATGACTTGGTAGAGCTGTTTCTATTATTGTTAGTTGCTCGGTTTCACATCATTAATTAATGTTAATTTTTTTAAGGTATGATTCCCACAATGTTGCTTGGTGCCAAAACAACATATTCTCATGTTGCTATCAAATTCCAATAAAGTAATTGGATTACCATTAGCTTGTACGGTAAGTCTGGTGGAAAATCAATTATGTGTTGATTATTTTTTAGCATGGTAATAACATATATCATTTAAAATATGTATTTGACACTTAAAAAATGTATTTTTTATTGTTGTTTACATAATATATGATGAGATGATTATATTAAGTTATAATCTTACCATGTTGGTAGGTTTTAGGAGTAATATTATATGTACATTATAAAATCAATCATTATTAATCACTATGTATAATAATCCAACATTTTAAAACTAATAATTCAATTTTTATTATTAATTAATCCAACATTTTTAAAAGTTGGATTACTAGTTTTAAAATGTTGGATTATTACACATGATGACTGATTTTATAATGTACATAAATTATTTCTTAGTTTTTTATTTGTATGAACAGTGTTCAATCCTCGTTTGACTAGTACAGTTGTGAAAGTAATACTACTTTGTATAGTTCGTAATATTGAGATTTAAAAAAGACAAGTATTAGCATAAACTCTACGAGATTAGAATAATAATGAGGAATGATAATTGTAACTAAATTAATAAAATCAACTGCAATTGCCGACTTTGGTTTTAGAGTGATCTTAATCAAGGGGCATGTGATGTGAGCAGCATATGTCAAAAAAGGTGAAGAGTCGAAATGTCGAATCTTGAAAGATAAGGGTACCATGTCCCATAAATCTTTTCCTTAGAAAAAGGGTTTGCTATGATTAGGAATTGTTAGCAACAACTATAGCTAAAAGGTACTTAGTTAACATGCTTATGGTGGAGGGAGTATGAGAGTGTTTTGGATTGGTACCGCACGACCTTGATTGAACAATAGTAGTGATGTAAACGAAGGGCTGAGATTGCGTGTGCTGAACGCATCGAGAGAGAGCTTTGAAAAAAAGAGGCCGGCAAATGAAGGTGTAATGCACTAAAGGGTGTCCCCTTGTGATAGTCCTCTTCTTCCCATCCCTAAATCGGATTATTGGGCTGGGCCCCATACTAACCTACCTTGGACCTCACTAGCCTCTTTCTCCAAATATCGTAAGTCCACCATTTCATCTAATTCTTTTCATGCACCCCTTAATAGTTAATTCATCAAATATACACTACATATATCATAATAAAATACTTATAATAGTTATACAATATCTATTCCTACTTAAAATTTAATAGTAAAGATGGATATTATATAACTGTATTATGTATTTATTTTGTACATGAAACATTTCAGTAACATAATTGGCTTTTGGGGTAATCAACACATAAAAAACAGGCATATATATATTATACTATATTATATTATCATCTCAAACAAAAATGAATAGAGGGAGAGTATGAAGGCTTGCCAATTGGCGGTTTATTTGACAAAAACAAATGGTGAGAATAAATATCTTGTAGCCCTAAATTATATCACAACCCTTGCTTTTACAGGTCAGGACATGTGCCGGACCCAATAAAATAACAAAGTATGATGATGATAAGATTGATTATGTAGGAAGCACAAAAAGGTGCAATTGATTTTGCATCTTCGGTATTGTCAAAAAAAAGAAGCATCATTGGCACACCTTGATTAATAAAGTGATGATGAATAGTCATCTGCAGTCTGCACCAACTGCTTCAATAATGGATTTGAAACCATCTCTTTCCAAGCATTCAGCCAATTCAGCCTATAACCAATTCAATAAGAGAATGACAAGGAATATTTTGGTACATAGAGAGTATTATTATATTTTATAGTCATCAACCACAATCTTCAACACGTGCAAGTGCAAGATTAGATTAGTACCTTTATCTGTGGAATAAGTGCAGGTCCCCCATAAGCAAATGCAGTATATAGCTGAACAAGAGTTGCTCCAGATCGTACCTTCTTGTATGCATCCTCGCCACTGAATTGATACACAAAACTCATAAGCTAGGTAGAAAACAACAATGCAAAAGAATGAGACTAGCAACATGCAATGCAGTTTTTACCTGCTTACGCCTCCACAGCCAATCAAAGGAATCTTGCCCTGATATACATGAATTGATAAGTAGGCAAACCGTGACAAACAATGATCAGCAGGGAGGACTTCGCCTCAAGACATAATAAGGATCCAAGTATTTTATGCATGGCAGCTATAATTGATTGCATGTGAGTGTATATGTAAGCAATCCAGAATACTACTCCAAGTCTTATATTAGTGCTGTTTAAAAAACACAACACAACCAATAAACATACCCTTGTCAAGATATACATCTCCTTCAAGATATTGGTAGAGAGATCGAAGAGAGGCTTCCCACTCAACCCACCAGTTTCTGAAGCTAATGGATTTCTACTGACGGGCTCTGGTCTTGAAATGGTTGTATTTGATATAATCTTGACATAATAAAGAAATAAAATTAAGCGCAAATGAAGTGAAGATTGTGCCATTTTATACTTTGAAATTAAGTATAGAACATAGATATACCAGTCCATCCAAGTGAAGAGCCACGGCAACCTGCAATCAAAGGATAAAACATCATTATACAGCATAGGATGAAGATAGCAGGAAATAGATCAAGAAGCATATTCTTACTGCAGCGATATCTTCAAGGTCTTCTTTTGACAAATCTGGGGCAATTTTTACTAACAATGGAGGTGGACCCTCCTCACCCCATTGCATTTCATCACGAGCAGCTTGTACCTTCAGGAGAAACAAAATTTAACTTGAGTCAATTTCTCAATTAAGCAAACACATGGAGAAAGTTTTGCATCCTAGTTTTTACCTTCTTCACAAGATCCTTCAACTGCTTCCTTCCTTGAAGCATGCGCAAGCCAGGGGTATTGGGTGATGAGACATTAATTACCTAGAAAAGGATAACAAGTTAAACAGAATAGAATATCAAGCATTCATTGCAACAACATGCATTCTTCAGTATGGATGCTTTAGAGTGAACGCATTCTTTAGACATGACCATAATGAGCAAAGTACAGGATTAGAATCAGTTTTACTCCAAACAGCATAGTTACAAGTCAAACTTGTCAAATAAGGAAAGGTTACTAACTAAGTAGTGACTAGTAACTAAATTAAGTGCACTGAACCATACAAAGATGGGGTTGAATCATTTAACTTACTATCATTTCCTTTCTTTTCTGTAAGAGGCATATAAAAAAATAATATTTACCAAGTAATCAGCATACTGGGACAACGTATGAACTCCCTGAACATAGTCTGCTGCAGCGTCTTCACTCGTCTTGTTCTTCCCAAGATTGACACCAAGAATGCCAGGGCCTGCTTTTCCACCTTGTTTGACTTCATTATTTGAAGAATTTGAAGAGCTTTTGGTTTCATCTAACTTCCTCTTGCCGTGTTGAGCACCCAGGCGCTTTGCAACGGCAACAATCCCCTCACTATTAAAGCCACATCTATTTATAATAGCACTGCACATGTAAATCACTCTTAGTCAACAATAGGGATAACTAACAAACTATTACAAAGTCCATCCTATCCAAACTGTGAATCTACGCATCTTGAACAAACTTTCTGCAATGTTTTAAAGTGAATAGAAAAAATGGAAATAGAAAAGGCCAAACAGACATAGACTATTAACAAGCAGCAGGAGAAAGAAACAAAATACAAAATCCTACCCTTCACTTCGCAGCCTAAAGATGCGAGGCTTTGGATTGCCGTCTTGGGGGACAGGAGTAACAGAGCCAACCTCCACAAAGCCAAAGCCCAAACCAAGCAAACCATCTATAGCCTCAGCATTTTTATCAAAGCCTGCAGCAAGACCTAATGGGTTCGAAAACTTTCTTCCCCAAACCTCTAGCCCTATGTTTGGTGGGTCAGGCCTCTTCTCTCTTGGAACCCAACCACGGGCTGCAGCAGACACAGCAAGATTGTGTGCAAACTCTGGGTCCAACAGAGCAAAAAAAGGATTGACAAGTTTTGTTGCTGAGAATAACCATCCACTGCAAAGGAGATAACTCAAAATCTTGATCAGTCATTTCCAGGGTAAGCAATTCATTTTCAAATCAAGTATTATCAAACATTTATCTAGGAAGCGCTCATCTCTTTTGCACAAGAATAATTGCAGAAGAACAAAATCACAACTGACAAGCAAGTAAAGCATGCAAGTACACAGAGCTTGTTTCCTTGCTTAAAAGAAAGATGTCATACAAGATAATAACCACACAATTAGAGAAGCAAAAGAAAATGCATACAAAGCTCAAACTCTCAAATGAAGTACCAGAAAGTAGCCTCATCCACAGTACTCACATAAGCTCCACCAGCTATAACTAGGCCTATAGCGGTTCCTGTCAACAACCTTCCCTGCAATTCAAAGTAATCCTTGTATATAAATTACCTCAGAAGCTAACATAGTTCAATGCATAATTAACTACTGATATAAACAAGAACCAAATGAGTTGCAATACAACTCACACAGAAGAAACAACAAACTCAATCACAAAACATATACATTGCTTATTTTCTTAAATACATTGGGAACCCATAGTTTCTAACACCTTTCAATCCATTAAATAGTAGCTCACTCTCTACACTGCGTTTGCTCATTACAACATGCAAAACGAATTGGGCATTTCCACACCCAGTTTTTTTTTTCCTTAAAAAAAATTAATTTTCACATTGAATATCTCAGCTGCAACATGCCAACAAGACAATGCATAAACAATGTTAACTAAAACACACACACAAACACACGCACAAAAGGATGGAGAAAATGCGTACTTTCTTAGAATGGTGACTGATCTTAGGAGCGCTTTCTTGTGCACCAGAAGAAGACAAGCATCTGAAGCGAGGAACTGGATTCGGAGCCACCCTTTTGAGAAAAACATCCCTCAGTAGCTTTCTTGATGACCATGCGGCCATGAGTATGAACTATTCACAACGAACCGTAACTTTAACGCGATGCCCAGAAACGGAATCTGCGAAAGCTAAGAAGGGGACGGACAGAGATTCCAAAAGTCACAACCTTTAAGCTTATAAACAGATTATAGGAGAAGGGGTTATGAGAAAACACGCCAGTTATGTAGGAACTCGTGCTTCTATTATAGCAGTAGGAAGAAGGACAAGGTGAATAAATTTTGGGCAAAAGTGGTGGCTGAGGGTGTCAGTTCAGTAACCAGAAAGCGGTGATTCCGGCGGCGCAGTGGTGTTCGACGGCGATAGAACCGTCGCGAGTGAAGGAGGTGTGTCACGAGAACGCAGAAACAAAGCCTCCAGGTTGATGGTGATACTCGAATAGGAAGAATTAGAAGAGACACCTCGTTCCACGCATAAAACGACGTCGTTAGCAAAGAGGACGTTCCACGTCAAATAGGTTTAAAATTGGATGGACCAGTACATTGGACCAAAAGCCCACAATATAATTTGGCTACACTCAAAAGCCCACTATAGAAATAACTGGGCTATGGGTAGCCCAGCCCAATATGAGATGTTATGGGCTGAAATTGGCGGCGCCGCTTGTCGCCGCCGGTTCTGCAAAGCGTGGGAGCAGTGTAGTGAGTGTTGACCGTTACAGTTTGAGAGCGAAGGAACGAAAGTCAGTGAAATCTGTAATAAAAAGCTTCTCTCTCTCTCTGTCTCTGAGACTGTGATTCTAGTTGCGATGGAAGCCCTAGCAATAGCAAGTGTTTCAGCTCGACCTTGTTCTCATGGAAGAAGCCTCTTCTCAGTCTCCAGATCTAGGTCTCTCAGCCTCCGCCCCATGACTCTCAAATGCTCCGCTCAATCTCCTCCTCTAGGTTCGTCTCATTTCTCACTTACCCCTTTATTTGGAACTTTCTCGCTTTGGATAATTATGGATTTTTTTTTTTCATTTTTTGTGGAATTGGTTTGTTGTTGTGTTCAGTGGACAATGCAGAGCAATTCGTGGAGGCTTCGAAGCGTGGGAACGTGATTCCTCTCTACCAGTGCATATTTTCCGATCACCTGACGCCGGTGCTTGCTTACCGGTGCCTGGTGAAGGAGGATGAGAGGGATGCTCCAAGCTTCCTCTTTGAGTCAGTGGAGCCTGGTCCAAGGGTTTCCAACATTGTGAGTAACCCCATTTTGTTGCTTCCTTTTTATAGCTTTGTAAACATTGTGTGCTTAGTTTTGGGGGTTTAATTTTGTGTATTAGGGTAGGTACAGTGTGGTGGGGGCTCAGCCATGTATGGAGATTGTGGCGAAAGAGAACATGGTTACTATTATGGACCACGAGGAAGGTCGCAGGACAGAGGAAATTGTGGAGGATCCTATGGTGATTCCTCGTAGAATCATGGAGAAATGGACACCTCAACTCATTGATGGACTCCCCGAAGCATTTTGTGGTATGTGAATGGAAATCCACCCAACACTCACAAGTGGGATTCCTTTTATGTGTATATATTGATTGGTCTCTACTTGTCATGTGCCAAAGTTATGATCTTTATCCATTTACTTTTTAATAGGTGGTTGGGTAGGTTATTTCTCTTATGACACAATGCGCTATGTTGAGAAGAAGAAACTTCCCTTTTCTAATGCCCCTATGGATGACAGAGGCCTCCCTGATCTTCATCTGGGACTTTATGATAATGTGATTGTGTTTGATCATGTCGAGAAGGTACTTTCTATATTTACCATTTGTTGCAGGCCCCAAGTCTTGTTGACAAAATTCTGCTTCTATATTTGAGCCTAGTCGAGTTCTTTTTGTGCTAATAAGTAATAACATTTATCAAAAAGACAGTGGAGTCTAGTGACATGAGTGCTTTACTAGATCTTGTAATCTATAGTAGTGAATCTTGTAATCAAGATTTACTGAATCTTGTAATTAGATTTAAGCACATGTTATGTCATTATAAGTGCTTCACTAATCACTATTGCTTCTTCCCAGAAAGCATATGTGATTCATTGGGTTCGGTTAGATCGATATTCTTCTCCTGATGAAGCCCTCAATGATGGGATGGACCGGCTTCAAACTCTAGTGTCTAGGGTACATGATATAATTTCGTGAGCAATCTATCCTTTTTCGAATTAATGGTTCAAGTTAAGGTTAAGTATGGCTTTGTTTTTTGGCAAGTTCTATTTCATTAGCTACAATTATGTTTGTCAATTTCAGCCCGAGGCTGCCTGCAGGTTCAATAAAGTTACGCACTCGTCTGTTTGGTCCAAAACTGGGGATGTCAAACATGACAACCGAGGAATACAAGCAAGCAGTTTTGCAAGCTAAAGAGCACATACTGGCTGGTGATATTTTTCAGATTGTACTGAGTCAGCGGTTTGAACGGCGAACCTTTGCCGACCCATTTGAAGTCTACAGAGCACTGAGGATTGTTAATCCTAGTCCATATATGACTTATTTACAGGTTACAGGTTCACTTACTTCGCCATTTCCCCAAACATGTTTCTTTTACAAGTAATTTTACTTTCAGAGGTTAAGTCATTGCAATATGTACTATTGACAGGCCCAAGGGAGTATTTTGGTTGCTTCAAGTCCTGAAATTCTTACGCGGGTGAAGAAGGTAGCTTTCTGCAACAATTAATCAAATAATTGACCTTGTTCTTGTTCATTAACCTTTTCAAGATTCATCCATTTTACTGAAGTTCTTGTTAAAGCTATGAACTTCACTAATAGGCATCTCATATCTTCCTTGGCAGAGAAAAATCACCAATCGTCCCCTTGCTGGGACTGTTAGAAGAGGGAAAACACCAAAAGAAGATCTTATGTTGGAGAAAGAACTCTTGAAGGATGAAAAGCAGTGTGCAGAGCACGTAATGCTGGTTGATTTGGGAAGAAATGATGTGGGAAAGGTCTCCAAACCTGGTTCTGTTCAAGTTGAAAAGCTCATGAATATTGAGCGCTATTCCCATGTTATGCACATAAGCTCAACGGTAAGTTCTTTCTGGTTGATATGATATGGGAGCTAGCTAACTTGATTCAAGTTTGTTTGTCTGAAGTCCAATTTCTCCTGCCCGGTCTCTGGCTGTGGAGAAGCTCGTATCATATAATGGAAATGGCACTTATCTTTGCAGGTCACTGGGGAGTTGCTGGATGATTTAACATGCTGGGATGCGATGCGTGCCGCATTACCTGTTGGTACAGTTAGTGGAGCACCAAAGGTAGTCTTTAGCTGCTTCCAAGTCTGTAACCTAGGTCTTTACATTTTGCAGGCCATTTCTTCTCACTGATGTTTTTCTGGTATATATTGGCACTTGCCTTCCATTCTGAACTCAGTGTTCTTAATGTATTACATCATTAAGAACCATCCCAAGATACCCTTTGTTGATCATGCTTCTTGATTGTCACCAAGTTGAGATTGCAGTCTTGTTTTGATTTTGTTGGTCCTAAGTTGTTGTCATTGTCTGTGTTGTAACAGGTGAAAGCAATGGAGTTGATTGATCAGTTAGAAGTGGCAAGACGTGGGCCGTACAGTGGAGGATTTGGAGGCATATCCTTTTCCGGTGATATGGACATTGCTCTTGCTCTGAGGACCATGGTGTTCCCGACTAATACCCGTTTCGACACAATGTACTCATACAAGGATGTTAACAAACGCAGAGAATGGATCGCGCATCTTCAGGCCGGAGCGGGAATAGTTGCCGACAGTGTTCCAGCTGATGAGCAGAGAGAGTGTGAGAACAAAGCTGCAGCTCTTGCCCGTGCCATTGATCTTGCCGAATCTTCATTTGTTGACAAATGAATCGTACTATCCATCTTATGACGGATGCTGCTTGGGATTGAAGTGAATCCTCTGTAAAAGGGAGAGACCGGGAATTTTGGGTCAAATGATGGTTTTTAATTATAAAGAATCCTTGAAATCTTCTTTTGTTATCTTGGGGTTTAAAGGAAATGTAATCTGTAGTTTAACAGTAGTTACTGTCGATTAAGGGAAGAGTAGAGGATGGACCAAAGGTTAATAAAATAAGTTCGAGATGATTGAGGCGTTATACTATGATGATGAAGAGATGCTGCATAAGTTGAAACCACTCATGTTATTGTTGAACGGGAAAAATAGACTAAATATCTAAAATAATCCTTGAAAAAATATAGATAAATTGGTTCCTCAGAATTTGAAAGTATTGATCCTTTACATCTCGAAAAAGACGACTTGTTTAGAAGTTTGATGATAATATTAGAAATTTGTTGAATAGTCTTATGAAGAATTATGACACTATCAACCAAAAAACTCATCAAAATAAAAACAATGACAAGTGGTTGTCGTAATTACACTAATTAGTAGTTACATTTCAAGTTTAAGTAGTTTGGAACAAAGACGATAGTTGGAGAAGCACACATCATCCTTCACACGTTGCTGTGAAGAAATAACTGTACTCAATTCTTCAGTAAAGATAGCAGCAGTGCATGATAGAGTCAGTGCTACAGAAGGCTCAGACATTAGAGCTTTGACTAACATGATGATTGATGAATTCATTGGTCCTCCAAACACAACTCCGAATAAATCAATACACCACACTTTTCTTAATTAATCTAAACGGGAGACAACTCATTTAGTTCACCTCCACAGTAATATATATTGACCAAGAAAAAAGGATAATCAAATCTTTCTCTTGCCTTCAACCTCACACACACCACTATTAATGTAATGTATGAAGCAAATTAATGAAGCAATGAGAGCAGGCCAGCAAATAACATGGCCTGCTCAGCACCAGCAGTCAATAATCTACCGTTCAGTTCCGGGCCCTCAACAATTCGAAATTAGATATTTGAAAGACAATTCCCAATTCCATCAACACCCTCTCTAAATTCCAAACCTCATAGCTCAACTTGATTTTGGAAGTGTCTGGCAAAAGCGGAGTTTCTAAATAGAAAATTCAAACAACATATAACATCACTGGTTTTGCTTTTCTATGGTACAATGCCATGTAAGGAAGTAGGTGAATTCTATAGCAACTACCTCAGGATGAAGATGCTAATTGCTTCAATTTTGCCTGTAATATAACCCCAGCTTCATCTGCTACGTTTTTCTTTTTAGATGCAACCTGCAGGTTTGGGATAATAGCACTGAATTGGAAAAGCATGCCACAGAAAGAACTAGTGCATATACATAATACCATACGTTAAAGCAAGATGTGTAACAGGAAACTTACATCAACAAGTTGATCGAAGTTTGACTTGAGTAAGTTGATCTTGCGCTCGCAGTAATCTTTTCCTTCAGCCATTGTTTTCTGTTTTCAGCATAGGGTTAAGACTTGAATAATCAGTTATGGAAATCATGAATCAAGAAAAGTTTACTGAAAGACAGTATCTATTATGCGTCAGACATAGCATCTCCAAGACTAATTTTAAACGTAATTTGAAGTATTCAACAAGATTGGGCAACAAACAATAAGCAGTAGAAACAAGGGGTTTGAGAATAAATTGGCAGCATGGAGTGCAATCAACGATCCATCGAAGTCTTTGAATCATAGAGGGATCTATATACATATATATAGGGGGGAATAGGGGAGAGATGATAGGTGGTACCTCGATGAAATAACCGGTGCCGACATCGAGGAGGACTTTGGAGGAGTCGTCGAGGGTGCCGGGGACGTAGAGGGAGGCGGTGAGAGGGACGAGCATCCTGGAGGACTGAGGGCGGAGGGAGAGGTCGTGGAGGGCGGAGGAGGCGATCTCGAGGCGGGTGGTGGCGGTGCGGATGTTAGAGAGAGAGTCCTGAAGCAGGTTAACCTCGAGATCGGCTTGCTCCTTCACGGCCTTCAGCTGCTCAACGCTCATCCTCTCCAGCGAGATCCCTCCACCTCCGCTTCCCTTCGACGACGCCATCTTCTTTCTTCTCACTCTCTCGCTCTGTAACTCTTACAACAAACCCTCCAACCCCAACACCTTCTATTTCATCACACCCCAAGCCCAATAACAACAATAAACTACTCTCGCTTTTCAAATATTAAAAAAAAAAGACCCACTATGCATAACTTGGTCCATTACATTTTCCTAAACTTCTGTCAGCTGCCCAAAAAACAACAAAGAAAATGATATCTTCATGTAAAACAACTAATTGTGTCACTTGCCAATGAGGTGTAGCTCAAGTGGCATTTCTCTCGGTCCAAGTGACTAAGGGGTTTGAGTGCAGGGTCAGGGGTTCAATCCCCACATGCCCATCTCATTCCCCATTTCCCCCTAAGAACCAAAAAAAAAAAAAACTAATTGTGTCACTACTATCATAAAGTTAATTGATTATTATCATCATGATTATTGAACAAACTCACTCCAAGCACTGAATACCACCTCTCGTTTGAGGCACAGAGTAACATGGAGACACTCCTATCTAGCAATTGTCAGTATAACTGTTTCTACATTTTGACTGTCCGTTTAAACCTTGCATAATTCTCTATTATTTTTCTCGTTCACACACACTTCTGATTTTAGTTGAAGATACTAAGTTCTCAATTCATTTGTATGCATTACCCTCTGGAACAAAACACATATTCAACTCATTCGTTCAAAGCTTGTTTTCTCTTCGTTAAAGATGAATTAAGGAAGTCCAAATTAAGGTAGCGTGTAGTTGAACCTAGAAGTTTCTATAAATATAAATGAAAATATCAAATCGAGTGCATCACGTAGTATAGTATAGATTTGGATACTGCCCACAAAGTGCAAAATAAAATGGGATGGCGCAAATAGGTGACCCAATTGCAACGGGGCCGGCCTTGGATAAATGAAAAGTAGGCCCAGAGTGAGTTTGTAAGGGGTAGGGAAGGGAGGGTTTTAACTTGACATTAAATTCGAGGGACCCATCAATTATTGGGAGCTGACCTTTCTGTTGAGCAATAATTAAGAAAAACATGTTGGCATCCCCTAAATTTGAAAATACCCCACCAATAATAATCAATCAATCCACAAAAGTGAATAGCATCATGAGTTGGTGTAGTACTAGTAGTAGTAGTAGTAGTAATACTCAACCCAACCCTCATCCGGTTTCCCAATCCCAAGCCGAGCCAGCCAGCCAGCCGTCAAGATGAACTCTATCTACTCACTCACTCACTCTATAGAGTGAGTATAGACGACTAGTCTAAGTCTCCCATGCCATGAACTACTACTACTACTCACCAGTCAACTGCAATAATCCAACATTTCTTGTTGTCACCAGCTCACACCCATCAAGTACAAAATGCTTATTCAGTCATGCACCACAGTTCCCACTGAATTTCATTCTTTCTCTGTTTTTGAGTGATTGAGTGATAGGTGAATGCAAATGCTATTCATTCATGGAAACTGGAAACTGGAAACTGCAGAATTCATTCATGTTGCTTGCTTGCTATTATATTATATGAGTACTAGTATATATTCCTTCAATTTTGAAGCAGACACCTCATAATAAATTAGCTAACAACACATTAAAAGCAATTCTAGTGTATGTGTATGTCATACAAAGATCAGTGCTGATGATGATACAGTACTTTTTTTAACACAGCAGCATTGCCATTGTGTTGTGTGTGGTTTCTGTGGGGAAGATAATAAAACGTATGGGGGGAAGACAGGGGGCAGAGGCACATGGTAGTAGCCTCCAAGGGGTGTGGCATGGCAATAAAGGCCAAAGGCCATAGCAACCAGTTTAAATATGTCATTATTGAGATACCAACATAACAGCCAAAATTGAGTGTTCTTAGCTCAGCATCAAGTCATCAACACCCACACACAATCGTCTCGTCTGAGTGAACTGAACTCATACTGAAACTGACTCTGTTGAATCCAATGCACCAACACCACATTTGTTTTTAACCATAGGTGAAATGTCAAAAATAGTAACCATACCATGAAGCTTACACTTACACCCTTTCTTCTTGTATATTTAAGACCTGAATACAGCTTGTACCCAACTTTATTTTTCCCCTAAATACTGAAAAGCCACACTACAAGTTCCCAGAAGAAAAAGATTTAAAAAAAAAAAGTGAGAGTACCCTACCATGGAAATGACAAAAACTAGCAGAAAGAGTACCATGGAAATGACACAAAACTAGCAGAAAACGGAACATTAAACGTGAATTGCAGTGATATAAAGCTAGGCCACCTTCAGATAAAAAAAGGTCAAAATTGGCTATAAGAATTAAGAACATAAAGCAAACTGAACCAGTGCCACTCAAAATAAATAAATAAATAAATAAATATTGAAAGGGAATAGCAGCATATATATGTACAGAGAAAAAGACAGTGACAGATGGATTAGAATCATGAAGAGATGGATAACAGAGAAAGAAACAGATGGGTTTTTTATTCACATCACTGGCACCCAAAAACAATCCACTTACATACAAGAAAACGCATTATTCTCACGCTGATCAATCTAAGAAATGGCTAAGAATTGCAGATAAAAATAATATCAAAACAAAGGTCATACCCAAGTACAACCAGAGCTTTTTTTTCATCTTTCACACACCACTCACCTCAGACCAGCAAGCAAGCAAGGAGCGTGAAAGTGGAGGAGAGATAGAGAGCACCACTCACCAGCAGCAGCACAGAGACCATGAATTCTCAGTCTACATTGGAATGTAGGGTCCTCCAACAAATTTGGAGCACAGTTCAGCATTGCTCAGAAGCAATCATCTAACCTAATCAATTCAATTCAATTCACTTGAGCTGCAACAATTAACAACCAAACTTCTACACTCCATTAGGATTTAGGACAGTCAGTCAAAAAACTAAAAACCCACTGCGGAAAGTAAAACAGAAGCAACAATGCAATGCAATCCTTCATTACAAGCTTCAATGCTTCTCCAACTCGGAGAACTCTCTCTTCGGCACAACAACAACAACAACAACATCAATTCCCACTGCACTTGCAGCAGAGCATTGAGATATAATATATGATCAAGGTCCTGAAAACCGCTTCCAGCCTCAATCTGCAGCAGCAATTCATCACCCATCATAAATAAATACTTAACAAATTCATGGTCTCCCCCTTTTTTCTCTCCTCCATCAAAACCCCAGCATTCTAAACAATTTTGAAACTTCTAAAAAACCTAATTAATTAATTCTCCAAACCAGAAGGAAGTAAAAACCCTAATTGAATTGATGGACTTCTCCACTCAAAACAAAACAAAAAAAAATACTCTAGCCCTAAATTTAACTCAGCATCTTCTGCTTTCCACACACAACAAAGCGATAACAATACACAAAACAGGATTATATATATTTATATATATATACGAAGCAAACACCACCATCTTCCAAACCTCCAACTTCCACCAAAACCACCACCACAACTACCTTCCCAGCCCCCAATTCAGCGAGGCTCGTCGTCTCTCCGGCCGGAATTTCCGGGCCCACCGGACAACGAAGCCAGCAAATTCAGATGTCCAGGAAGGTAATTTCCTAGCCTCGCCGCCGAAGCTTCTCCCATGGCTGCTTGCTGCTGCTGATGCTGCTGGTGCTGATGGTGAACGAACAACGAAGCCTGCTGCTGCTGAGACACCGACACCGCCGCCGGCTGCACCACCATCTCCGGAGGAGCTGCAGCGGCCGCCGCAGCTGCGAAGCTCCAAATTTGACCGAAATCGGGCCTGGTCGGGAGGGCCCAGAGACCTGCGGGGGCCCCATGGCCCACCAACGACCCAACTGTGGGTCCCACGGTGACACCGTCGTCCTTTGCGGATGCATCGTCGTCGGTGCGTATACGCTTGCCGAGTATGAAGGGGGTGGGAGCGAGAAGGGGCTTGTGGTCAAGTGAGGAAGGTGCGTTGGAGGTGGAGGATGGTGAGGAGAGGGAGTTGGCTGCGCCGCCGCGGACTGAGAGGGAGACGGAGGAGAAGCTGGCGGGGGTGGTGCCGGTACCGGTGGCAGCGATGATGGAGGGCTCAGCCTGGCGGAGCAGCCACTCGATGGTCTGGCCGTCGGACTTGTGGCCGAGCTCGCGCGTGAGCTGGAAGACGCGGGCGGCGCAGATGATGGGCATGCGAATACGTCGGCCGCGGCCGTCGACCTTGCTGTGTCGGTCCTTGGAGGGCGGCTTCTTGACGGCGAGGGCGCCGTTAGCAGCAGGGTTCTGCTGTTGACGCTGGGGGTCAATGTTGGTAACGGCGTTAGAGGTTCCGTCAGTGTTAGACATGAGGAATTGATATGTGAAAATGGTTGTGGCAACTTGATGGATGGTCAAAAACTGAGTGAAAGAGAAAAGGAGAGACAAATTTGGTGTTGGTGGTGGTGATTGGGGTAAGATAACGGTGGTGGCAGTGAAGAAAGAAGAGAGAGAGAAAGGAGCGAGGGTTTAGGGGAGAATTGCAGAAGAAGATGAAGAAGACGAAGGAGAAGGAGAAGGAGAAGGGTGATTGATTATTGTGTTGTGAACTGAGTCGAGTCGAGTCGAGTCGAGTGGAGTGAGTGAGTGAAAGAGGGAAAGAGAGAGAGGGCTAATGATTGAGCGGCAGGAGCTGGTGGAGACAGGAGAAGGGCACATGGGTGGTGGGGTCCACTACTTACCCCCACAGCTCATACCCACTCTACTCTCTCTTTCACGCGCCCTCCTCCTTCTTCTTCCTTCTCTTTCCGTTCTTATTAACATTTTCTTAACAAGGATTAGATACTCCATATGTTCTTATCATTTTTTATGCAAGTGCTTCCTTCATCTTATCTATCAAAATATTCTCATACTATAAATGTCCTAAATTATAATAATAATATAATAAAAAAATACAACAACGTTAATGTTCAAGAATAAATATTTCAATTGAACACTTTATATTTTGATCTTTAGATGCACTAATAATCTCACTTAACAATTACATGTAGTAGTTTAAAAGTAAATGTGAATGTTCTCTAATATATGGACTGGAATAGGTGTATCGCAATATACATAGATGACTATTGAACTAGTCCAAAGCGCAAGGGTATTTTCTTTTTCTTTTCCATTTTTTCACACTCGCTGATAGGTTATTCTACAGCTTTAAATAACTTACAAACCAGTGTAGTTTTTTATTATAAATTAATCAAAACTCTCAAGTCTGATGAAGTCAATAATGTGAAATGCTTATGCTCTTGTACTTACCTCGACCTTCCTAACTTTACTACATATACTTGTCACTCATTGGGGATTTAAAAAATAATAACTCCAACATAACTAAATACCGCATCACATCATAAAATTAGTATAATGCAAGAAAATTTCATAAAAGGATGTTGTAATTCTTTATAGTATTCAGTTGATTTGGTTTAAGTTAGATTAGTCCAATTTATATATAATTTTTTTAACAAAATTATAAAAACGAGGTAAACTTTTTAAGTATTCACTTTTTATTTCAGCTGAGATGTTTGTAGGTTATACTTGAAGGAGTAAGCATAGGTATAATTGCTTGTTCTTAATTATCAATTTGTCTTTAGAATATATAGAAATGCCATTTATTTGTCTTTAACTTCTTTTATTATTATTATTATTATTATTATTATTATTATTATTATAAAACAGATGTAAGATGTTTATTTTTTTTCTTTAATATGAGTATTCTCATCAATATTTTAATAAAATGTAATTCATTTTTCAAATTATTTTAATATTTTTTAATTTTTAGTAAAAAATATTTTTGCATAATACAATCAATCATATGTCCAAGCAAAAGTTCCTCTTAACAATTTTTTTCATGCATATAAAATTCAAAATCAAACTCAAACTGAATATCTAAATACTTAAGGTACTTGAGTATTTCACTTGGATAAACCCCATATTGATAACTCTTAAATGATAAGTCCATGCATACTAATAAGCTTCATTTTAAATTATAATACATTGTTTCTTATGTAATATTTTCATCGATATTTTTATAATTACATTGATTGTGTTGATGCTTGAACTCAGGAATTTATGTATACTATCTATTTTTTTTTCACTACTAGATCGACCATAGTTTTTCAATATTTAATTACAATAAAGATATCTTAGCCATATTAAAATAATTAAATTGAAAATAGCATTGCTTTTATGAATGAAACAACTGTTTAGCTGTTAATTTTAAATTGAAACTTGAAAAATTAGTTAAAATAGGTAAAAATAAAATGTTTACTTGGATTCCATAAAATAGGATAAATTGATGAATTACAGTGGAGTTAAATCTATAAATATAATATTTCAGAGTTCAATTCATGAGGTTGTGACAAGTGTCATATTCTGAGTGATTCTGTAATTAATTAAAATTTAAAAATTAAATTTAATTGAAAAATTATTATAAACAATTTAATTAACTCATAATTGCATAAGAAAAATATTCTATAATTACTTCAATCAAGGAATATAACATTATAGCATTTGATGATAAGAATTAATCCAATTAAATATTAAATCAATTTTGTTTAAGAAAGATTGATTATAATCAATTTACTTAGCTCATAAATAAATTTGGAACAAATATTTTCTAAATGATTCAATCAAGGAATGTGATATAAATCAATTTTAAGAGTAATAAATATTAAAATTTGATTTTAGAAAACAAATTTAAAAATTCAATGGATAATGTTTATAGACAATCTCTTCCATCATTGAAGGATGAGATATTTCAGGTAATATTTTTTTCTCAATCAAAATTATTTTTCAATTATTCGGATATGCAATCAGTTTCTAATTAGAAGTTACTATAAATAAGCTAATTGATACAATAATAATATGAATTAATTTATAATATTTGAATCAATTTTTTTAAAATAAGTAATTCTTTTGATTCTAATATTAAACTATATTTCATCAAAATGTTTCCTTCTATTTTATAACAATTCATATCTTTAATCAGAATATTTCACTATTTGCATTTCACGATTTTCATCTCTCACTCTTTACATTTCACGATTTATATATTTATATGTTGTTTTACCATTCATTTATTATCTTTGTCCCTCTAATCTTTACTCTCTTAGCTTTTGAAGTTTAATATTTGGTTTCAACATTTTTTAGCATGGCAGGGCAAAATAATTGACTGGTTGAGATTACTCAAGTCCGGGAATGTTGGAGAATCAAAGTTCCTATTGTTAGGTTGTGGAGTCTCCCATACTTCAACAACTAAGACTCTTTGAACAGTCTAGAGATGGTCCTAATGAATGAATTTGTAAGTTTTTTTGTTTTGTTTTTTTAATGATATTTGACACTTAACAACATTCATTGTTTTAAAATTAATATTTTGAATTATAAAATTTAGGGTACTACGATACACGCATCAATACGGAAAACGTTGGTCTTCAAGTTTAAACCACTGCTTTCTGAGGGGCTAATTTATGTTTTAGCCTATTTCAGAGTAGGTGGTAATATTGAAAACTTTCGCACCACTAGGCATAAGTTTCGTCTGAATTTTCAATTCAGGACTACAGTTAAATCTGCTGATAATCTGCCTATTCCGATTTATGGCTTGAAGTTGATTTCATTTGCCGACATACTTGAATTCTGAATTTCCTTATTTGATTTGTAATAAATTTTTTTATCTAAACTTTATTTTTTATTTGAATTTGATATCTTACATATAATTTATACATTGTTGTGTTGGACAGATACAATGTGTGTTCTTACTGCTAATAACGAGTATGACAAAAATGGGAAAAAGACAAGAATGATTGTCATTCATCTTGACAACTTTATTGCTAATAATGATGTTCAAAGACCAATTGTTATTATACAATTTGGGAAGATCAAAACTTTCAAGGGTAATACATTTTTTATATTTAATATTTAATCATTATTATTCTTACAATATTGAGAGTGTATTTATTTAATTTTCATAGGAGATATTGTTCTGTAGAATGTGATGTTTGGTACTCGTCTTTACTTATTTGACTTTATTAAATCTATAAATAATTCAATTTATAATTTTCTAAATTAATTCTTATTTTTATTTCAATGCAGCATTTTTTATGTCCATCACCAAACAGAGATACTGGAAAATAATAAAAACGTTATATTATATTAAGCATATACTTGTTATTTTCTTTTCTATTTACTTATTTTAATAGATTTGTTTGAATATTTTAAATACAAAGTTATTTATCATTAATAATTAATCATTATATAATATATTATTTATCTTAATTTAATAGCTTAATTTCTATATTTTATTATTCAAAAAATAATTCCGTGCAATGCACGGGTAAAAAAATACTAATAAATATAAAAATAGGTGATAAGGTTCTGTAATTATATTATTATTTTGTGTAGTAATAAGAATAAAATAAAATAAAATAAAAGGGACGCGCTCTAGTACAGTAGAGTATAGGATACCAAAAGAGAGAAGGAGAGGGACCCACTCACTTTCCGTACTCTTTCTCTCTCTCTCTCAGTGGAAGTTTCCGGTAATCTCCAGCTAGCTGTGGTATCTTTCTTCCTCCACTCTCCTTTCGCCACGTCGGTTTCATACCAACATATATATTATCTCTCTTTTTAGGTTTTTTCCCTCCCTCCCTCATTCATTAATTAATAATTAATTATTATTACTACCACACTGTACAGCGTGTACCATGCAATTCAAATGCAAATGTCTGTCTCATTTGGGCCGTCTTTGTCATCCCTTTCCACCCTAAATATTGGGCTTCACTTTTCTTCACTTCATAACTTGAAATATGTCATTTTACAACACATAGTAACAACTTGGAGAAAACAACAAGAGACAAGGGGTAAATAATTTATTGTTTCTTAATTAAGTAAGGTGTTGAAATCAAGCTTTATAAAAGAAATTTATTACTAGTAGTCTCACATGTCATTTTCAGATATACAATCCGAAATAATGGATTAGTATGAGCAAAGCTCCAAATACCTGAGCAATAAAAAAAAAACATGGAGTTGGAGGAGGGCTACTGGCTAGTGGTGTTGTGGTTCACGATATTATGTTGCATGAGAGGGAGGGCATAGTGGTGGAATGGAAAAGTGAGTTTGGTTACCCAATGGATGAATGAAACCTTTTTGCGGTACTTTCCTTTTCCAGCTTGGTATATATATATAACGCAACACAGTGGCTCATTTTTATGTAACAACTCAACTCCAAGGCATGGATGGGTCATCTCTCTATTCATCCATTATTTTAGATACACTCGTGTCTCACAACAAACAAACGCACAAACGAACCATATAAACAAATAAAAGAATACTAGAAGAGATAAATTCGATACATACATAACAACAATTAAGTGCTGTTATTTTCACTAAATCAACTTATATTACTCTTCCATACAAAATTAATCATTGAAATTTGAATGGGGGCAGTACTATACTGCAGATTTATTTAGATGAAACAACAATATAAAACATTATTAATTACATATTTCAAATTAAAGCTAAAGGAGACCAATCATGTTTTAATTTTTCCTTAAAATGGAACAAACCTTCATAAGATGACACTGGACTTATTTGATATAAAATTTACAAAATGTGATGGAGTGGAGTTCGAAGAGAATAATGACAACAATAATAATGTTGTCTCTTATTCCTTTCCTTTGCCTTTAATTTTTGCCATGGGTGAATAGTAGTGACAGTAATCTACATCAATTGTGACACACACTTACGTTCAGCATAAGTCTTAAAGTAATCCTTCTCCTTAATTAAGTACGCGATAACTGCATGAGTACTGAGTACCTAACTCCTATATCCCTACACACCATTATATTATTATTATTATTATTATTATTAAATAGATAATGACAGCCACTTATCGGTCAAACTGATATGACAATGATTTTCAATTTCTCATTCTAGAGAGCTTCTATCAGATTGGGATGTTAGTTACTTGCTTGGATATACACCACCAAATTTTATTTCACAAGTTTAAATGCATTTTTTTAAACCTAATCTTGTTTTATGTGAAACATTTGAACAAGAGAGTCAACCAGTTCACACGTTGTGAATTAATAAGTAGAGTAGCACCAAACATTGGAAATGAAATTAACTGTATGTAGAAATGATGAAGAATTAATAAAATCTGAATGTGTTTCATTTCAAGAAATTATCAAACATAAAAATTTAAGTTGTTAGGTTGAAATCCAGTAATAATTTATATTCTATCATCTCATAGATACGATGATAGGAGTCATCCTTACGTAATTGTTAAAATTAATTATTTATCATTAATGAATTCTGCCAACTATTATTTGTTTTTATAAAGTTTAAAATTGATTTTCTCCTTAAAATCATAACTGTACTCGATCTTAATTAGTCTATGTAAATTGTACGAAGGACAAATAATCCACTTGTAAAATGAGCATAAAAGATAAAACAGAGGAGGAGCCACATTTTTTGAAATAAAAATGTAATTGAGCAATGCCACGAGGCATATATTCCGTATCTTAATAGCAATTGTGATGCGCTGTCTCATGGATTAGATATTGATACTACACACATTTTCTATTGATGAACAGGTTAAATACATTTTCCATTACTAAACAGATTAAATTATTTAATAACAATAAAGTGTATGTATGTATGTCTGTTTTCCTAACCACTACAAAATAGTTTATTAGTGAAAGCAACAAGTGAAAAGGGGTGGGGGCGTGATTAATAATAATAATGGCAAGGATTTGATGCGCTTTTTCTTGATTTGCATACTGCTAATTCGCTGCTTGAAATGATGGAACATTCTATGATAAGGCATTATAATATGAGCATTGCTAGGGGCACAACAAAAAATCAGTCAAAACAGTCAATAAATAGGAATTTGGACCACAATCACCTAGTCCATTAAAAATAAACTCATGACTAAAAGTGTTATTTGGGCCATAAAGTATTAAATGGACTTTGTTAGCTGTTTTGACTGATTTTTTGTTGTGCCCCAAACATTTGTGTTATAGTATTGGATCATGCTCCTATTTCTATCTTATTATTGTTATCTCATATCCTACTCTTTCCCAACACGTGTAGATTCCCAGCATTATGGTTTCCTTCATCTATCTAAACAGACGCAGCCAATCACTACTTTAATTAGTGGCCAGGTTTAAACTTTAAACAAACCTTTAGCTACTAACCTTAAAATATAATTAACTAAAAAAAGGACTTTATTAAAGTTTTATGCATTTCGCAACCACTTTCAATTTCAAACTTGGCGGTAGGGATGATAAAAAGAAAGCAGTAGTAGTTGTTGTTGTTCAAACTTCAAACTTCAAAACAAGACAAAATTGACGATTTAATAATTAAGACAGTCAAGATACAGAAGAAAAACAGAGATTGAAGTTGAAGTCACAAGGGTAATAATATTACAGTGAAATGTTGTGACTTTTGAAAACATTGGGCACATCCTAGTTTTTTATTAAATGATTATTACTATTAATATGGCGCTTATATATTATAGCATGAGGACCCTCATATAAGTTCATGGGCCATTTGGTGTAGAATTATCATCCAATAAATAAACAATTAAGAAAGCAAAAGAGCAGCAAAACAGAATATAAATAGACAAAGACAAATACAAAGGTTTTAAAAAGCCTCCGAAGATGAGGCTTATTTCAAGGTATCTAGCAAGCATCACAGATCACAATATTCCTTTCCTCCACTATCTAGACTACTTGACTCTCGCATCTAAAATGGTTATAGGGGTGAAAGATTCAAAGTGGATAAATGATGTTTTTCTTCAATCGAAACCTGATAGATACAGTGAGAAGTGAGAATAGCTAGCTTTGAATTGAAATTAACCAGCAAGGAAGTGAAACTCAGGTATCAGCAGAATGAATGATAGGCCTACACAATCTAACCACTGGTTGGCAGATAGATATGAATAAGTCAGGATTCACTTGGGAGAACGTTGAAGAAATGATAAACTTCATCTTCATCAACCACGCCTACCTCAGTCGAGCAAACTGAGCAGCAGACTTGTTTGAATGTTTCGTTATTAGTCGAAGGAGCTTCTGGCTCATCAAAAGTTTCGGCCCCTCTATTTCGTTTTCTTGATCTTGGAATATCTTGCATTGAAATTGGTTCAATTTTAATCTTGCAGTTTACAACAGATACGGCCCTGTACTGGGTCAAATATTTTTCATGCCTGCAAGAAGGCTATGAAGCTCAGTCATTCAAAACCATAAGAAGGGCAATATTTCTCTAATCCGACCTCTTATTTTTTTGTGACCTTGCTATGGCAAACTTCTATGTGAATAGGTTCTTGAGTTACAAGGATTCCAAAATATTGGCAGAAAAATCTGAATCTAATGAAACTTATGGTGTTTGAAATGCATATCAACATTAATTCAGCAGCGGGAACTATCACAGCGATCAATAGGCAATGCCGCTGCATGATGAAAGCATGTATGCAATTGTTAGCCTGGACGAGGAGGGGTGACCACTAAAAGGAAAAAATGACCTAAACGGTGGGACTTAATGGATGCAACACTAATGGTGCCACAATAATGCTTCTACTTCAGTGAAACCTCATCTACAACAGGAGGAAATGGCATGCCCAGAAAGCCAGCTATTTTTCCAGATTATGTACAATATGCACTGAATGGTTGTAATTGCAGATGTACTTGTTCTTGTTGTCTATCCCCAATTAAAACAGAACACAAGCAAAATTTTATAATGCGTGAACAACATTTCATGGTATAATCTGATATATCACTTCTGTATACTACGAATTGATTAATATAAAGACACACAAATGCCAAACAAAACAATAGTCTATGTGTGCATGATAGCATTGCAAGACATTATAAAATAAGAAAGTTTGCGAATATACGTATTCAAACATATGTACATACCTTTGACATTGTAAGCAGAGTGTGGTAAAGCAAGCAGGACAGCTAAGTACAGCATCAGAGCCATGTCCTTGTCTTTTCTTATGAACCCACACTTCATCCTTATTATCAACTTCTGGATCATAAAACTCTGGTTTGGTTGTGTAATCTATCTCATCATCATCAGAAACTGAACAGAATCAAATGAAAGAAAAATTAGATGGTTGGCTTAATGCAGGGTCACACATTGCATATACTGCTGCAGACTCATAGTATAGGTAGTAAAGAAAAAGATAGATTTCCACATTAAAATATCAGTACTAGATGCCATGCTCATCTAATACAATTCACTAGTGGAATGAATATTTATAGGAAAAGAATTATAGCTCAAAGTGACTATTTGAATCTGTTCATTTTTGGCTACTCTAATCATGGCCATTTCATTATTAAATCCAACCTATGATGCTTTATACCAGTTCACACATGATCCAACCTGTAATATTTATTTTATTGCTACAAATCTATCTACTATTTAAACAGCTAGAATATTATTATATACGAGAAACATGCTCCAGAATCATGTGGTTGAATCTTAAATTCAGAAAAAAGAATTCAATACCATAAGCACAACTATGTTGACTATAAATTGAGAAAAACCTTTATACTGGTTCAAGTTCAACACTTCAGCGAAGGTATATGTATGTAATTTGGCGCATATTGTAAGACAAACTTTGTTCCCAATCAATCAATTACAGCGAGACAAAATTAAAATTTTCAGCGGTTGGGAAAAAAATTTGAAAAAGCTGAAACCTTGATAACCTTTTTTTCTTGAATGAAATCTATAGAAGCAAAATAGTGCAGCTTGCGAGTGTGAATCTATTTTCAGTTGTTTCAGACAAAAGCGACGAAGAACGGAGAAGAAGCTGAAACATATTGAAAGGAAAAAAAGAGATGATGAATTAGTTCAATACCAGTTTTCTGTGAATTGGTGGGTGAGTTCTTCCCTTCTCCTTCTTCCATCTCTCTCTCTCTGGAACGGAGGGAACTAGAATGAAGTTTTTTTTATTTATTTTGCAGTGGGTTCTTTGAGTTGGCTATTTATGGAGCCCAATAAGCCGCATTATTGGGGTTAAGCAGTTTGGCCCAAATTTCTAGAATACCGAAGTCCAGTCCAACACATAAGTGAAACTATATTTTGACCAAAATATATTTTAAAAATTAAGGGTTTTTTTTTTTTTTTTAAAGTTGAAGGATATTCTCTGTTCAATCAATGGTAGTTTCGGTAATTTTAATCTATTTCATAATTAACTTCGGTTATTTGAAAGATTAAGTAGGAATGGAATAAAATTGTCCAAATGAAAAATAAAGGGTGATAGAAAAGCATAAGATATTTCTTAATTTATTAATAACAAACTTCCAAAGAGTAAAAGGAATGAAGAAAACTTTGCAAATGAAAACAAATGTGGAATAATAATAGTAGTACTTTGGGGTCAGCATCTACGTATGGATTGGTGCTTGCCATTATGGAAACATGTATTTGAATTTGATGTTATCATGAAACTGTTTCCAACAGGAAATTGATGAGTCACCCAAGTTTGGGTTACATCAATATTTTGTCTGTGCAATGGCACCAAATGCATAAAGTTACTTTCATCACACTCAGCTGAGTCAACCTTTCCAAGGATTGTGATGAGAAAGAATGATAGAAGGATCAAACAAAAATAAAAGAAAGATCAAGGTCATAAAAAGACTTCAGAATTGAGGAATACGTAATGGTCCAAAGCTAAAAGATAATTTCTTCGACAATTTTGTACACAAATTTTCTGCCAACATCATACACACATAATAATTACATTTAAAAAATAAATTTAATACTCTAATAATACGTTATCTTTTATTAATAATATTGTGGAACCCAAAATTAAAAGTGTATTAATAGCAGAGAGTGATTGATGCATAGTATACATATAGTACTATTGTAATTTGTTATTCATTAAATAGCAATTGTGATTCTTAACAAGCTAAGCTTTTGAAATTTATTTATAAGAATCTAATGAATATGGCTCATCACATTTCCATTAACATATACATATATATGCATTGAAATTCAAATAACTATGCTTTATTTTTCGGGAATATTATTGCTTGCTGCTACAAAGATCATAATTCATATATATATATATATATATATATATATATATATATTCTTGTTGGATGGCTCTGTCTTTCTTCCTTTAATAATCTGTTTTTATGTTTGTTTTGACTCATCTTGTACTCCAAATGTTATGGCTCTTTCTACAGGGCATGTATTGTGATAGAAGCAAGTCGGGAGTTGACCTTCCTCTGCTTTCTGGTTTGGCTGCTCTGAGAAGATGATTACTCAGTCAGTCTCCAAACAATTCAATATCTCATTTACTCTCTCAGTCTCATCTCAGGTTAATGAGAACTGTGACATGTAGGTAATTGACAGTGTAAATGCCACCCAAAATGGCATGGTCATTGTATAAGAAGGTGCTGATGATGATAAAACTTGATTGCCACCGAGAACCTTAAGTGCCACAATCAGGAAGCAAATGTAAATGGTTTCTAACAGACTGCTGAGATATTTTCCTGCATAGAAAGAAAGATATATATAACAGTTAAGTATTCTTCTATGTTACATTATAAGAGATGGAATATTCTCTGTTGGTATGATAAAGTAATTATTATTAGTATATAAATAGTAGAAGCCTGAACTCAACTCAACCCAACTCACCAATGCTGCTTGAGAGATAGCAATCTTGTTCTGCCCCAAAGCATCTGGGAGTCCCAGAAATGCATGAGCTGAAAAATGAACCTGCAAATAGCCCCAAAGATGCATAAAGACAAACAGCTTTATCCATGGTAGTTTTCAGGGCCTTTCCTTTCCTTTCCCTTTCTTTTCTGTTCTGTCCTTCTTTGGTGGTCTCTATTGCTTCTTTATGAGCTGCAAAAGAATATTGCTTACTTGTGCTCTTCAATGTAATATATACATATACATACATATATATATATACACTTCTAGTAGAATACAATCGGCAAGGTCTGAAACTTTGTTCAGCAAAACAAGAAGAATAGGTCAGATTGTTGGTTTGTTGAATTGTATTATATTATGCAAAGTCAATATGTATTATTATAGCGGTTCTTGCGGGGCAAGGCGTAACTTCCCGGACAGAGAGCTGAATGAATAAATTTTGTAATAATAAAAACAATGTCATCTTTCCTTGGGTTTCAAGGGCCACCAATTAGGTAAGCAACCAAATACCATATACAATTTCATTAGCCCCACAAAGGAACGAAGGAGAAAAAAAAAAATTATGTGAAGACATAGTTGACTCAATTGTGAAATGAATATCCTTGTTTTTTTTTTCTGTTTTTTATGATATACTTTAGAAGTGCAAAAGTAAGTCTAATAGGCAAATTAAAAAAAGGAATGGTAGATGAACATAATTTTAAAATTACACAGAGCTCATACATAAATATCTTTTTAATCCTCGTATCAAATCATATCTACTTAAATGTACTAAAAATTGTTTTACGCTGCAAATTTAACAAATAGACCATAGTACCACCAAGAAGGGACATATGTAATGTAAAATAGCTAAGTGTTTGAGGAATTTTAAGCAATAATGCTAATGCTAAGTGGACAATGAAAAATCAGCCCATATAGCCAATGGGCCTATTTTGACTTTAGTTTTGACCCAAATAATCATTGAGAATGTAATGGGCTGAGTAATTATAGCAAAAAATCTTATTTATTGGCTGATTGGATTGATTTTGTATTGTTCATTTAGCATCATCCATTTTACAGCAAATAGTTTAAGAATATTATGTATACAATAAAAATTGAATAATACTTCTACAATAATAATATTCACCGTTGGATTGCATTAATTTATAAATTCATATTATAATCCAACGATGGATATAATTGTTATACAAATATTGTACAATTTTCATTGTAACCATAGCGGTAGTTTAAAATCAAATGAAGTACCTATGACTATATTCAATAACGTGTATCTCGATTTGAGTGCAACTACAATCCTTGTTGAATAAGTCAATAAGGTGTAAGTTTAATGAGCACTGAACAAACAGCTACTTGATTTTTTGATACGTTTGTTACTTTTTCATAAAACATTTTCGATCGGCCAATCATGAGAGAGCAAATAAAGGATGATGATGTTAATCAACATCGCAGGATAATCTGTACACAAAAAGAAAGGAGAAGATTATCGACCCATAAACATAATCCAATACTACTAGACTAGGGGAAGAAAGCAAAAAGAAGGGCCTTGATGGAAAAAGTTGGGGACCATGGATAAGAATTTCTCTTAGAATCATTACACGACATTTCTGTAAACTGAACAACAACGCAAGTAATCTTCTATTCACGGAAACTCTCAGCTGCACAAGGAATATCAGATAGTTTCCAATTTTCCAACACCAAACAATACTACCTGCATATATAACCATGGGCAAAAACTCTCTCTATCAGCACTTGATTATCAATATGTGTAAGTCCATGATAAATTATTGATTGCAAAAAATAAGGGAATGAATAAATATGACCACAAATTATAGTCAATCCCAAACAAATTTCCAATGTCATATACATCAAATATGAATAACTAAGAACATGTGTCTAAAGAATTGGGGTGAAAAAAAAAGGTAGAAGAAAGTAACAAGAGCATTAGATGGAGGAACTTGAACACAATTTTTGCAAGGGCGGGAGTTATGACAACTTAGATTCAACAAATGTGTCTTACCAAAGGATCTAAGTTCTTACAAAATTCTTCAAATCTGTTTACATCAAAATCTGAACCGTACGCCTAATAAAACCTTGGAAAGGTGTTCTGGGCTTCTGGCAATCAAAATGTCAAAGATAAGCACCCTAAAGTCATATGTTAAGTATTTGCACAATCTATACTAAGATATCTGTATAGGTCCTCATTCGACTGGTTGCACTGAAGTATGACTGTATGAGGAGAGTTGAGTGTAAGTTTGTACATGTATCACTAGCTGGTTGAGTATGGACCCTCTTAAGTAATTGCATTCAAGTGTTCTAAGAATAAAGAGGCAGTGAGATCATACATGAAGCTCCATGGTTACAACCTCTCACTAAAGGACGGCCCAGCCTTACTCCCGTTTTGTGAAGAGGCTGTTTCAAGGATTTGAACCTGTGACTTCCAAGTCACAAGGCAACAACCTTACCGTTGCACCAAGGCTCACTCTCCTACAACCTCTCACTAAGCATTAACTAAATATAAGGAAAGTATGAGAATCATTGATAAAATGAAATATGAACAGAGAAAATATACAAACAGAATATAAACAGTTTGACAAACCACTTACTAAACCCTCAGATGCACTATGGATTATCTACGCCTCTAACATGAAAATGAATATGCATCAGAAAATATACTGAATGCTTCAAAAAAATCTAGACAATAAATAGGTAAACAACACACAAGTTGGCTTGAGTAGAAGGAGCATAACATAAGCCCCAAAAAGAAAATACCGCTAGTTGTCTCAGAACAGAACTGCAACAATGTGTTGAAGTATGTATAGTATACACATGCCATCAATTACCAATCATACAATACAGACAAACAAATTCAATCTAAAACCCTAAATCCTAATCAAAACATAACGTATTTGATATCATAATACAACATCCAATGTATAAACAACCAAATTATATTAATAGAAAAAAAACCATATAAATCAATAAGAAATCAAAGCCTTTATTTAACAAAATTCATTTAAATAAAACAAACTCACAGTATTTCAATCCAAATCTTCTTGCCTAGTTCCCCATCCTCTTTCACCGCCGTCCTGAGCAGACCCACCTGCACCAAAAGGATACCGCAAAGATATTCTAACAGTCCTCTGAATAGGTGTCCTATTTCCCCCTCCATCGCCGCCACCATCACCACTAACACTGTCAACGCCGCCGCCGCCGCCGCCGCCAGACCTGGAACCATCACCACCATTCCCCCTGGGCGTCCGGTTCTCATAGTCGGGATCGTCAGTGGGCAACTCATACCGGCAAACAGGGCAAGAATTATGCAACTGAAGCCACGGCAGCAAGCACTCATCGTGGTACACGTGCTTGCATGGCATCTGCTTCACCTGCGAGCCCTTCTCGAACTCGTCCTGGCAAACCGCGCACTGGTTATGCTCCGAGTTCAGCAGCTCGTCGTCCACGGTAATCGTCGGGAGATTCTCGATGGCGGATTTCGAAGCCGGCGGTGTCCCGTAACGGTTGGGGTCGTTCTCGGCGAGCTGCTGGATCAACTGCTCGAGGCCAGGACCAAGGAAGTAATCGCCGATATTCGTCGGAAGGCGAAACCCTGGCTCAGAAGGGTGGTTGATCTCGAACTGGACGTTTGTTCCATCAGCGCGAAGGCCTTGAAGGTGGTTCTGGAGGAAGAGAAACGGGTCGAACATCTCGGAATCGGGGAAATCAGGACGGGTTCTGGATCCTGATGAACCTGAGAAGATTCGAGGGTTCTGGAGGTCGATGGTGGTGCTGGAGGCGGAGGATAGCAAGAAAGGAAGAAAAGATAAGGGATGGAAGGGGAAATGAGGATCGGAAGAGGGATCGGAGTCGAATCCGAAGGAGAAGCTAGGGTTAGAGAAAGGGTTGGGATCGGGATTAGGGTTGGTGTATTCTTCGACGAAGCCTTGGAGGCAGATCGGGCAGAAAGGCTCAGATTCATCGGAGACGGTGATCCTCTGTGTACACACATGGCAGAAGTACGGCTTAGCTCCGCCGGCGGCAACCTCGCCGGACGACATGGTTTCCTACTCACAATACTAATGCCCAACGAAATGAAGGAAAAATACAAGCGCCAGGAACGTTCCGGAAAACTCGAGAACAGAGAAAAAAACCTCGCCGACTCTAATTGGGTCTTACCAAAAATACTAGGGCCCATAAAAATTAAAATGAATAGCCCAACCCAAGATGTTATTTTTTGTCTGACCCAAAAAAAGGAATAATATTGCACAGAGTGAAGATAATAGTGGGAAACGATGGTGATGATATTATTATTATAGCAGATATTTACAGCTTCATCTTTGATTTTGGGAGAAAAGAGGATTAGGTAGTCTAGTGTTCTTGCAACGAAGAACGCAACATCGTCTTCATCGTTTCTTTGTCTTTGTTTTTGTGCTGTCGGCTATGTGCAGCATCATTTCTAAGTCACACTACCACTTGGGACAATTTCCATTGAAACCACTTCATACTAGGTACTCAATCTCGAACCTAGTTTTATTGTTTTTTTGTTTCTGTTATGTAATATAGAGGGTATGAGATATATTTATATGTGTTATTGGTGTTGTGGGGTGTGTGTTTTTTGCAGTAAGAGAGAGTATGGGTTTAGCAGAGTGAAGATGAGTGGGAGAATGGGAGTGGTGTGTATGGGAATGCTGGCCCCAAGGAAATTCATGCAGAGGAGGAGGAAATTGGAAGTTTTCAAGGATGCTGCTGATGAAGCTGATCAGAAGAATTGGAGGAGACTCATGAACCAAATCGATGAGGCCGGTTCTGCTGTTTCTGTGCTCTCTTCTGAAATGGATAAAACCCACACTCTCCCTAGAGACCTTGTCCTAGGTACCTTGGTTAGATATAAGCAACTCAAAAGGTGGAACCTTGTCGTCGAGGTATACAATGAAATCTAAATTGTTGTAATTCTTTTGATCTTTGTGGTGTGATTTTGTAGAGCTGAAAACAAGCAATAATTGTTCTTTAAAGTTTAATAATTGGTTTGGCAAGCAAGCATAAGTAAACTTCACTCCATAACTTATCTGCTTGGTGTTTTGTTGATGATTCTAACTGGTTGATTGGTGGTGCGTGCTTGATTTGTTCTCTATAGATTCTTGAATGGCTTCGGACTCAAAGCTGGTGGGACTTTGGTAAGATGGATTTCGTCATGCTTATAACTGCTTATGGAAAGATGGGAGATTTCAATGCTGCTGAGAAGGTCTTAAGCTTGATGAATAAGAAAGGTTATCCACCAAATGTAGTTTCTCAGACTGCGCTTATGGAAGCATACGGAAGAGGGGGTAGATACAATAATGCTGAAGCCATTTTTCGAAGGATGCAGAGATCAGGCCCTGAACCTTCTGCTGTAACATATCAGATAATACTCAAAACATTTGTTGAGGTAAACATACTTTATAGTTCTCTGCCCTTAAATTCTGTCTTGCAAACTACTTCTGAGCTTGAATGTTTAACTTTCAGTTTTGTATTTGTATGATTGATATACTTGTAGGGAAACAAGTATAAGGAAGCTGAAGAAATATTTGACACACTGCTGAATGATGAAAACTCTCCTTTGAAACCAGACCAGAAGATGTTTCACATGATGATTTATATGTTCAAGAAGGCTGGAAGTTATGAAAAGGCTCGCAAGGCATTTGCATTGATGGCCGAAAGGGGTATTGAACAATCAACAGTAACATATAACAGCTTGATGTCATTTGAAACAAATTACAAGGAAGTTTCAAACATATATGATCAGGTAATATTAAATATCTATCCTCTACCAAAACAGAATCGAGTATCCATTTAATGTATGTTTCATAGAATCTTTGGTGGATCTTGGAGCATTTAATTTAAACTCCTTTGTGCTCCATGAATTCTTATTACAGGCAGCATGTTTTCTGCAAAACAAATATATTTACTTGGAAAAATCAAATAATTTTATTATTTCCAAGTGGAAAACAAACTAGCTTTTGGTGATTTTCAACACTGTCCATTAGTTTCCATGTACTCGTTCTTCTGTCCCCCCTTTAATATATTGTTTATAATTAATTCATCAGATTTTGAAGTCAATGCCTTATTTTAGATGCAAAGAGCTGGTCTAAGACCTGATGTTGTGAGCTATGCCTTACTTATTAATGCTTATGGGAAGGCCAGGAGGGAGGAAGAAGCACTAGCTGTATTTGAGGAAATGCTTGATGCCGGTGTCAGGTTTGTCATCACATAATAAAATTATCAATGCCTTTGCTAAGTTGGTTTCACTTTTTCTGGTAAAAGGTTTTCAGAAGTTACATTACTCTCTTCTTTTTCACAGACCAACCCGGAAGGCTTACAATATCTTACTCGATGCATTTTCCATATCGGGAATGGTAGAACAAGCTCGGACTGTGTTCAAGAGCATGAGAAGGGATAGGTAAATCATGTTCCATAATTCTTTCCATAGTCAGTTCATATTCTAATGATGTTGTTAGCACTCTATTATTATATATAGCTATCAAACTCACAAATTTCTGTTCATTGAGCTATTTAAAAGAACCAAAACCTTATTCAATTTTTGGATGTTTGATGCAGATGCTCACCGGATCTTTGCTCATATACTACCATGTTAGCAGCTTATGTGAATGCATCTGACATGGAAGGTGCTGAGAAGTTCTTCAAGAGATTGATACAAGATGGTTTTGAGCCTAATGTTGTCACGTATGGAACCTTGATCAAAGGGTATGCTAAGGAAAATGATCTTGTGAAGGTAGTGGAGAAGTATGAGGAAATGCTAAAGAGGGGTATCAAGGCAAATCAGACAATCTTGACCACAATCATGGATGCACATGGAAAAGCAGGGGATTTCGACAGTGCTGTTCTTTGGTTCAAGGAAATGATGTCTAGTGGTGTTCCTCCTGATCAGAAAGCCAAAAACGTGCTTCTATCATTAGCAAATACAGATGAAGAAAGAAGTGAGGCTAATGAACTAGTCTTGCATTCTAGTGACAATAACAATCTACCTAAAGTCAATGGTGTTGCTAGATTGGTCGATGATGATGATGAAGAAGATGAAGAAGAAGAAGAAGAAGATAATTATGAATATTTTGATGCCCAGCTAGCCAGGGCCTATGATGAACAAACCAGAGTCTCAAGTTGACAAGTTCTTGAGGATTGAAGAAGACCCATACACTTCAAATTTTGTATACTTTTGCAATTTTAGGATCATTGTATTTTGCAGAACAATTATATTTATCAAGCACGTAAGAATTTTTGTTTGTTTATAGAAGTTGCTTGCTTAAATTTGGGATCAGTCAGAACTCAGAATAGTGGTTAAGTAGAAGTATCCACAACATTCTTCTCACCGCTTAATGATATTGGAAGCAGTAAAGATTCTCAATTTTACAAGTACAGTTAGAAATTGCAATTCACTTATTATCGAAGTTAATTAATTACTTGAATTTATGATTAATGGATGCATCATAGATTTAACAGAATAATATATTTTGAACAATCAAATAAGGTCACGAAAATATTCGCATGATGATGATGATGATGATATGTAATGTGTGTGTGGCCACAAATTAATAACAAGAACCTGACAGCGACAACATCGGTCCTCGTAATTCGCATAACTCCCAAAATCTATCGTTTCATCGATCGATCGATCCTTCCTTCAAGTTTGAGCCTTTCCTCTGCGATTGGCTTCAAAACATGGCATCACTGTCACTCCCTCCTGTTCCGGTGCGTACAGTTGCAGCTGCGTCTTCATCTTCCTCATCCTCCTCTGTTCCTTTCGCTCACTGTTCATCGGTCACCGCCGGAAGATTCTCCTTTGATTCCTCTCGAAGACTGAGAAGAAGAAGAACAGCCACGACAACGGTAACACCCAAGCTCAGGAATTCCCCTGCGGTTCCTCAATTTACGGTTTCATGCGGTGCGGGAATCACGGAGATCAACGAGACCCAGTTCCAAGACACTGTGTTGAAGGCTAACCGTCCTGTTCTTGTTGAATTTGTCGCTACTTGGTGTGGCCCTTGCCGTTTGATCTCGCCAGCTATGGAATCCATAGCTCAGGTTTATCTCTTGCTCTTTCACGCACTATTTCTTTGTATTTGTTTCTCCAAGTTCCAATTTTGAGCTTTGGATGGATGCACGCAATGCAATGCAATGTAATGTGAAGTAATTCAACAATTTGAGCTGTTAATTAATTGTTGTGGGATGAAGAAGAAACAGTACAACTCGTGTGTTTATGTATGATTGTGGACTAACATCTTGTTCTGAGGTTGGGGCAGAAAGGGCTGAGATTCAATTGTGGTTTCTGCGATTGTTTTCTTGCTGGTTGAATGACTTTAGTATGATCTACCTCCTTTAGTTGCTAAAACTGGCTAGGCTAGGTCCATGTTTGAAGGGAGGAAGAACTTGCTAATGTTAAGCTTCATCTTTGTTTGAGGAACATGGTTTTTGGTTTGTGATATTAACTGTGCCTAGCATTCTACGATATTTAAATGCTTAGATTGGTTATAGAGCAAAAAATGTTGTGCACAAAACTCTCGAAAAGCTTGTTTTCTGGGTGAAGCTGTTTTTAGGAGAATTTTGTGATGGTGATTTTCACACTTGGCTTGTTGAATTACTTCTGCATGATTGTTGAGTGAATCGCAATGCAAATCAAATGGTGAAAAGGTGGGAACAAGTATCATCATAACAAAATATATGGTTCAAGTAGCAGAAGTTGTGCTGAATGTATCAAATGGTTGGATATGATTTTTCTAGAAGTGATTATCAACTTTTGTTTGGGATCTTTTCTAAAAATCGAACTTTGCAGGAATATGGAGACAGATTAACAGTTGTGAAGATTGATCATGATGCCAACCCGCGGCTGATCAAAGAGTATAACGTTTATGGACTGCCAACCTTGATACTCTTCAAGAACGGACAGGAAGTTGCAGAAAGCAGAAGAGAAGGTGCAATCACAAAAGTCAAACTTAAAGAGTATCTTGATGCCTTATTGGAATCAATATCAGTTTCATAGTTATTCTGACCTGTGCTGGGAAAGCTTGTGACTCAGCAGGAGCAGATTTTGTTTCTGTTCCCATTTCTTTTATGACACAGTTTCACACTTTTGAGTCCGCTGTATAAACTAAGCTGCAAGTACATGATGATATTTTGGTGAAGTAAATTTATGGCAAATGGTTTCTTCTTTTGTTGTTGCTGTTTGATTATTTTGTACACTATTAAACTTGGAGTCTGAAGTTTTGGAAATCTTGTTGCTTAAAATTGGACAGGCCTTATTAAGTGATTCAATCAATAAAAACACTTTATATCGATTACTTAAGGGCTATTTATTTACGATCAATTATTATTTTATCATAAACACAATAAGAAAAAGTAAATGGAGGAGAGGAAGGAAGGAAGATGTTAGGGCATAATTGGTATTATAAAAGTTGTGTAACATGTACTAATGTTACAGAATAGCACAGTAACTGTAAGGAACGAAGGAATGAACATAACTGAAACAAAGAAACAAAGTTGGTTCCTTTGTCTCATGGCATTGTCATCCCTCAAACCCAAACTCAATCGCTCTGCCCTTTCTTCTCTTTTCTTCTCCAAAAAATTCTCCTTTTCAACTTCTTCTTCATCATCATCTTCTTCTTCTTCTTCTTCTTCTTCTAAGCTCGTCGATGACTTCATCACCATCTTCAGCAAAGGACCCGTTACACCCAACACCCCCGAACTCAACAACATTGCGCCTTCCCTCACCTCTCACCTCGTCGAATCCGTCCTCAACCGCTTCCGAAGCTGGAAACTCGCTCACACCTTCTTCAACTGGGCCTCATCCCAACGTGGGTACCGCCACACTTGTTACACCTTCAATGCCATGGCTTCTATCTTGTCACGTCATAACCAAGTTTCTCCTTTGAAATCCCTCCTCAAGGAAATAGCGCAATCTCGTTGTTCCTTCTCACCTGGGGCACTTGGTTTCTTGGTTCGATGCCTTGGCTCTGTTGGGTTGGTTGAAGAAGCCAATGAGGTGTTCGATGAAATGCGCGAGAAGGGTCTCTGTGTACTCAATGACTACTGTTACAATTGCTTGTTGGAGGCAATATCAAAGTCCGGTTCCGTTGATTTGATGGAGAAGAGGTTGCAGGAAATGCGCAATTTTGGCTTCGGATTTGATAAGTTCACTTTGACACCTGTGATGCAGACTTATTGCAATTCTCGAAGGTTTGAAGAGGCTTTGGGTGTTTACAACACAATGCAAGAGAAGGGTTGGGTTGATGAGCATGTTTGCACCATGCTGGCTTTGTCTTTCAGCAAGTGCGGTGAGGTGGATAAGGCGTTTGAGTTGGTGGAGAGAATGTGCGATCGAGGATTGGGACTAAATGAGAAGACTTTCTGTGTTTTGATTCATGGGTTTGTGAAAGATTCCCGTGCCGACAGGGCCCTCCAGTTGTTCGATAAGATGAAGAAGGCTGGTTTTCAACCTGATCTTTCATTGTATGATGCTCTCATTGGAGGACTGTGCAGGAATAAAGAGACTGACAAAGCTTTGAGCTTGCTTTCGGAGATGAAGGAGTTTGGCATCCGGCCTGATGTTAGAATCCTTACAAAGTTGTTGTCTTCTTTCTCAGACAGGAGTATGATTGTGAAATTGCTAGAAGAAGTTCCCGAAGATGAAGATGATGAAACTACTCTTTTGATTTACAATGCCGTTCTGAGTAGTTTTGTTGGTGATGGATCGATGGATGAAGCTTGTAAACTTCTTCAGATGATGATTAGAAGCAAATCTAGTACAGATGCCTGTATGGATAATTTCTTCAGAGTCAAGAAATTGGTTTTTCCTAATGCCACTTCCTTTAGCACTGTAATTGATGGCTTACTTAAAAATTGTCATCTGGACCGTGCCTTGAGCCTCTTGCGCAATATGCAACGATTAGCTTGTAAGCCAAATGTTTTGATTTGTAACAATCTGATCAGAGACCTCTGCAATTCCAATAGATTGGAGGAAAGCTTTGAGCTTCTGAGAGAGATGAAAGAGTTGGGCCTTGAACCAACTCACTTCACTTACAACTCAATATATGGATGCCTGTGTAAAAGGAGGGATGTTTTTGGAGCCATCAATATGCTGAAGGAGATGCGTGCTCGTGGGTTCAAACCATGGATAAAACATTCCACCCTCCTTGTGAAAGAGCTATGTGATCACAGAAGGGCCGTAGAAGCATGTAACTTTCTTAACAACATGGTTCAACAAGGTTTCCTTCCTGATATAGTTTCATATTCTCCAGCAATTGATGGCTTGATCAAGATTCAGGAAGTGGATAAAGCATTGAATTTATTCAGGGATTTGTGTTCTAGCGGCCGCCATCCCGATGTGGTTGCTTATAACATAATGATGGGAGGGCTTTGCAAGGCCAACAGATTCACTGAGGCTGAAAATTTGCTGGATGAGATTTTTATGAAGGGTCTTTCTCCCTCAGTCGCTACCTGCAATCTGCTTATATATAGCTACTGCAAGAATGGTTCCATCGATAAGGCTATGGCACTTCTTTCCAAAATGTCTGAAGAAGAAAGGGATCCAAATATCATCACATACACAACTTTGGTGGATGGATTATGCAGAGCAGAAAGGCCTGATGATGCTCTGTTGCTCTGGAATGAGATGGAAAGAAAAGGTTTAGCTCCAAATCGAATCGCTTATATGGCTCTCATTCATGGTCTCTGCAAATGCACTAGGCCAAGTGCAGCACTCCATTATTTACGCGAGATGGAACAGAGAGAAATGAATCCTAACTCGTACATTTATTTTGCATTGCTGAGTGCCTTTCTATCTGATATGAATTTGATATCTGCATTTGAGATTTTTAAAGAGATGGTTGATTCAGGATTATTTCCTGAATCCCATGACAAAAATTACTCCATTGCACTAGATGCAGTGATTAAATTTTCCAAGGATGAGAGAACATCATCATGTATCCAAGTTCTGAAGGAAGAGGGGAAAATCCCTGCACATTGTTTCTGAACTATTTAGAGTCGACCATTTTTTGGATATTTATAAAGCAAGTCAATGAATGTTACATGTAAAACTAGTAGTGAATTTGGGACAGAAATGAGTGTACAGTACAGTACAGATAGGCACAATGATAATTTGCCTACAAAGAAAGAGAATGTGAGCTATTTGTAACTTGGGATTTGGTGGGTTAGACAGATATAAAATATGAAACATATGTTCAAGATGGATGCTTTTGTTTTACATTCTTTTTCAAACATAAATTCCGTTCCAATCCGGAACAATGATGGATGCTGTTTTTAATGGATTTTGAGAAAAATAAAGAGGAGTGAGGAGAAGATGATACCTACATTTTCCCTCTTGTTCCATCTTCCTCTTAGCATTATCGTTTAATTTTATCTCTAGTATTTTTGCTCCACAGCCGTGTGGATTAATATCCTCCTAATTAAAGCACGCATTGGAAATTGAAGATGGTATCAAAAGGAAAATCCATAACTAGCCAGAATATGTATATCCCCTAAGGTAAAAAGTAAAAACTGTAGGGGGAAAAGAATTGGCGACTATAAATGCCAGTGACTCCATTAAAAAGACAAGATCTGAGAGCTGATTCCAAAAGTTACATGTTTACATTTAAAAAGGGAGGAGATGGATGAATAAGCACCACAGCTATTAAATCCCTCCTACAAGCTGCTCCCAGGAGCAGATACCTCAGTACTGCAAACAGGGCAAACCTGCAGTCAAAATAACCAAGTGTTAATTCACTGGAATAAATTATCAAGATAAAGGAAACACAAATCAAGTGGAAGAAAGGCATATTCGTACCTTGTTTATTTTCAACCAATTGTTGATGCACTCGGGATGGTACAGATGTTTGCAAGAAAGAACTGTCAAGGACTCGCCATCCTCATAGTCCATCCGGCAAATGACACAACTGAAACAGTACAATAATAATCAGGCACTATGGTAATATGGTATTTATGATTACAGCAAAGGTTATGCTCAACAGAATTTGAACATACGAATCATTGCTTCCATGTTGCTCACTCCCAGTCTTGTACTTGATTGAAGGCAAACCAGCAATAGTATCGGTTGAAAGACCTCTGCTCTCAGTTCCAACTACTTCTCCCAATGCCAGTAGCTCCTGTAATAATTAATTGAAGCCCACTCTTAAAAAAAGACAAAAAAAGGGGACAAGAAGGATGAGCAGAATTAAAAAAACTTCGGTATATACTAAGATCACCTCATATGAAAGTTCATCTGGATCAACATCTTCCCATGCATCCTGCAGAATCATAGACTTACATTATGCTTCAACACACTTTATGTTTTTACCATTATCAAAAAAAGACTTAACTTCATTTCATTCATTTTGTATGAAGTTCACAAGTCACAACAGAAACCAAAAGTTTCATACAATTCAAGGAGTAATACATTGAAGCCCATGGAACAATTGGAACACAGAAAACCTCTATAGAAATGTAAACCTTGGAGTGTAGGCACAAACTAAGGCTAACATGAATATGGTCTGCACCAGGCACAAAAATGTCACAGATCCTTATAGACTATTTAAGCCATGGTATCCACTATCCAAAATATCTAATAAAACATCATCCACCACAGTACATAAATTCCATAGGTATAAATTAAACCAACTAGTAACACTAACTGAGTTTCAGAGGAAGGGTTGATAAGTTCCAATATTTTCCAAATAGGGCCATACTCTTCCCAGACCTAAAGCAGATATTAACCCATACGAACTTAAAACATTCCCCCAACCATATATAAAAACTAACAAGAATGCCATAGGTATTTAAAAAAAAAAAAACCCAGCTAATAACACTAATTGAGTTTCAGTGTAAGGTTAATAAGTTCCAATATTTCAAAATAGGACCATACTCTTACCCGAACTAAAGCATATACCCACCCATAAGACCTTGAAATATTCCCTTAACTATATGGTATGGAAGTTTCACCATGCACATTCATAAATATTAGCCCGTGAGTATGTGTGAAAAGCACATACACATAAATTAGAGATGTTTACCTGAGAATTACCACCATGCTCCTCTGCGTCCTCAGCCTCCTCTGCAATTGAAAATGAAACTAGCAGTTCTAACAGCTGGATAATTTCAAAAATAATTTCCACCAACTTTACATTCCTAGGCTAGAAAACTTACGATCATTTATACCAGCCAGAGCCAGGAGTCTTGCCGCCATTTCCCTCTCTTCAGCCTCATGTAATGCCCTTGCATAAGCTTCATCACTTGAAAATGAATCTGGGTCAAATTCAATAATGGGACTATCATGTTCTCCAGCACCAGCATGGGCATGAACATCAAATGCATCTTCATCCTCATATTCATCCTCATCATCATCATCATCATTGTCATCATCCTCATCCAGATCAGTTCCATCATGTAGATCATCAAAATCATCCCCATCATCATGCAAATAGCTTCCAGCTTCCCAACTTCCATAGTCACTTCCTTCATTATTCATTCTAAGCATCATGTATGCTCTTTCCTATGGAATAATTAAAAGAACACCATATTAATCAGACGTAAAAGAAAAATCAAGATATTCACAAACCATGACTGTTAGAGAAAAATAGTATCAATGTGTGTTAACTGTTAAGAGCACCGAACTAGTTATGCACTACACTCTGTAGTTTGTAGTTCACTTAAATAGACACATGAGAAGCCTGCAACAAACAAAATAGTGCATCTGATTGATCAAGTTCAAAATTACTTCTACTTCATGCTTCCTTATGTCTATCTTATCCGTACATTTCAACATGGTACAAAATCAAGGGTATAAAACCTAGGTCAAGTGCTACGGTCAATCCATTTTGGGACAGATTGGTGCTTGTGTGATCAAGCCCATGTTATTTGATCAACATCGTTAAGGTTAGCTGCTGTGTTGCTTCTGCATAATTTTGATTTTCATCAGTGATCATCAAAGCTTCATGACATAAAACAATAGTTGAAGCTTATAAATCAGGGATATGCAGGTGCTACTTTATGTTCCACAATTCATCAAAGAGCATGGAGCTTAATGATTCCTTCAGGAGCATTGGGGTTTAAACAGTTTCAAACAGCATCCTAATACGGAAAGTAACTCTGATTAATTGAAATTCATAACGCACTGGTTCAATTCGAACGATGAAACCAAATTACCACCAAAAAAAAAAAAAACTTAGTGTTAAACCTTAGAAATTCACTTCATCTTTGGTTTCCATACCCAAAATTCTTACCCACCAAACGCGAAGAATAGAATCAAAATAAGAGGAAGAAAGAGAGAGAACCTGTTCCTGTAGGGTTCGGGCGAGGGCTAGGTCAGCATCGACCTGGCTGAGATTGGTGAAAGGGGTTCTCGAAGGTTGGCGAGAAGGGTTCGGTGCTACAGATCCAGCAGGTTCCCCTTCACCGTCTCCATTCCCTCCTCCTGCTCCTTCTTCCTCTTCTTCATCATCTTGCTCCGCCATCATCACGTGATCCTCACCGTTCAAATTGGGACGCTCCTCCTCCTCGCTGTGGTTGCTCGATTTCCCTCCGATTCCCGCTGAACCCACTTTCGCGGCGGCGTTGGCGTTGTTGCTGGCGGCGGTGTCGTTCTCCATCGGAACCAGAAAGAAAGAAGAAAACAACAACAAAAGCAACAGAGCAAGTGAAGAAAGAAGAGAGTCGCAGACAGAAACCACAAAAGGGAACCGAATAATATGAACGAATCCAACTATCGAACACAATATTTATATATTATTTAATTATTATTTACTATATGCTTAAGAAGAATTAATTTTAATATTTAAAAAATGGTGAATGGTGGTGGTGACTGACGACGTTAGAAATTTGAGGAAACGGAAATTAAAATCAAAATCGAAGGAACTTGGAAACTGTGGGGGCCCACGACTTTTCCACGCTCCGATTAGACGCAACCCTTCACGAGTGTGGGCCCCATCCCTAATCAACGGCTCCTGTTGCGGATTCGGGAATTTCGTAAAACCTGGACGAAAAAATACGATTCCTGTTTTTTATTTTTTTGTTCACCATAATCCAAGTTTGTTGAAATTATTTGGTCGTTAATTAAATTTGAATTCAAATAATAAAGTTTTGGTAATGCATATTAGTTGCTAAGCAAGCGATTATGGAGTGCAAAAATGATTACAAGTTTAGAACTCATTAAACAATCGAAATATTGAAGCAGGTGAAGGGAACCAAATCACTTCACTGTCAAACGTAGCAGAAAGAACCACCATTGCACTTTGCGTGGAAGCTCCTAACTCCTCAGCCGCCACACAACACAACACTACACTCCGGTTGTGTTTGGTAGTTGTTCCGAGACAGTGAGGATAAAGACACAAAGTGTCATATTCTTTGTTGTGTGTATCCAGGTACCTACTATACTATGGTTTAACTGTGTTGTTGGTTATGTTTCTGGTGTAGTTTTATGCTTCATTCGTTGCTGTTTTAATCATTGCATATTGTTGATTTACTATTATTTTTGAATTTGGGCATCTACCTGTTTATGAACTAGCCAGGTTTAGAGTTACTTTTCTGACAGTGCTACTGATTGCAAGCTGCTTGATGAAATGACTGCAAGAACCTTGACTGCATAAACTACTCCTTGGTTTCTGGCAGTAACAAGTTGGGCTGATAGTGATTGGAACTTGCATGAATACTGAATTTTGATGATAACACAAATGAGTTTGAGAGTACAATGTTATGTGGTCAAGTTGAGTTTCACATAATCAGTCCGTTTAGTTGAGAGATTAATGGGTAAATAGGTTTAGTTAACAGGATTTCAATTCAAGGATTTACTTTTGGTGAAATGAAGCACACGTTGTGTGTTTGGTTAAATGTCTAACTAGCGTATGATCCCTGTGTAATTTTTCTATTCTTGTTTAATGCTTGTTTCTAAGTCTTGATTGTCATGTCTGTCTCAATCATACTGTGAAAAGTGAAAACCGATCAATTCTTTTTTACTTTTATTATTGGTGACTGAATTATTGGTGGAAGGACTTTAAAGTCAAGGAATGAGACTGAATTATTCTTCAAATTTTGCATGAGGTGTGAATTGTTTGCTTTGGTTAATTGAGAAATTTTCATTCTAGGCTTTTTGATTCAGGTCAAACTTCTTAGGAATCTGCTGATTGCCCCTTGTTTCGCACCTTTATGTCATGATGCATAAGTGCTGAAGTGTAAAGTCTTTGTATTTATCTGTACTTTTACTTATACTGAATGTGATGATATGAAATTGTGGACTGTTGGAAAGTTGAATTATGTAGCTTCAATAAAATGAACACTAAATGAAGATTGTCTTCCATTATATCTTAATTTGGCTCGTATTTACATGGCTAGCTCTATTTCACTGACAACCATCTTCTCAAATCCAATTCAGATCTTGACGACCCATTGACCCTTAACCATCGCCTTGGCTCAACCTTGCTTGGATGATACATGCATGCACCTGAAGTATTAGACTTGCAGGTGTGACAAGATATATCTGCAAATGCTTGGAGTGTCACTGTCATCATGTAAAATTGCAAATATAAACCAAAATCTACTCAGCCTCCTTGATAAATGTAAATCAATGCTTGAACTGAAGCAACTTCATGCTATTGTGATCTCTATCGGATTATCCCAAGATGACCCCATTATATCCAAAATTCTTTTTTTCTCCGCTCTGTCAAGTTCAGGAGACATTGATTATTCCCACAGGGTTTTCTCCCAGCTCTCAAGTCCAACAATATTTTGCTGGAATACAATCATAAGAGGCTATTCAAATAGCAAAAATCCAAATCATTCCCTATCTATATTTCTAAAGATGCTGCGACAAGGGGTTGCACCAGATTACTTAACATACCCATTTCTCATTAAGGCATCAGCACGGCTTTTGAATCAGGAAATTGGTGCATCGGTCCATGCCCACATTGTAAAAACTGGGCATGAGTCTGATCGATTTATCCAGAACTCTTTGATACATATGTATGCTTCTTGTGGGAATATTACATGGGCTCATAAGGTATTTGATGGTATGCAGGGAAAGAATTTGGTTTCATGGAATTCCATGTTAGATGGCTATGCTAAGTGTGGGGAGATGGTTTTGGCTCAGAAAGTCTTTGACTCAATGTCAGAGAGGGATGTTAGATCATGGAGCTCTTTGATTGATGGTTATGTTAAGGCCGGAGAATATAGGGAAGCTATGGCTGTCTTTGAAAAGATGCGGACTGTTGGGCCCAAGGCCAATGAAGTGACCATGGTGAGTGTCTTGTGTGCTTGTGCCCACCTGGGTGCTCTAGAGAAAGGGAGAATGATGCACAAGTACATAGCTGACAGTGGATTACCAGCGACATTGGTCTTGCAGACTTCTCTTGTGGACATGTATGCCAAATGTGGTGCAATCGAGGAGGCTTTTCTTGTATTCAACAGTGTCCCAAAGATTCAAACGGATGTGCTGATTTGGAATGCAATGATTGGAGGTCTTGCCACACATGGGTTAGTTGAAGAATCTCTCAAATTGTTCAAGGAAATGCAGATAGTCGGTGTTCATCCTGATGAGATCACATATTTGTGCTTGTTGGCTGCCTGTGCTCATGGAGGGTTGGTCAAAGAAGCGTGGTACTTCTTCGAGAGCCTTAGTAAATGTGGCATGACACCGTCGAGCGAGCACTGTGCTTGTATGGTAGATGTGCTGGCTCGTGCTGGTCAATTAGCAACTGCATACCAATTTATTTGTCAAATGTCGACACAGCCAACAGCATCCATGTTAGGTGCACTTCTCAGTGGGTGTATAAACCATAGAAATTTTGATCTAGCAGAAATAGTTGGCAGGAAGCTTATTGAGCTGGAACCGAATCATGATGGAAGATATATTGGCTTGTCGAATGTTTATGCAGGTGTCAAGCGTTGGGATGATTCAAGAAGCATGAGAGAAGCCATGGAGAGAAGAGGGGTGAAAAAATCGCCCGGGTTTAGTTCTGTTGAAATATCAGGAGTGACTCAGAGATTTATTGCTCACGATAAAACGCATCCTAATTCAGAAGAAACGTATTCCATGCTGAATTTTGTTGTATATCAGATGAAACTTGGCTGTCACCAAGACAATCAAGAATGTTTGTTAAATGATACATCAATAGAAGATGAGTTGCTTTTCTTTTGAGTAGATATGTTGTTAAGGTTGGGGAAATTGCTGCATAAGCTATCTTATTATGTCCAAGTTGGGTGCACTAACTGATTAAATTATTCATGCACTATTAATCAGGATAGCATATATGAATAAGATCGCCTATAGTTCATTGAAAATGGGTGCACTAAGCATTCAGCGGTTATTGTCTATTGAGTTGAACAATGGACAAATTAATTCTTGATCTGATTTTGTTGATCTTCTGCATTTTGTAGAAGACTCCAACAGATAAGCTTTTAGTTCCTGTAGTTACTAATTGCATCATTTCTGTAATTCTGATAATTCATGTCACACCCCTAGATTAGAGGGAACATTTGGACTAGTATCAAATATATTAATATATAGTCATTGATGCCATTACTATTGTAATTCTATGTCTTCATGCTTGGCTTGTTCATCCTTGACACATTGCTCTTCCTCTCCCTCTTTACTTTTCCCCCATAGAAGAATATACATGCCAGCAATAACCAAGGCTGATGCTGCAACACTGCTTATAGCAGACAGGGATATATGTTAGGGGAAATGGAATGAGAAAAAAATGGTAGAATTCATATGATAGAAGAGTGGTAGATGGAATCAACCTTCCGAGGTAAATCTCCTCCTTTAGTACAGAGAAATCAAGCACAGCCACAAATATCTGTATAAGAGGGGTAAATGCTGCAGTAAAAACTGGACCCCTTTGTTTCACACACCATGACATTGCCACATAGCACAAGCCTGATCCCACAAACCCCTAGGTTCACAGAAACAACAAAATTTCAATGCAAAAGTTTGTAAAGTTAATCAGGATTGTTGCACATCATTGTAAAGAATATGCATACTTACAGCATATATAACACTCATTATCTCTAGCTTTCCTTTGAGAATCCATGAGGCATGATTTCCCTTGATGATAAAAGTTAATATTGCTGATTGAATGGCAGAAAAAAGAGACAAAATTGCTGTGCTGGAGTATTGACATGGATATCTTTTGCTGATCTTTGCTTGTATGATAAACCATGAGGACCACAAGAGGCAGCCTGCAGTCAGAAGTATTGAACCTACGATCCATTTCTCTACCTTGGCGGCCGGAGTTGCGCCTGTTGCTTTGTGTGGTATGTGCTGTGGTTGTGGGTTGATTAAGGGAACTCCTTTATAAAGTACCAATAACAAAGTTCCACCAATGCACACCAAAGTTCCCAAGATTTTGGCTTTACCACTCCTGCTATTCATATTCACCTTCTCTATCCTAGAAAAGTTTCAGTCCAAATTATCAAAGTTCAAAATTATTGTAGCCATAATTCACAATCAACTAATTGATTTGCCATATTGTTTTAACTTACCCGAATGGCAGAGCCATTATGAAGGTAAATACAGGCACTGTGTTGAGGAATGCACATGAGAATGTAGCAGAGGTATATTCAAGTCCAAGGAGAAATATGTATTGGGTGAGTGTTACCCTGGAAGGCATTGATAAAGATACTTAAAACCATTTACCAAAACAGAAATGCTAAAATCATAAACTTTACTACTTTAGTGTTGTAATAGTTATTTCAATGGCAACAAATAACTAGAAGCATGTATCTAGGGTTACAAAAATACTTACCCGACAAGAGAACTGAGGAAGAGGAGACATATTATGCGAACCTCCAGTTTGTGTTTCCTGTAATAAGCATAATAATATTCTCTCATTTATACAATTTGAGTAATTCTAGGAAAAAACATTTGATCACTTAAACAAAGGAAATTTTGACATAATAGCCAATGAGGGCAAGTGGATTAGGCAAATCATAGGCGTCACACTCAGGAGTTTAATAGCTTCTTAGCCCATCATGTCTGTAATTTAATAGCTTAGCCCATGGTGACAGTAATGATTGCAACCTTATTAATAGTCATAGCTTTTAATCCATAGATAAACTTTTGATCCAAAATAAAGGAATGGGAATAAGACACTTTATACCTGAGTGATAGGGAACGTGCAATTTAGCTCTTGAGTTTTTAAGACATGTAAAATAGAATGAGTTTTCTAAAACGTGCAAAATACCTCATTCGTTAAATTGTGATCCAAAAGTCTGTTAATCGGTCATATTCCTGATACAATTAAAGTTGTACTCATTTATAGTTCAAGCAACTCGACTTCTTCTATGTTTATAATTGATCATATGACTTCCCATCTCTATTATAATTTGTTTACCAACTAACAGACTTTTGAATAACAAATTAACAGATGAGATATTTTGCACATTTTAGAAAATTCACTGTCTATTTTACATGTTTTGAAAATTCATAGACTAAATTGAAACCTATAAGTGAAGGGAAAAAATAGCCTTTTACCCTATAGATATTCATATGATTAAGTTGGGAGGAGGAAGAAGAAAGAAGTGGGAGAAAAGAACATAAAGTGATTGGTACCTTTCATAGAAGCAGGCAATAGGTGCCATGAAGATAAAAGAAATTGCTTGTCTATATGTTACAATAGACATGTAGTCCATTCCTTGATTGAGAACCTTCTTAAGAAGTAAATTGACAAAACCCAAAGCTAAGTTTACAAGAATCATAAGAGTAACTGGCTTGAGCAACTCATGGCATTGGACCAACATCTTGACTAAATTGTTTTTTAAGAATGCTATGATATTTGCTATGTTCTTGAACATATATATATAATAATAATAATAACATAGTTGATAATAAGCTCCTCCAAGAAGAAGGGAACAAACAAAGAAACATGAGATATATTCTTGATCACATCAACAGTTGAACACTATCCAGTCAACATTCGAAAACATCATCTTCCAATGGTGGAAATTTACGTGTGATCTTTACTCGAACGCCATGTGATATTCTTTGGTCGAAATTGATTGACCTCAGACTGCCGAAATTAATTGGGAACATACATATTTATCACCTCAAACACTTTTGTACTCAATTTGCCATATTTTAATCGTTGATTCTCTTCCAATCCATCATCACTCTTCTCTTTGCTCCAACTTATTGCAGGTGAGACAGGTGTGCCTCTTCTATTTATTTATTTATATGGGAAATGTTTCTAATAGTCATATCCCAATTCACATCAATCTGATCTTCAGGTGATCTGGTTTAAGTAATATGGAAAAATCATAGTAGTCCAAAATGGAGCATGCATGTTACAACCATTGAATAGAAGTCTTAGCAGTTAGTTAGGAAGAGTATTGTATCACAAGTATAATATGAATGCGACTGCTATTTATACATACTACAGTGTCATCCACTCATTTATATGAAAATATTAGCAAATTGCCAACATATTCATAAAAATTGCCAACTTTTTAAATGGGTGGAAAATAGGTGAAGGGGTATTAATATATGTAAAAGTAGTATTTTTCTAATATAAAAGTGGGTGTAACTTGTTTTAGGCATCATAAGAAAGTAGAGGTGTATGTATAAGACCCTGTCCTCATATTTTCTTTTGCCTATCTCGGAATATATTTTTCTCCATTTGTTGATAACATGCAAGAACAAGATGTCAAATCCTGGCAAAAGATGGAAGTATAAGGACAAGCAAGATATCATAATAATATAATATAATAGCAGAAAGTTGAAGGAGGAAGCTGGAACGCAAATTGCTTGCGTGTAAAAAAGAAAAGAAAAGAAAATGGTTCCTTGCTTGTGAGTGTATTTTGTTATTATGATTATGATGAAGTGAATGCTTCTTGAGATTGATATTCTGAGAATACGATTTTCACACAGTTTTCAGCACTTAATTAATTAATTAATATAAACATTTGGTAGAAGCAGTAGTAAGTAACAGAATGTGGATGGGAAGGGAATACCAATTATAAGATTAGACATTTCACTATACAAAAAAATAGTATAGATATATAAATGAAGGAATACGTAGCAATTCCAATTCAAGTTAAAAACTATTATATGATTATTATTCTATTCCAATCTCATTCTCAACTTCCATTATAAACATTCAATTATACTTCTATAACATTCTCCTAAATTAAATTTGTCCGGTCAATTCGATCAAACAGCAAAGGTTAAAAAAGCATACAGTAAATTAATAGCCTTTTAAAAATGCAAATAATTGAAATATTAAACCGTCTAATCTACATGATCCCCTTATTCAATTTTATGATAAAACCATCTGAGAGAAAGATTAGATAAATTAACCCTTAACTCGCCCAATGTAACAACGAATTCATGTATGCATTGCATTCTCAAGCTTGATTCATATCAGGATTTGCCCTACACTACACAGGATTAGTACTAAGAATTAGCAATGGAAGTGCAACTATGTACAACATTACAAGTACTACTATGAGGTTTCAGAAGTACCCCAAAAAAAGTGCCAAACAAAAAGCAAAACAAAACACCAAATACAATTCAAGATTCAATCTGTTGCTTCTGTATCTACGGCAGAACTTTTGATTTGCTCAGACCTGTAAATTCAACAATAAAAACTATCAACTTAAATTCAAAGTTTTAAAGAAAAAGTACAATATAAAGTTTGCAATCACCAACAAACCTTGCTTTCTCCAATTCTTTAACCGCATCAACCACAGCATATATCGTCATTTTTTTCACCTGGTTCCAAAGAAGCAGCGATCAGGGAGGGGTGAAGCGTTAACATTAAATCCCAATGTCAAACAACTCAGATGACAATATGAAATATTGATCAGTTCAGTCCTTACTCCTTACTGCATTTTTTTAATCAAATCTGGTGTAAAAACTAACATTGATGCACCAATTTGAAAAGAACTGCTATTTCAAGTTGTAGTAAAAAATATAAACAGAACTGTTTCAGCATACCTCCAACTTGTCCTCAGAAGACCTGTGATTTATTGGAAGCGTGCGGAATTCCTCTGTCAAACGGAAGCACTCGCCAACATTTTCAGGAGAGACAAAATCAAGTGCGACCTTGATGCATGACTGCAGAGGAAAGATACTTATGGTAAGTGTTCACACATATTAAGATGAGATTAATCCACATTGAAAGTTCATCACACCTTAAGATTTCTGACTTGGTGCGGGCAACCCGCCGGAATAAAGACAGCATCTCCCAACTTCTGAACAAAAGTCCACGGCTCAATTCCTACAAGAAAATAGCAGTCAACATACGCATTCTGACATACAATTCAAGCAATCAAACCACCCCAGTTAATTTGGAAAACAGATTAGAAAGTTTATCGAAATTACTAACCATACTCCTCCTTAAGCTTCTTCTTATGGTGTACTGTCAGATACATGGTCTGATCATGTATGGGGTGAATAACCTACATACATTAATGACGGAAATGTCATTCAAATAAAATGTTAGCAATAGTATCAACAGCCAAATCAACACTTCATAATAGCCATGACAAAAATTTAGGGGTAAAAAAAAGAAACATAGGCTACTGCTCCAAAAAAATCCATTTCCCAGCTCTTGGATACTCTACTGTTATATAAAATAAATGAATAAACTTGTTTAAGGCCATATATGACGTCTCAATATGAATATGAAAATAATTATTTATCGGCAAGTCAGCAACTTGATTGTCTGTTCTCTACCAATGCCTTTCTATCAAAAAGATAAGAGGTCAATGCTATTCTCAGAGTAAACACTACAAATATTACAATATAAGGGGGGTATAAGTTATAACAGTATGCTCCCAACAGTAGAACTATTATGTAGAATCTAAGCATAATTAATGACAAGTTCAAAAAGATCATGCTAAATAATGTATAATCATTTAACTAGTTTACCTGCTTTAAAGGACTGCAATAGACATGTCTGAACTCTCTAAAATGCTTTTTCAGATATTCTTGCAATTTTGGGGTATCTTCTCTACGAAAAATATCCCAGAGAGCACCATCAGAAGCATCCCCCTGAACCAACACACTTTCTTGAGTTTTTTCTTCAACTTTTACTTTGTCAGCCTCTTTCGATGCTAACCCACAAGAAAGATCATCCACATTACTACCAGAAGGTTGATGAAACTGCTCAATAACTTTCCCATCATCTAACCCACTTTCATGTTCCACATATTGAACACCATTTTGCACATCGGATGCATCTACAGAAGAAGATGAAACATGTGTCTCAACAGCAGTTTCATCCCCATGACCATCTCCAAATAGCTCCCGTTTGTCTTGCTCCAAGTGTTTTGGCCTCAATTTCATAATGGCGTCAAGAACCTCAGGCTTCCATTCCACTTCAGCAATATGAGTCAACACGTTTACCTTAAACAGCCAGATCAAAGGGAAAAAAAAGGTTGTTTACATCATGAATGAGTATGCACTCGAAGAGCCACTTACAACAAGAAGAAAATATATGGATACATGAAAGCTTAAGGACTGCAGACAACAAAATGAGAAAAAGTTTATGACATGTACTTCAAAAAACACAACCCGCATCACACAGACAATACTCCTTCTAATGACAGTCCACTCAAAAGGAACAAAAACTGGAATGCAAATAATTTAAAATAAATCCATGGTGGGAAAATGCCTATAAAGAACTAAGGAATAAAGCTTACTGCATCAGACATATCGCAGTGGAGCTTAGTAACCGAATCACCACGCCCAAGCTCCTCTGCAAACCCATAAGCAATATATGTCTTTGGTCCCATGTCTGGCTTTAGACTTTTCTTAGGCAACTTCACAGCAAGATTAAGAGCACCTTGAAGAGGATCAGTATATTGCTTATAGGGCAAGGAAGATATGAACTCAGCACAATGACGTGGCAAACGTTCCTCAAACAAATTAGAAGGAGGCCAATCTTTTAGTTTCAGTATCTGAGGCCAACGAAGCCAATCATGACGACCTTCAGAATACCCAGTAAAAAATTGGTGGATATTAATCTCTGCCTGCATTTAATCAACAAGCCAAGTAAAATATGTAGAAATAGCAATTGCTAACAACAGAATAGACAAGTAAAAGCAGAAAAGAGATGGTAAAGAAAGGCACAAATAATTTACTCTAGTACAATAGCAGTATAGAGGTAAAATGAGTACAATTTGAAAACAATATCTTCAAAAAGCAAACATTAAAAATAACTAAATAAGACATACACAACATCAGCTAGGATGTTCCAAATATGGGTAAAAAGCAGACAAACATACTGTGAAATTCCAAAAAACAGTGAACCAAAAAATCATAACAGTCTGAGTTCATTCAAAAAAATTTCTAGGACGTTCAATCCTGAAATACAAAATGGAATCAAATCAAATAGTACTAAATGCACAAAAGCTTCTTCCAATCCAGATAAAAAGGTCTTACCAAATACAAATGTAGGAACTAAGAACTTCAACAATATTAAAAAAAAAAAGAAAAGAAAAGAAAATGTAACAAACCTCACACCAATCTAAGCAATCAATTGCCTTCACATCCAAATGTTGGCCATGCTTGGTGTTAGTTATTTGACGGCATGCACGCCACATGACAAGTGGTTCCCAGCTTAAACCAGAAGTACATTCAAGCACATTGCTGACAATGACAGGCTCCCCTCTGGTCCAATGACATTGGAAATGCTTTAAATCATCTTCTTGTAGATCTACAGCTGAAGGACAGTATAAATAGTTGTTGCTGGAATCTTCACGGGAAGCTGCCTTCCTCTTATTATTATTTATGTCATCAGTGCATCTACTGAGCTTAGAACAAGAACACAAGCTGCCAGGAACCTTAACTGAATCTTGAAGATTATATGCTTTTGCCAGCTCATCTGCTTTACATACCAACTGTGAGACAAAATTTGAACCAAGTACACTTCTCAGTTCAAGAAAATGGCGCTCATCATTGAGTTTTGGGCAGGGAATGCTGCCATCACTTTCAGCATGCCACTCAGATCTTGACCATTCACGAATCTCGGGCTTAGCAAAAGCCTGTGTTTTATTCTGCTTTGCCTTTCCACCATGAAGATAATCAATCCCCCTGTTGATGAACTCCAACTCAACAGGATCCACACCACCAAGAAGCTGCCCACTACGAAGCTCACGGCAACAAATGAGACAAAGGTCAAAAGAGCATTTTCTACAGCTTCTGTGGTAATCAAATATCGATGTTTTGCAGTTGTCGCTGCAGAAGAGCATAAAGTTAACAGCAAAATAAAATGAGGATAAGAAAATGTAAAAGGAAAGGAGAAAAAGACCAACCAGTAGACACGTTCATTTTCATCAAAATTTGCCTTTTCAACATCTAGCTCTGAGAGTGAGAGCCCTGTAGTGAACATCTCACAAACATTAAAGAATGAAACAGATATACTGAATTCTGACAGGGGCGTCAGATGAGATACAAACTCAATCTACGCTGCTAAAGAGCATGCAGGAAAAAAATAGTTTCATGTAGAATATCTAGAAGATAACTAATCCAAAAATTCTGTTTTTGAAAAACCAAAAACTAATTCTAAAGTAAAGAACCAAAACGAGGAAGAGAAAGAAAAAATGGACAAATTGGTTAACAACAAGGCATTTGAAGAACCAAAATTTTATCAAAAACGTATGAAACAAATAACCCATTGTCTCTTGAAGGCAGCCTTTAATATGCAGAGTGAAGTAACTTTGAGGCATCATTTCAAAACAATCTAATAGTCATGCATAGAATAGTAAGTGCTGCAACACACATCAATCAAAACATGGTTTGCATTGGAACCAAGTTCATTTATTTCTCAGCAACATAAATCCACATATCAGTAACCTTAATTGAGATCCCTCCAGTAAAAAGATACCTCGTTGCTTAGCTTCTAACTCCTTCTCAATCATTTGTTCTTTGTCCAACTGTCTTAGAAATGGAAGAAGACCTTGAAGCAAATACTTCAGGAGCTCAACCCTTCCATGGTCAATGCCACTGATTTCCTCTTTTTCACCCTTCATTTTCTACAGTAAACCAAATGCGCCACATTACCAAGGTATGACACAGAAGATAAGAGGCAAGCAAATCTAGAAGGGGAAAACTACTGACCTTGATAAGTTGGTCAGATCGCAAACATGCTTTGCAGTTACAATTACCACAACACACAGGACATGACTTTGCAATATCTTCCGGCTTCAATTGAGGATACCTGACAAAGCAAACATATCAAGGACAGACAACACTGATCAAACCTTAATCATCCAAAATTTAAACCCGCAATTACATTTCATGGTATTGATTAAAAATAACTCGCCCAACATATTCAATAAACTAAAATCAAAATACATCGAAGATAAACAACGAAATAGAAGCTGAGAAAATACATACCAATTCTTCATGCAGGGCATGCAAAACCTTTTCCGCTTACATTTGGTGCACCTCACAACCTCACCTTTATCATTTCTCTGACACTGATGGCACATTAAGCTCTCCTCCTCAATGAACTGTCGAACAAGAAACAGAAAACACAGCAAAGCAACTTAAGCAAACATTTTTAACATAAAAAAAGAACAATAAATGATGACAGAATGGCTGATTTACTTTAGCGTCTCTCTTATTGATTTTTGGCTCCTCTGTTTGTACATTGGCTCTTTTAGGTCTCCTTAAACTATAAGCTTTTTGATGGCTGCTTTTGTCAGAAGAATCATCAGCAACCTCAGCTCCAACATCAACTACCGTTTCTTCATTTTCTGCCACCCCATCGCTACACTCTTCTTTACTCGTTGGGGTCTCCTTTTTCCTACCACATTTCCTCTTGGTAACAACACCATTTGAACCTTCCTCTGCATTTGCATCACCACACTTGTCTTCTACATCCAAGGTCTTCCTCTTTCTACCAGGTTTACCCTTCTCTTTCTTCATTTCTCCACTAGCGTCCCGCTTCAAAGCACCAACTTTTCCACCTTCCCCTTTGTTAACATCAACATCAGCATGAGACTCCAAGACTTGATCTTCAGCTTTGACATCACTACGATCTTCATCATTGACCAGCACCTGCTTTGGTCTACCACGCCTCTTCTTCTTATTCTCCTTCACAGCACCGCCATTTTCCTCTTTGATATGATCAGCGTTAAGACCCTCATCCTCATAAACATCATTCTCAGTATAGCTCTTCCGTGGCTTGGCTCCAGTTCTACAACGCGTTCCAATGGTACTAGACCCAGCACTACCATCCAACGGGTTCTCCTCCTCCACCAACAACCTCAATGCTTCGATCTCCTTCTTGGTCTTTCTGCGGCGCTTACCCTTTTCCTCAACAGCAACAACCTCTTCTTCACCGCCTTTACCCTCCGAGACACCAACACTGTTCAAAGGCTCTTCCTTTACATCCGATTTCACAGCTTCCTGTTCAGCACCGCCATTGACCAGCTCACCGGAAATCGCATTCGTGGGGGGCTCACCAGCATCGCCATCGCCCTCTCCTTTGTGAGGATCAGAATCCATGATTTCTGGAGGAACCGCTATTGGCTCCGAAAGAACGGGTTCACCCATTACAGGAGGAAAAAAAGAGGGGGAAAGTTGAAAACTCTATAAAAGGGCTGTGTTTGGAAGATGAAAACAAGAATGGAATTGGGCAAAGAAGAAAGTGAGTTGAATTTAAAGAGAAAGAGAGATTTTTGTAGTGAAAGGAGCGAAGAAGAGAAGTGAAATGAAGAGACAGAGAAGATAATACTGTGGGCGCGTGAGCCCTAGTTTGCTTGTTTAACTGTGGGTTTAGTTTAAGTTCTCTCTGTTTTATTTGGGTTAGAGTAGTGGTTGGTAGGAGAAATTAGTACTAGGTTATGGGTTAGATAATAGATTGTACGAATTTTGGATAGATACTTACTCTATTCTACTACTACAACACTTGTTTTTTTATGGATTCTCCGCTCGGGTATCCGCCGGTCGATAGCTGACGACTAATCCCTAGCTCCTGCGGAGATCACCTTTCGATGGGTAGGGAGCTGACCACAAGGTTTTCTGCATACACACCGCCCCAAGGATCGAACCCGGGACATAATGCTTAAGCAGTCCAAGTATCTACCACTTATGCTAACCCACATGGTTCTACTACAACACTTGTTGATCATAATTATTATGTTTATTGGGAAAGTCAAAATTTTGAGAGGGAAAACAATTGGGGGGAATAGGAGGCCATTTTGAAATGTGGCGCCATCATAAATTATGTCCAAATTTCAGCATTAGTTTTCGTCAACTCGTGGCTTAAATATCTGGGTTTACTTTAGTAATTTGGTTATTTTGGTCAACAATTTTATTTTACTTTTGGTCAAGGTCAGTACAGTTTTTTTTGTAATGGACTTTCGATCAGTGTAGGAGTTTCACTGGACTTAGTTACATCAAATGTGGGCCAACCCAGTATACATCAAGCCCAAAATGTTCTAAAAGCCCATTGAAAAACAAACCTGGACCCAACCCAGACTGCCCTACATTACTATGGCTCAGGTCCATCAAAAACAAAACGTTTCTATTGGTTTGATTAGCCATAACATAACTTGGGTTATGATCATCATGATCATAGATAACCAAGGCTTGCTTCTCTTCTCATATTATTATAATTTTCTTAGACAAGTCATCATCATCGTCATGATCAATCTCTAATTTTCCTTTTTTTTTCTATATCTAAGTAAGTTGGAGCAGTAGCTTCTGCTTCTTCGTGGCCCGAGTTTAAATAAATCCATACAAAGTCGAAAGGAAAATATATAGACAAAGAAAGGAAACAGAAATAGTGTACATTGTTTGTATCAAAATGCAATCATAAATTAAGACAAGTACTTGTTCAACATAGCCAACAAAGCTTGACGCTCATTCTCTAACTGAAGTTTGTCTTGGTTGAGTTCAACAAGGGCATGGGCGGCCGTCTCTTGTGCTTGCTCAGCCTCTCGCTTAGCCGATTCAGCTCTGCGAACTTTCTGCTCGGCCAAGCGCTGACTGTTCTTCAGTCGAGGAAGAACCGCTGCAAGCTTCTCCCTCTCGGCTTGAAGTTTCAGGATAGTAGTGTCGATCTCAGTGATCCGATCCTCCCCTTTGATAATCTTGTCATCGAATTTGGCCCTGAGGGAGGAGGACTCGGTGAAAGTTTGGGTGGTTGTATATAATTTTTTCTTTGCCTCAACCAAAGAGGCAATCACACGTCTCCCAATTAGGACATGATTGCACCACCCAGTCACTGAATTTTTTGCCAGCTTGCGCCACCTCCGTCGGCTCATCATCTTGAATGATGCTCAACAACGTCCCTGCAGCTGCGATCAAATCTTCTCTCTTGTCATCACTAGTAAGCAGTCTGTCCAAAGGAGTGTCGAAGCACTGCATCAGAGATATGAAGTTCTCCTTCGGGAATTTGGGAGGAAGACAAGAGGTAGTAGGCGCCAATTCCGTCGCCATCATGGCTAGTTGCACCGAGGGGGTAGAATGAGTTTGGGCAGTTTCCTTCATGGCTGAACCACCAAAGAATGCCTCGTCGAAAAGATCTAGCGCTACCAAGTCAAGCTCCTCCTCAGCATCCTCTTCAAGGGTGATTACTGTCGATGGATTAGGAGTAACAATAGGAGGTTGTTGAGACGAATTAGCAGGAGGAGGAAGGTCAATTTGCGGGACATTCTGGTCAAGAGCCTCATGAGTTTCAGTGGGGATGTCGAAATGAGGACTTTGCGGGTTTCCTCCTTCATTTTCCGTTGAAAGCTCAAAGTCGACATCTTCCTGTTGAATAAACATTAAATTAGACCTGTGAATGTCGAAATAATAGAAATCAGCAAATAAATGACAAATTATACCTTGTCGGAGGGCTCAGGATCTGAGGATGGTTGGTCGACAGCCGCAGGTTGTTGGGCAGGGCTCACCTCCGTAGTCCGCTGAAATAAAAAGGGGAACAATGTAAAAAAATAATAATAATACAAGTAAATTTTAGATGTGTATACTTTAGTGAATTGAACCATGGATGATGCTAGACTAGATGAGCAGCTCGAAATAGTAGATCTTCCAGCAAGGGTATTTTTTCCCTTTGCACTTTCCGGCGCCCGTCGAGGAGGGTGTTGTTCACCTTCCTTTTGCTTCGCCCATCTGGGTGGTGGTGGTCGAATTACGGAAGAACTATTGCTTAGCTCAGACCTGTAAAATCAATAAAAACCATCAACTTAACTTAGCAAATGATATAATTTATTAAATGCAAATTAGAAAAAGTACAACGTGAAGTTTGCAATCACTAACAAACCTTGCTTTCTCCAATTCTTTAACCACGTTCACCATAGCATATATCGTCATTTTCTTCACCTGGTTCCAAAGAAGCGGAGATCAGAGAGGGGTGAAGCGTTAGTATTAAATCCCAATGTCAAACAACTCAGATGGCAATATGAAATATTGATCAGTTCAGTCCTTACTCCTCACTGCACTTTTTTAATCAAATTTGGTGTAAAAAATGACATTGATAGACCAATTTGAAAAGAACTGCTATCCCAAGTTGAAGTGAAAAATAAAACAGAACTGTTTCAGCATACCTCCAACTTGTCCTCAAAAGACCTGTGATTTATTGGAAGCGTGCGGCATTCCTCTGTCAAACGGAAGCACTCCCCAACATTTTTAGGAGAGACAAAATCAAGTCCGACCTTGATGCATGACTGCAAAGGAAAGATGCATATAGTAAGTATTTACATATATTAAGATGAGATTAATCCACGTTGAAAGTTCATCATACCTTAAGATTTCTGACTTGGTGCGGACAACCTGCCGGAATAAAGACAGCTTCTCCCAACTTCTGAACAAAAGTCCACGGCTCAATTCCTACAAGAAAAACACAGTCAACATACATGCACTGACGTACAATTCAAGCAATCAAACCACCCCACTAGCAAAACAGATTAGAAACTTTATCGAAATTACTAACCATACTCCTCCTTAAGCTTCTTCTTATGGTGTACAGTCAGATACATGGTCTGATCATGGATGGGGTGAATAACCTAAATTAAGGATGGAAATGTCATTCAAACAAAATGTTAGCAATAGTATCAACTGCCAAATCAACACTTCATAATTCCCATGACAAAAAGATTGGGTAAACCAAAAAGAAACAGACTGGCTACTGCTCCAAAAAAATCCATTTCCAGGCTCATGGCCACTATTGTCATATGAAAAAAAAATAAAAACTTGTTTAAGGCCATAAATGAATAAACTTGTTCAAGATGAAAGATTACATAACGGTAATTCACTCATGTCCATTACACATAATCTTTAGGTTGCGTTAGTTTTTTCTGACTCTGGGATCAGAGTCAAGGAGTCAGTGAAAAATTGACTCTGTCAAGTGTTTGGTGCGAGAATCACTGTGTATTGGAAGGAAGTCATTGTATGCTGGAAGGGAGACACAAATATGTGAGGGTGTGTTTGGAGCCAATTTTGGAGTCACTGTGACTTTGGCTCCTGTGACACTGACTTCATGACTCCCTTGACTCTGACTCTAGGGTCACTAAAAACAAACACTACCTAAATAATCATAAATTATATATAGTATTTCTATCCTCAAAATAATTATTCACAACCATTAATCATCAGCATGTCAGCAACTTGATTGCCGGTTCTTTCCCAACGCCTTATAACATGTACATTTAATATTTCTATCAAAAACATACAGGTCAATGCTATTATCACTACAAATATTACAAATATAAAGGGGTTATAAGTTGCTATATGTAGAAGCCACTCAAGTTCAAAAACATCATGTTAAATAATGAATAATCATCTTACTAATTTACCTGCTTTAAAGGACTGCAATAGACATGTCTAAACTCTCTAAAATGCTTTTTCAGATATTCCTGCAATTTTGGGGTATCTTCTCTCCGAAAAATATCCCAGAGAGCACCATCAGAAGCATCCCCCTGAACCAACATACTTTCTTGAGTTTCTTCTTCTACTTTTACTCCTTCAGCCTCTTTCAACGCTAACCCACAAGAAAGGCCATCCTTATTACTACCAGAACGATGATGAAATTGCTCAATCACTTTCCCATCATCTAATCGACTTTCATGTTGCACATCTTGAAAACCATTTTGCGCATGGGCAGTATCTATTGAAGAAGATGAAACATCATGAGTCTCAACAACAGCTTCATCCCTATGAACATATCCATATAGCTCCAATTTATCTTGCTCAGAGTGCTTTGGCTTCAAATCCCTAATGGATTTAAGAACCCAAGGCCTCCATTTCACTTCAGCAATATGAGTCAACACGTTTACCTTAAACAGCCAGATCAAAGGAAAAAAAAATGCTATTTACATCATGAATGAGTATGCACTCGAAGAGCCACTTACCACAACAAAAACAACTATAACTCGAGAAAATATAAGGTCAAATGAAAGTTTATGGACTGCAGACAACAAAATGAGAAAAAGTTTATGACATGTACTTCAAAAAACACAACATGCATCACACAAACAATACTCCTTCCAATATGACAGTCCACTCAAAAGTAAAAAAATAAAAAGGAATGCAAATAATTCAAAATAAATCCTTGGTGGGAAAGTGCCTATTAAGAACTAAGGAATAGAGCGTACTGCATCAGACATATTACAGTGGAGCTTAGTCACCGAGTCACCACGCCCAAGCTCCTAAGGAAATCCATAAGCAATATATGTCTTTGGTCCCATGTCTGGCTTTAGACTATGCACAGGCAACATCACGGTAAGATTAAGAGCACCTTGAAAAGGATCTGTATATTGCTTATAGGGCAAGGAAGATATGAACTCAGCACAATGACGTGGCAAACATTCCTCAAAAAAATTAGAAGTAGGCCAATCTTTTAGTTTCAGCATCAGAGGCCAGTGAAACCTATCACTCCAACCTTGATAATAAAAACATAAAAATTTGAAGATATCAATATCTACCTGCATTTAATCAACAACCCAAGTAAAATATGCAGAAATAGCAATTGCCAGCAACACAAAAGACACGTAAAAGCAGAAAAGAGTAGGTAAAAAAGGCACACATAATTTACCCTAGTCACTGTTATCAAACTCTCGAGTCAACTCGTAGACTCTTACGAGTTTACGATTCTAGATCATAGAATCGAGTTGACTCGCATGTAAACTCTTTTTTGAGTAGACTCAGTAGACTCGTGCAAACTCGGTCAAACTCGCGAGTTTATGAGAGAGTTTACGAGTTTGATATGCCTACACAAAATTACCAAAACGACATCAATTTTAATACTAAAATGACCATTATACATTAAAAATCATCATTTTATCCCTATTTATTTAACAAATCTAGTCTTTAAAAATCCTTCATGATTTCAGACTCTTCTCAGTACTTCACTCTAGTTTCTTCTCAACGTCACCTGCCGCCTCACCTCAGCCTCACGGTTCACCACCCGCATCACCCCATTTGTCTTTAGCTCTCTGGCAGCGCCTCACCACAGCATCACCTCCTCTCTTCATGAAACCTCACGAATCGCAAGGAGCTGTAGTCGCCTCATGCCGAATTGTTGTCGTCTCACCTCCATTGTCTTTGGCTCTCTATCTTTGCATCTCCTCCTCTTTTCACGAATCACCAAATCGCAAACTGTCATGAGCTTATCTCGTCACAGTCACGAATTGATTCTGACCTATGTAATGTCCATTCTTAGTTATTCCTCTGTTCTTTCTTCAATCTTAATACTAATATATATAATAATTGTGATTGTTGTTAATATTTGTGATTTCAGGATTGTAGTGCTCTTCTGACAGTTAATTTTGAATTATCTTATAGTTCCGTTCTGATTCATTATGGTTATGTGTTAATTTATTTTAATTTGTGTTAATTTAAGTTAATGTATGCTTTGATTTGATTGGACTTGAACTAACTATCTATGTTTATGAGTTATAAATTTATAAAGAGCTGATGGTACCTTTCTTTCAATTCTATGTAATGGATTTATGTTACATTTTCTTATATTCTATGTTTTATAATATAATTTTTAAACATATTTTAATAGGTACGTAACGAGTCGAGTTCACGGAGCCTCCACGAGTTTACTTATACTCTCGAGTTTGATTACCTTGACTCTAGTACAATAACAGTACAGAGAAGTAAAATGAGTAGAATTTGAAATATCTTCAAAAGGCAAACATTAAAAATAACTGAGATACCCAACATCAACTACGATGTTCCAAATATGGATAAAAAAGCAGACAATCATACTGTGTGACAATTCAAAAAAACAGTGAACCAAAAAATTATAACAGTCACAGTTCATTCAAAAATCGTTCTAGGACATTCAATCCTGAATTACTCAATGGAATCAAATCAAATAGCACTCAATGCACATAAACTTCTCCCAATCCAGAGAAAAAGGTGTTACCAGATTCAAGTAAGGTGAAGGAACTTCAACAATAGTAAAAAAAAATTGCAACAAACCTCACACCAATCTAAGCAATCAATTGCCTTCACATCAAAATATGGGCCACGCTTGGGTTTAGTTATTGGACGGAATGCACGCAACAGGGCAAAGCGGTCCCAGCTTAAACCAGATGTAAAATCAAGCACATTATTGACAACAACAGGCTCCCCTTTGGTCCAATGACATTGGAAATGCTTTAAATCATCTTGTTGTAGATCAACAGCTGAAGGACAGTATAAATAGTTGTCGCCGGAATCTTCACGGGAAGCTGCCTTCCTTTTCTTATCATTTATATCATCAGTGCTTCTACTAAGCTGAGAACAAGAACACCAGCTGCCAGGAATCTCAACTGAATCTTGCAGATTATATGCTTTTGCTAGCTCATCTGCTTTATATACCAACTCAGAGACAAAATTTGAACCAAGTATACTACTCAGTTCAAGAAAATGGCGCTCATCATTGAGTTTTGGGCAGGGAATGCTGCCATCACTCTCAGCAAGCCACTCAAATCTTGACCATTCACGAATCTCAGGCTTAGCATCAGCCTGTGATTCATTCTGGTTTCCCTTGTTTTCGTTCTGTTTTCCGTTGTTTTTATCATTATTTGCACCACGAAAATCAATTCCTCGGCTGATGAACTTGTTTTTATCATTATTTGCACCATGAAGATAACCAATTCCCCGGTTGATGAACTCCAACTCAACTGGATCCACACCACCGAGAAGCTGCCCACTACGAAGCTCACGGCAACAAATAAGACAAAGGTAAAAAGAGCATTTTCTACAGCTTCTGTGGTAATCAAATATCGACGTTTTGCAGTTGTCACTGCAGAAGAACATAAAGTCAACACCTAAATAACATGTGGATAACAAAAATGCATAAAGAAAGGAGAAAAATCCCAACCATTTAACACTTTCGTTTCCATCAAAATTTGCCTTTTCAACATCTAGCTCCGAGAGTGAGAGTCCTGTAGAGAACATCCCACATACATATTAAAGAATGAAACAGATATGCTGAACTCTAACAGGGGCATCAGATGAGATACAAACACAAGCTACGCTGCTATAGAGCATGCAGGAAAAACAGTTTCAAATAGAATATCAAGAAGATAACTATTCCAAAACTTTTTTCGGTTATTGAAAAAAACAAAAACTTATTCTAAAGTAAATAACCAAAACTAGGAAAAGGAAGAAAAAAACTAGACAAATATGTTAACAAAATGCATCCTCTGTCTCTTGAAGGCAGCCTTCAAAATGCAGAGTGATGTAACTTCATGGCATCATTTCAAAACAATCTACTAGTCATGCATAGAATAATGAGTGGTGTAAAATACTTTTACCAAAAAAAAAAAAGAGTGATGTAACATATATTAATCAAAACATGGTTTGCATTGGAACCAAACTCATTTATTTCTTAGCAACATTAATCCATATATCAGTAACCTTAATTGAGGTCCCTCAAGTAAAAAGATACCTCGTTTCTTAGCTTCTAACTCCTTCTCAATCATTTGTTCTTTGTCCAACTGCCTTAGAAATGGAAGAAGACCTTGAAGCAAATACTTCAAGAGCCCAACCCTTTCATGGTCATTGCCGCTGATTTTCCTTTTTTTACCCTTCACTTTCTACAGTAAACCAAAAGAGCCACATTTCTAAGGTACGATACAGAAGATAAGAGGTAAGCCAATCTAGAATGGGAATTGTACTAACCTTGATAAGTTCATCAGATTGCAAGCATGCTTTGCAGTTACAATTACCACAACACACAGGACATGACTTTGCAATATCTTCCGGCTTCAATTGAGGATACCTGACAGAGCAAAAATATCAAGAACAGACAGCACTGATCAAACCTTAATCATCCAAAATCTAACTCCCAATTACTTTTCATGGCATTGATTAAAAATAATTCATTCAATAAAGTTAAAATCAAAATACATCCAAGATAAACAACAAACCGAAATAGAAGCAGAGAAAATACATACCATCTTTTCACGCAGGGCATGCAAAATCTTTTCCGGTAACATTTAGTGCACCTCACAAGCTCACCTTTATCATTTCTCTGACACTGATGACACTGATTGCATTGAAAACACAGAAAAGCAACTTAAGCAAACATTTTTAACATAAAAAAAGAACAATAAATGATGACAGAATGGTTGTTTTACTTTAGGGTTTCTGCTATAGGTATTTAGCTTCTCTGTTTGTACATTGGCTCTTCCACGGTTCCTAAATCTAAAAGTTATTCTATGGCCGATTTTATCCGAAGAATCATTACCCACCTCATCACTACACTCTTCTTTACTCATCGGGGTCTCCTTTTTCCCACCACGTTTCCTCTTGGTAACATCACCATTTGAACCTTCCTCTGCATTTGCATCGCCACTCTTGTCTTCTACATTTATGCTCTTCCTCTTTCTAGCAGGTTTTCCCTTCTCTTTATTCATTTCGCCACTAGCTTCCCGCATCAATCAAAGCACAAACTTTTCCCCTTTCCCCTTTGCCAACTTCAACGTAAGCATGAGACTCCAAAGACCAAAACTTGATCTTCAACTTTGAGACATCATATCACTACCATCTTCATCATCGACCAGTACCTGCTTGGGTCTACCACGCTAAAGCCCATTAGATAGCAAACTTAGGCCCAACCCAGACCGGCCTTATTGCTATGGCCCAGATCAATCAAAACAAAATGTTCCTATTGTATTGATTACCCATAACTTGGGTTATCATCATCATGATCATCATTTCCAAGGCTTGCTTCTCTTCTCTTATTATTATTATTATTATACTAATTTTCTTACAGAAGTCATCATCATCGTCATGATCAATTTCTAATCCTTTTTTCTATATCTAAGAGGGTTGGAGCAGCAGCTTCTGCTTCTTCTTGTTGTTGTTCCATTGAAACCGATCAGATCCAAATCCAAATCGGACCGTGAAAGTGAAGGAAGATGGAAATGGAGGTGAGACTGGAGGAGCTTCCTGCGGCTCTTCTGGCCACCATTATGACGAAGCTTGACATCGCTTCAATCTGCTCCTTGGCCTCCACATCCTCCACCTTCCGCTTCTGCGCCCGAAATATTCTCTCATTCCTCCCCACTTTCCACATCCTCGTACGTATCAATTCCCCCATCACAATCCCCTTTTCTAATTACATCCATAATAATTGTATAAAGTTTGTATCTTTTTCCATTTTCCCATATGGGGTTTTTTTTTCTTGGTAACTGTCTACGTGTTGGATTCGTTTGGGAAATTCAAATTTTGTTTTTTTTTTCCTCTGTTTTTCCTTTTCTCAAAATGTTTCTCTCTGAGTGTGTGATTATTTTTTCAAGGACATTGCGCCTTCTGGGGAGTTGCTGAGGCCATTGCTGCCGCCAAATCCTTACCTTAAGAGCCTCAAGGTTGATTGTTGTCGCCTTGATGATTCAGCGATATCCCTTCTTCTGAAACCCTCGCTGCATGAACTCTGCTTGCACAATTGTGCTGATTTCAGTGGGAAACTGCTTTCTGAGATCGGAACTCGGTGCAAGGACTTGAGGTAGGTTTTGCTCTATAGTGTTCTTTTCTTACCTCACTACACTTCTGGGTGGTTTTGTATTGCTGAATAACTTGCCCATTGTATATTGCATGCTTGTTATTGGTAAAACTGTGTTTGGGGATCGGTGAAGTAAGATGGTTTTGGGATTTACTTTGTGCAAAGTTTGCTGCAGTAGCTCTGGTGTTATTGGATCTTGTTATTTACTTTCCATCAGGTCTCTCTACTTGGGGTCGGTAGCAGAAAAAAGAGGGAGGGCCATTCATATTTCTGATCTGGAGGAGTTACTCCGCGGCTGCTCCCAGTTGGAAGTAAGGAATAACTATTAAAAAAGAGTAAAACAAAAAGGCGCTAACATGATATAATCAAAGTAAAAGCTTTCAAGATTCTTCAAGAGAAATTAATAAGTTCCCTTAACTGATCTGTAAGCTGGCATTTTCAATTACATTATTTTCTGATGGAAAAAGGTCAAAACTAAGCAAGATCTTATGGTTACATTGATTAATCTTCATTGATCCTTGTGATTGAATTGATAGCTATTGGCCCTTCCTACTTCCTATGGTGAAAGCCTTTTAATGATGCTGAGTTTTAGTTGATGCGGCTGATCACTGAATTTTTCTTGTTTAAAGTCTTTCCTACTCTGCATTTGTTGAGCTTTAAAAGTTTATGATTGTAGGCTCTTTCATGATAATACCATCAAAATCTCCTTATGGCCTCCTTTAAGTTTTTATTATTGTCCTTGCATTTTCCAAATGTAAAGTATACTAACATTTTTGCTTATTATTGCAATTAGATCTAATGTGTATTTGGTATTTGGTAGGCAATGATTCTGATGTTTGATGTCTCTCTCTTTCTACGTCATAACTTTGCTCGAGTATGGGCCTCTGCCTCAGAGAAACTCACTTCTCTTGAAATTGGCTACATTTCTTCAGTTACAGTGACCGAACTGCTTAGCCCAAATTTGGGATCCCATCAGTCCTTAAATCCTGTTCAACCATCCATACTGCCAAGAATTCAGAAACTATGCCTTTCAGTAGACTATATAACTGATGCTATGGTTGGTACAATATCTAAAGGTCTCATCTTTTTGAACCATTTGGATCTTCGAGATGCACCACTCATTGAACCACGAATTACTTTTGATCTCACCAATGCTGGGCTTCAACAAATTAATCAGCTTGGGAGATTAAAACATCTTTCATTGGTCCGAAGCCAGGAATACCTAATTACTTACTTTCGAAGAGTGAATGATCTAGGATTACTTCTAATGGCTGACAAGTGTGCAAACATGGAGAGCATATGCCTTGGTGGCTTCTGTCGTGTCACAGACACCGGTTTCAAAACTATCCTGCACTCATGCTCTCGCTTGTACAAGCTTAAGGTCACTTATGGAACTCAGCTAACTGATCTAGTTTTTCATGATATTTCTGCGACATCCCTCACCCTAACGCATGTGAGCTTAAGGTGGTGCAATTTGTTGACGAACCATGCAGTATTGAGCCTGGCATCAAACAAGGAGCTTAAAGTTCTTGACTTGAGAGATTGCAGGAGCCTAGGGGATGAAGCTCTGCGGGCCATTGGCACTCTTTCAAGACTGAAAATGTTACTATTAGATGGGTCTGATATAACGGATGCAGGACTTTCTTATTTAAGACCATGTGTTATTAATTCGCTATACGCATTATCTCTTCGAGGGTGCAAAAGACTTACAGATAAATGCATCACGGTCCTATTTGATGGCTGTGGTGTGCTGGAATTGCGAGAACTGGACCTATCTAATATCCCTAACCTATCAGATGCTGGAGTTCTGCAGCTGGCAAAAAATCGGATTCCTCTTTTTGAGCTCCGTGTGCGACAGTGCCCTCTAATTGGTGATACTTCAATCATGGCATTAGCTTCAATGCAGGTGGCTGAGGCTGGATGGCAAGGAAGCACGTTGCGCTTGCTGGATCTTTATAACTGTGGTGGCATCACACAGTTAGCATTCCGGTGGTTAAAGAAACCGTACTTTCCAAGGCTGAAATGGTTGGGAGTGACAGGATGTGTAAATAGGGATATGGTGGATGCTTTAGCTAGAAGCAGACCCTTCTTGCATGTGGCTTGCCATGGCGAGGAGCTTGGAGCTGACCCCTACGACATCTCGGAAGGTCTAAACACGCACGATTATGACGAGGTGGACGAATTTGAGCAGTGGCTTCTTGAAGCTGATGCTGATAGTGAAGATGAAGAAATGGGTGATGCTGGAAACAATGAAGAACTTGTTGTGTAATGTGTTCATAAACTCTCGTGTATGTGTATGTGTATGACTCTGTTGTATGTCTGTCTGTAACTTATTATCCGTTTAGATGTTGTTTGACATAGGTTTTAGCCTCTTGTTCCTATGTATGTATGATCTCTTTATGTATCTTGCAATGATGCTATGGACAAGTTAGTTACAAATTTCATAATCATTTTTTTAAGTAATCATCAGATCATTATTATTGGGAACTTCAAACTTAGTCCAGCAAAACTGCTTCGTATTTTTTGGTTTTTGGCAACTCCATTTGGTTGCGTCGTTTTTTATGAGGGTTGTTCTATGCTAGGCCCAACAAAATTGGAGTTTGATTGATAGCTACAATTGTCGTTTTTGGGTTAAGATGCAGGGAAAATGTTTACTATGTCTTAATCAAATATTTTAATTTTAATTCCTCCGATGTTTATCTGCAATCTACAATGAAGGCTTTAGCCTGCAATAGCAATTCTTACGTGCAAATATGAAATTCCTTAAGACGTGTTAGGCCGGTATTGCATTGCACGAAGAATGTCTTGTGTTTGCATTCCATTTTCGTCCTTAGCCATATTTTCTCTGTTTTTCAAGTTTTCAAATATTAATTTTCTTCAGAGGTGCTATTTAACATATTTGTTATAACGATGTAGAAACATCCAAATGGTATAAGGTCCTTCATCTCCACCAATAAAAGCAAAGTAAAAGATTCAACTAACATTTGAAGCAAGAAGAGAGAGAGAGAGAGGCCACGCATAAAATACAATTTGCGCTTCCACTCCAGCTACATTATTATTATTATTATTCGAAACATACATGTGATGATGAAACAGTCCACAAAATCAAAAACTCAAATTGGACAATTTATAATTCCTGCTTTGTAACGTTTAAATAGCATGTTAAATGTTGTTATTTAAACCTCATATACTGCCAAATTATAAATGTTTATTCCTTCTGATGGACATGAAATATTAAGGATTATATAGATGGACACAAGAGAATATCCTCAATCTTCGGTAAACAAATTGGAATAAACATATTATTATTAGTTCGTTTGGTTACCTCATTTCTTGGCTTTCCAAGATAAAATTTTGACTTCTTTGTGAGAAGCTAAAATTACTTAAATTGAAAAGAATTAATTTTAGAGGATAACCAAAACAAGCTATATATTATAATAGTAAAATCACATGATCCTGATCGATCTACATACTCCCGAAACGTGACTTGGATTGTATAGCAGACACGGTCGGTTGTAACATACATACATGTTTTGCTATGTATGTTTAACGTGGTTTATGTCCCGAAACCGTGGCTTCACACACAGATGCGGGTATGTATAATTGATAATTTAATTAACAACAATAATAACCCAGAATATTACAGCATATACTTTATTCATCCTCTATCTATAAACGCAACTTGACCAAAGCAAATATAAAATCACATTTATATTGTTAAACTATTGTACTTGCGCATCCAAAAATATCTCCTAACATGTTATCTCACGTAAAAATCTTTTCTATACTTATATTAGTAATTAGTATTGTCGTTATTGAAAACGTTATCGTAATTCTCATATCATCAATATCAATATATATATAATAATTTAATGGTACTCACATCTTTTCTGATACGAAATTAACTATATGCACAAAATTTATACAAAACAAATATACGTGTTAAGTGGTAGAAGCCCTACCTCTATTATTTGTACGGATTAAAATGTCCACATTCAATGAATTTACGAAGTTGTCCACGTTCAATGCATCCCCAAAATGCATTAGTGTTAACTTAAGTATATTTAATTTTAGCATCGCTATAGGCGAAAAAAAAAAAAAACCAGTCAAAACAGTCAACAACTAGTAATTTGGACCACAATTACCCGACTCATTAAAAATATACTCATAATTAAAATGATATTTGGATCATAAAATATTAAATGAATTTTGTTAGCTGTTTTGACTGAAAAAGTGTTGTTCCTCGTACATTTGTGATTTAATTTTGTTTTTCTACATGAAGACTAGTTTAGGTTATAACTAATAAACTAAACGTAGATGCCTAGATGGTATGCTAGTCCGTAGATGTCCACAAAACAATGGATTATTTATTCTACAATTAAAAGAAAAGATTAAGTAATAAACCCTCATAATATTTTATTCATTCATAGACTGATAGACATTGCTAGTGTTGTAACTTGTAAATATGTACTGAGAGTATGTACTGCCAAATCAGAAAAGTTGGAGTTGCTCGTCAAGTAGTAATTAACTTCAAAACTGAGTCAATAAAAAAAAAATAAGTACTACTAATTAAATAAATAACATTATATATGAGGGAAGGGCAAAGACCAATACGTGGCCTCCCTTAATCACTCTGCGTTCCGCCGCTGGAATTAGATTAGTGTATGTCCTTGGTTTTGATAATCAAAAGCTAACACTTTGACCTCTCCTTATTAATTAATTATAGTACTCTAATTGATTGATTCAAATGAAGCCATTTCCTCTCATCATTTATCTTTTGCCAAATACATGGTCGATCAATACTTTATAAAAAAAAACTATATGTACGTTAATTTAATTTTAACTCATTGATAATGTATAATTTTTTTATAGAGTCATTATTGTATTGTCACATTAATTGTAATGGTATTTTCTTTTTTTTTACTTAAAAAGTTATATAAATAAAATGTTTTGATTATATAATAGTGTGAAATATTTTTATACTATCAATTTATCAAAATTAAACTTATATTAGAGCAAGCTGTAAAGATCTATGTATATTGAATTAATTAATATAATAAATTATACTTTCACACATTAAATTCACTCCCCAATACACTCCACTCACTCTTCCACACATTTAATTATCGTGTAAATTCTATATTCTATCAAGTTTATACATAACTTTGTCACAATTATTTTGTCATGTGAATTTTTAAAAATAAAATATCATATATATTGCGTATGTTACGTACTCCGCTTTTCAATTCAATTTAATTGATCCATAATAATGCAGGATAATTATTTTCATATTTAAATAAGTAAATGGAGACGATGTATCTTAAGATTTGATTACCATTTATATAACTTAAGAGATGTAAGTATGATTTGAAGATATCTTATGGCCCTAATCCTCCAGGCAACACCGTAACTAGGGAAGGTCATATGCAATGAATGGTTACAACATAATGGAGTCACTCTACCCTAATCTAATTATTTTTTTTTTCTTCATTGAATTTCCTTCCTTGCAAGAGTATATTAAAAATGTTATAGGATGCAATGAGTAAGGTGGGGTGAGATGGGCCCGATCTCACATATTAGAAACTAATATTATGTATATAATAAAAATTTAGTGCAAAAAATCAGTCAAAATAGTCAACAAATAAAGATTTATTCTACAATCACCTAACCCATTAAAAATAAACTCAGTTTTTGCTGATTTTTTTGTTATACCCCAAATATTTTGTGTTAAAATTGTATTATCATATTTATTGTTGAATGATAATAGTTTATAAATTTATATACAATCAAACAATAAATATAATTATTATTATATAATTTTTATTGTGTGTTAGTGCACACATATAGGCTAGAGAGTTAAAAAATGCTAAAAAGAAACACGTGGCCCATACATACATGTATGTTCGAGTGTTATTACCAGCCCCAGATGTACAGAGTGCGCACACATTATGATCAGTTGGTATTTCCAACAAGGGAGGGAGTCTGAGTGAGTAGGTTCCAGCGGCGACCACTCGCCGCTTCGCTGTCAATGTGTCAATGCTAATCCATTTCTCATTATAATAATAATGTCCCTTCCATCTCTCCAAAGGTCACTTTGCCACCTCACCCCCCCTTCCATCTCTTTTCTCATTCAACTTATCTCTTCTCTACTCTATACTACACTGGTAACTTCTACACAATTAATCAATCATTTGGAGTACTTTATATATTTTATATGCATCATAATTTACTTATAAAAAAGTTGCATGATAATTTTTTAGTGTTAATCAAATATAAAAGTTAACAATAAAACTTATATAAAATTATCTATTCAATGTTAATATAAAACCTTTTCACCGTCAAAGCAGTATTTATGTATAAAAAAATTGATACACAATAAAAATTATCAACTTCTTTCCAGTTCATATATACATTTAAAATTTGACAAATTACTTCAAAACGTATGGGGTATATACAATGAAAATAGGATTTAATTTTTGTACACGGACAGTGTATTATTTTTTATACAATCATTTAATTATGTACTGTTATAATTGTGTTTTTTTTTTTATTATCTAAAAAATCATACAAACACAATATTTTAATTGGATGAAACTGTATGATAAATTTAAACTCATGGAAATATAGACTAATGTAAATAAAACATAATTTAAATGAAGTAGCAAATAAGAAATTTTATTTTGAGGGTGGGGGTTTATCCCTGACGAGATGCGAATCCCCTTGTGTTTGCCGCGTGTATTAGCGATGCCGGATCTCCACATCCCACGTGATTATAATTCTCATTAATAAATATTAGTACTAATCTTATCTCATTAGTTGCTGTCAGAGTGATAATATTGTTTAAATCCATCCCCATAATCCTAGTCATTTTTTAATCTACACTAGCCGTTTTAGGAAGCTCCTCAATTTGTTTCCGAATATGAACATATATCAAATTTTGACTATCCCATTTTCAAAGCTAATCGAATATCTATATTAATATAACACTTTGGCTAGCTAGGACCATAATCAAATACTACTAGTAGTTTCTATGATTATTTTAGTTAAGCAAGATGTAGACAATAGACATTCATATTTAAGTTTATCAGCTTCATCCCGATCCTTATTTTTTTTAAATAAAAATACAAAATATTTCATATCATGTAAACATAAAATCTATTAGACTTGATTTATGATATAATTTTAACTTAAATATTTTATCTTTTTTATCTATTATTGATCGTTATAGATGTCTCATAAATATTATAATTTTAAATATTATAATAATATTATCTTTTTTATAACTTACTTTTAAGTTTTAAATTTTGAATGATGTTTGCTGAAAATAAGATAATAACTATCTTAATGTGAAATTTGTTGGCACTATTTTACCTCACTAATATGTAGGAACTCTATTGACATTTTTACAATCTTTGAACTTATTCGTCGTGATTCAATTATCTTGACTTTAAACTAGTAGCTAGTAATCTATTAGTTAGTTCCATAATATAATAACCTAATAATTTCAAAAGTACGACTTAGTTGATAGTCATGGTCACCAAATCAACCATGTACCTTCATGCATACTCAATATTCTCATCTTCACTGCCTAATAACTATTTGCAATTATTAAAAAGAATATATAATCCGTATGTAACCATTCACACGCACATAGTTTTAAACACACATTAATCTTCGAAGATGTATATTTCTCCATGGTAATTAATATACCAAAATTTATTTTAATCTTGACAAATTTTCTATTGGTCCATAATTATACATATATATATTTTCCCATATAAGAATCGATCCATTTACATGTGATAAATGGAGGATTAATTAGTCCCTAACATTCAATGAGTTTGTATCTCTAAAATAAAAAGGTTTATGATTGACAAGGCCTAAAATTGACTTTTTACAACGAGCTTATCCAAATGATGAGTGGGCACCAAGCCAGAATATGCCACTTCATATCTTTTCCTTTACCTTTTCGCTTTCAAGTTTCAACTAACATGGCATAATCCCTTCTTGCCTCTCGATTTGGTTTTTAAATTGCTATAATTGCACACACACATATATACATATAGTGATGTATCCAAAAAAAGAAATTATAGATTGCCATAAGTAGTTAGTGGAGTCTGAGTGTTGTGGGATATCTCTTGTAGAACTTTACCTAATTAATCAATAACACAAAATGCCTTCCCTCGATGTACCCCCAATCACATCTGAAGGAGTTCCTTTCCTTTCCTTTATGTCCAAGCTAAATCTAAATCAAATCAGCACTATTTACTAAATTAAAAGGACATTAAAAATTATCCTAATCAGCAAATTTATTTTATGATATGATAATGATGATGGTGATAAAAGAAAGGGGCAAGAAAAGCGAGCACAAATAATTATGTTAGGTTTTGGGGAGACCTAGCATATCTCATTTGATTAGCTAGGTGGTCAAGGGATCATACCTGGCCTGGCCCCCCATATTTGATTTGATGAATTCGCTCGTTCTGATAAGCCATTCCGCCACAACATGCTTATATGTTATATCTATCTAAATTATATTCATGCATGTCACAACTTCAATGCTTGAAAACAAATATTGGTATATTACTCATAAAAAAATGGCAAGGAAAAATAATCCTAAGTATATATTATTGTAGAGACTCTAACAATTAAGCACATGTCACACGTTTAAAAACAAATATTGGTAGGCTGAAGAAAGAAAAATGGTTTTGAAATCTGTTCGGTAGGTTGATGAAAGAAAAACCAGTTTTTAATTCTCATTGTACACAACGATCAACGTAATTAATTACAACATTCAATTTAAATTCAATAATGTTACGTGTATATAATTTAATTTTTTAAGATTATTAATTAAACTTTTAATATTAATTTAATATTTTAAAAAGTTAAATTATTATATATAATATATGACGACTGATCTCATATATGTTGTAAAAAAAATATTTCTCAAACAAAAATATCACTCAAACATCTTATTAAATATTAATGGTTTCATTTCTAACAATATGTATAAAAATGTTTGTGATTTGTAGAATCTAGGTAGGCCATAGTAGTGTTTTTTTTTTTTTCTTTAATTTCTAAAAGTTAAAAATCATAATCTTTCTATTTCCCAAAATAGCTTATCAAAGTAATTTTAATGGATTTTGAATTTTTAAAAAAATATTATTCTTATCATTATATATTCATTCAAATATAAAATAATTTATTTAAAAATTACTTTTTATAAAAACTTAAATATGTTATTTATCTAAAAGCCCTTTATATATTACTGAGAAGATTATAGTCTCTATTTTTAGCAATAAATATCTAAATAATAATGCTAGATGAATAATAAAAAATCAATTAATATAAACAACGGGTCAATTTTGGCTTTGGTTTGAGCCCAAATAATCGTTGAAATTGTAATTGATTGAGTAATTGTGGCACAAAATTTCATTTATTGACTGATTTGACTGGTTTTTTATTGTGCATTTAGCATCACTGAGTATCTAAATTATAAAATCCGATCTTTATATTTTAGATATATAAAATGCCATATTTCGTGTAATAATTAATAAATATTATCAAATAATGTCAAACAGTGAATATATTAAAATTCAGATAATGCATTCGTCAAATCTTTACGATGAAATACAAGAGATTAGAGATTAGAGATTAGAAAAGAAAGATAAGGATAAAAATAATTTATATGCGTATCTGTTTTCATAACCATAATCTGTTATTAAATGAAAGGAATAAGAAACGCAGGTCCTGATATTGTATCGTTCACAAAATAAAAAGCATCACTTTTTCTTTTTCACATATTCACGTGAAAACGCCCAAACGCATCGACAATTTTTTGTGGTGCTTCAAATGGTTATGGTGGCGATGCACGATAGCGAGAGCTGCGGCAGCGGCAGCGGCACCGCCTCCGGAGCTTCCACGGCAGCTGCTTCGCCCTCTCCGGCTCAGAGCCGCCAGCAGCGGCAGAAGCTCGAAGTGTACAATGAGGTCCTTCGCCGCCTCAAGGATTCCGGCATCGCCGACGCTATGCATCCATCCTTCGACGATCAGCTCTGGGCTCACTTCAACCGCCTCCCCGCACGGTCCGCTCCGAAAACTGTTTTTCTCTTTCTCTCGCCTCTCTTTCTCACTCTCCACTACTTTCTCTTAACCTTGTAACGCTGATAATTTTCTCTCTACATGCCGCATTTTTTCTTCTTGTTTCATCGCAATATTATTATACTTTTCCTTTTGTGATTATGCATATCTCATGTTTTTTTAGTTGATTGATTTTTCGGCAGACCTAAACAGTTATTGATTTTTTCTCTCTTTCATTCGTTTTGTTTACTCCTATTGAGTCCATGTATGTGTACGGAGGATAAATCAGTGGCTTGCTTGAATTTTCATGATGTTTCTTTATCTTGATGTGATATGATATGGTTGATTAGGTTTGCGACTTCTTTCCTTAATTTTTTTGGATGGTTTTGAGAGATATTTGATTATGAGATGCTGGAAAAACTGCAGGTATGCGCTGGATGTGAATGTGGAAAGGGCTGCGGATGTTCTCATGCACAAGAGATTGCTGCATTTGGCACATGATCCTGCTAATAGGCCTGCAATTGAAGTTCGCTTGGTCCAGGTTAGCCCTCCCCTCTTCGATTATATCTAGGCTCAACTCAACTGTGCTGTTCATGCTATGGATTCATATCCTTCTTAGTGCTTTCATCTGGTGCAGCATTGTTTTCTCCCTTATCCTGTTTGCTGCCTTACTAGGGTCATTTTGCTCGTTATTAAGATGGTTTTTGGACACATGTAAAGCACTTTATTTAGCGCATTACTTTTATTTGTAACTAATTGAGATTGTGATTTTTTTTAACTTTTTATCTGTCTGGTTCGTTATGGTCACATGCAGCAGTGAAACAAATTCATAAGAGGTATGGTACAACCATATTTTCTTATTGTGTGGATTTGATGCTGGCATTGATTGACTGAAGTTTAGTCTGCTTTGATTTTCCCGGAGTAATTGAGACCTATCTAAAATTTTGAAACGAATAATTTTCAGCTGTGTTTCTATCTGCAGTTAACTTGTTTACTTAAGGTATTAGGCATACTGGTCAGAAGGTGAAATTGAAGCTGAAGAGGAACATAACAGTAATCATGATTTCATGTGTAGAACATTGAATTCAACTGTGAAATTCTTGTTTGTAACTGTATCTGTAACTGTAACTGAAACTGCTTCTAATTTTAACGTATGTGCCATAGATGGTTTTGTTGCTATTAGTACGATTTATACTTTAAAGCTGCCTATGCATTAGTGGAGGACTCCAAAACAAGTGCATTGATTTTTTCATCACATCATTGGTGGTAGAAATTGAATACTTGTTGAATTTTAACATGTCTTCATGTAGCATTGTTGATTGGTCCTTTTGAGCCACATATCAGTTTTAAAAGTCTCTTCAGTTCATGTGTCATTGCTATGTCCTGTATTATTATTTTCACTACTAACAGTCTGCATTTGTCTTGTTGAGTTGCCTTAGAATTGTCTCTGTCTGACTTATCTCTGATTTTGTATAGATTATGATTTTATTAAAAATAAAAAATGGTATTCAAGTTCTTACTTTTAATTTTCATATTTTGACTGGTACAATTCATATCATTCACCTCATTCCTGAGGTTATTACAGTTTTGGGATTGGGATCTTGGTGCAGGTTCATCCCATATCTGATGGGAATTCAGCGGACTGGACAGATACTCCTGAGAATGAAAATGAATCTGGTCAAAGCTCTTCAAAGTACTCAAGCAGACAGAGGTATTCTCTCCCTCTTGTTTTCATGATTTCATAAAATTCTTGCAATTTATTTTGTGCAATTGCCTAAAGCCAAGGCTAGAGTTACAGCTCTATCTAATGCAATACTGATTATTCTATTTAATTAGAGCTTGATGCTTGTAATCAGTAATCCTGAATTTGTTTTTTGGGATATTTGGCAGTATACTTCCACCTCCTGCTTTTGGTTCTTCTCCTAATCTTGAAGCGCTGGCACTTGAAGCAAATAATTCTGCTGACATGGAGGAGGAACACTCTGTACATGCCAGTGTTCAATATTCACGGTAAAATTTCTGTTGCAAGCTAATTTGAAGCCTATGTTTGTGCAAAATATCTTTGAACAATGACCTACAATATAGATTACTCATGCTTTGCTTTCCATATGGGGGTGGATCTGTTGGTTTAACTCAGTAGTTATGTAATACTCATAGCTTCCGTACATATACTCATTATACCAAATACTTTGGCATTATTGAAGTCGAGTTGTTCTTGATATTGTATGTCAGTCTGGTCATGATATTCACATATTTCCCATGGCTAATCATGTACAATACAAGTTTGTGAACTTATCTACCTACTATTAGCCTATCTAAACCAGTATGGTATGTGAAAAAACCATTATATAATTGAGATTATTTATCAAGTTTGTAGTCAAGTATTTCAGATGATTTTTTATGCTTTTTCTGAAATATTGAACATCTGTGTCACTGAAAATGATGTAGGCCCATGCATGAAATCACCTTCTCAACAGATGACAAGCCAAAGCTTCTCAGTCAGGTATATCGTGGCTTTTCTAATCAAACACCTCATCCATATATTATTAAAACAGGTGATTGTTGGCTGAGACAGAGACAGCCTTTGATTTGGATGGAGTAGACACTGAAACCAGCTTGCACATAATCACCCTTGTCAGTTTAACTTGATTTTGATAAACTTAGATTCCACATGACAATGACAATATCTCACTGATCTGGTTCCTGCTGCAGTTGACTGCTTTGCTTGCTGAGATTGGACTCAACATCCAAGAGGCCCATGCCTTTTCCACAACTGATGGCTATTCATTGGATGTGTTTGTTGTTGACGGATGGCCCTATGAGGTATTCTGATAATCACTTACATCAATTTGTGTGGATAGAAGATAATGTTAAAAAGATGAGTAATTTATTTCAAACTAATGTCATTGACCCATATGCTTACTTTGAAAAACATGTCAAGTCCAAATCTATCAACACTATGTTATAGCATTAGCAAACATATTTGAGCTCACAAGGACCAGCTTATGAACCATACTGTGTCAAAGCTGCTTCTTTCATATTCTCGAATACTTTATTGTGTTACTATGTGCATCACCTTCATCCTTTTTATTACTGTTTAAGATTGTGAACATGCTTGACAAATTTGTGTTTTATCAGGAAACAGATAAGCTTAACGAAGCCTTGGAAAAAGAAGTCTTGAAGATTGAGGTAAATCAAGCAACCGACTGTATTTATAGATGGCTGCTGGAGTCATTTTGACTACTGTGGTAATTTAAATTTTATTTGACTGCTGCTCTCAGAGGAGGGCAAGATCTGGTCAGCAATCAGTATCTTCCATTGGTGAACGTGATGAAGCTGTGGTGAAATGCAAACCTGATCATTTGTCAATACCTAATGATGGGATGGATGTTTGGGAAATAGATCCTAAATATTTAAAATTTGGAACTCAAATTGCATCTGGGTCATATGGTGAACTGTGAGTACATAGAGTTTTGCACTTCTTTTTTATAGTTCAATAGATGTTCTCAGTAGGTACAGATATTGTTTCAATTTTCAATTAACCACTGCTGCTATTAAACCAGGTTTAAAGGTATATATTGTAGCCAGGACGTAGCCATTAAAGTTCTCAAGCCTGAGTGCGTAAATTCAGATTTGCAGAGAGAGTTTGCACAGGAAGTTTATATTATGAGGTTTGTCGGTATTAAATTTGTTTATTTTGACCATCTGAAGTCCATTGACCTGTTTATTGAGAGTGCTTTTGTGCATCAGAACTAGATAATGAAAATTTTGTCGTCTTTATTTTGACCATCTGAAGTCCATTGACCTGTTTATTGAGAGTGCTTTTGTGCATCAGAACTCAATTATGAAAATTTATGTGTATCAGCAGAGCACTTATCTCTCTCTTTCTTCAATTTCTGCTAATAATTGTCATAAGAGCTCTTCCTAAGGATTATAGGGGAAAATATTGCATAGAAAGTAAAGCTTTCTTGAGGATTCATTAGTTGAAAATAAAAAATAAAAAAAATCTTTTTTTGAATCCTTTACAAAATTACAAGTGTCAATAATAGCTATTAATAAAACCCTTTTCCCTTTTTATGTCATTTGAATATATATATATATATATACATATCTTGAGAATATTTCAAAATGTCTGCTCATAAATGGTACAACTTATCTTTATGAACTGAGATGAATGAGCAACTAGAACATACAATTTTGAAGTGAGTGTATAGTTATTTTGTCAGATAATGATGAACCAGGACTTTAGATGTGAAGCTGATCTTTGAAGCAGCTCCCACCAATTTAGCAACCCAATTTCCAAATTCTTTCAAATTTTGTGATATGTCCTGATCTGAATTTCTGTCTTTGATTTTGACTTTTTTGTTAGATCCTGGATTTGCATGTTCACAAGATTTGTTCATTTTCATTCTTCTCCTCATAAAATTTGGTGAAAAAACAAGAGTCTTAGTCATGTTAACAAGAATGGGGAGTTATACTCGTGAGGAATATCAGAATCATCTTATTTATATCTTCAGTTACAGTTGGCTGAGCCACTATCTATTTGGTCTTTGGGGATGATAAATTTTGCAATTTGTAACTCTATTTATCTTTTTTATTAAAGAAATTACGCATAGACCACACCTAATTCGCATCTGGTACTTGCAGAAAGGTTCGACACAAGAATGTTGTACAATTCATAGGTGCATGTACCAAACCCCCACGCTTATGCATAGTAACAGGTGAAATCCAGTGAATTTCATTTTGTTGTAGAATGATGGAATAGATGTCATCTTAAATATTTAGCATTCGTCAACCACATTGTAATTGTCTCCTCAAATTTCAGAATTTATGTCTGGTGGAAGTGTGTACGACTACTTGCATAAGCAGAGGGGTGTTTTTAAATTTCCTACCCTGCTCAAAGTTGCAATTGATGTTGCTAAAGGAATGAACTACTTGCACCAACAGAACATAATCCATAGAGACTTGAAGGGTGCTAATCTCTTGATGGATGAAAATTCTGTACGGTGTTATCCTTTTAACTCTTCTTTTTTGTGTGTATGATGTTCTGTTCGAATGCTTCTTCTTCTTCTTCTTTCTCTCTCTCTTTCATGGTGGATCGTAAACTGGGCCATTCAGAAATGAAAGTTATGTATGTGCTGCATTGCAGGTTGTAAAGGTCGCTGATTTTGGGGTTGCTAGAGTCAAAGCTCAATCAGGAGTTATGACAGCAGAAACTGGAACATACAGGTGGATGGCTCCCGAGGTATATTAATTTTCTCATATTACTAATTGATAAGTAATTATCCCACTAAAATGTATTTTTAATTTGCTTTCTTTTCTTATTTTACAATTATTTTGTATTGGCAAAGATAGATGTGAATGAGGTATAGCTCATCTCGCCTTTCTTACCATTTAATCTTTTGCATTGAAGGTTATAGAACACAAGCCCTACGATCACAAGGCTGATGTCTTTAGTTTCGGAATTGTTTTATGGGAGTTGCTCACTGGAAAGGTACAGATAGTATCTCTTATTCGTACAAACCTTGTAACAATGGATTTTACGGTATTAATTATTCTCTCTTGTAAATTATTATTGTGTTTTTCTTCTTGTCAGCTTCCGTACGAATATTTGACTCCTCTACAAGCAGCCATAGGAGTGGTTCAAAAGGTAATTTCATTTGGTAGAATAAACTTGTAGATATGATTGACTGAATGCAATACTGACGTATATCATTATATTATATAGATAGTGAAGTAGTGATAATCTTTGACTAAAACCTTGTATGGATTACCAGGGTTTAAGACCCACCATCCCCAAGAACACTCATCCAAAGTTTGTTGAGCTTCTTGAAAGATCCTGGCAGCAAGATGCAACATTGAGACCCGACTTTTCAGAAATCATCGAGATCCTCCAGCAGTTAGCTAAGGAGGTACAACAATTTTACTTAATATTATTGTTATTATTATTTATATAATATATTTTTCATATTTCCTTCATATTTCATAGAGTTTGATCATGAAATGGATACCATTTTGCAATTGCATGAAAGGTTGGAGATGAAGGGGAGGAGCCGAGGCGCAAGGATAAGTCAGGAGGGCTACTATCTGTGCTTAGGCGAGCTCATCATCACCACTAATTAACCAGATAAATCATATCTTTATTATTTCAAATTCATCGTGTCCATTAGCTAGGATTAAATTAATCACAAGCTAGGGTCAATATTTCTCATTTATTCTTATTTCTTACTACATTTGACATGTACAGTTTTCTTCACATGATCGATCTAATTGCTTTCATAATAGAATTTTCACGTTTTAAGCATCTCCATAATGTTGCAGTTACCCATTAAATTAGCACTGTAAAATACTAAAATCAAGAACTCTCCTCTCCATTTTCAACATATTAGTGTTACTGATCTTTGAAGAATATTGCTAGTTTCTAATTGATTGGACTTAAGCATATAATAAAGGCAAATGAAAATGTTGTTTGTTTAAGCTTAAGCGTTCATTATTAACTAACACAATTAAACAACATAATGCTCGGAAATCTTTAATTAGACTGAGAGGGAGTTTGTTTTAAGGTTTGAGAGTCTGTTTGTGGGAATAGTTGCTTGGGAAGGATTTGTTAAAAAGTTTTTAAAAAATGTTTTTGGGCTTTAATTATTTTTGGAAAACAAAAATTATTATGATTTAATATGATTTTATTCTCAGCAGGCGAAAGTAAAAGATTTCCAATATATAATCATCCGGTAAAAATATTAAATTCACGTAAGTCATTTTAATTCTATCATGTTTAATTACAGTATCAAAAGAATTCTTAATAATAGTATAAGAAGAGTTTAAATATGATAAAATAATAATAGTAGTATAAAAATTGGGGGCAAAAGTCAAAACGATTTGATTCTTTGAACATTGGAAAGGGTACTAAGTAGTGTCATGGAGGACTCGTGTATGGGTGATGGGTTGAAACTTGAAAGCGACCTGCCACTGCTTGAACTCTGAATCTTGTCCTTCACGTCCTCTTCGAACCACCATTCATACCATTTTTGTTGGACTCATGCTATATATTACGGTTATATAAATATTTAATTATAGTTGAAAGTGTATCATAATTAAATTCTATATATATTATATGCATTTGCATTTTTTTTTTAAAACCTCAACAGAAAACTTTTGCCCCTGTATCTCTCGTTATTAGCGCATGATGCTTCAAATAATAATAATAGTAAAAATATTCTACACAATTTTAAACAAAGTTTAACTCTTGAAAAATTATCAATAATTTTCATAAAGATTTTATGATAACCAAATACCTATCAACTTTTTTAAGAATGGAAAATAATTAGCAGCAAAGGATTTTCAATCGTGTAATCATTGTATACTTACTGCACGACTAAATTAAGTTAAACACGTAATTACCTTATTATGAAGATGAAGACTCAAATGAATAAATGATTTTCCCACTTTTGTCTGCGAAATAATCACATGTATGTTGATGATATTTTGACAAATAATAGTTATGCAATCCTTTTAGTCCGCCAAGAATTATTGTCCTAATTCCCACGTCAACATGCATTTCCACCCAATTCACACTTTACAAAACATTTGTACCAAATTGAACTACTAAACATTTCCTTAAATTAAATGAGCTACATGTACAATAAAAATCAGTCAATATAGAGATTTTGAAATACAATTATTCAGTCCACTAAAAACTAATTTTTTTAAAGGAGTTTTTCTTTTTTGCTAAAATGTTGTCAAATTGACTCATTGATTTGTTTGGTCGTTTTCCCATTGTTTACTAAGTATTTGTCTTAAATTAAAGTAAATATTTGGTATATAATAAAAATCAGTAAAAATAACAAACATGTTTCATATAACATAAAAAGTGTAATATGCATATATGATATATCACATATTGTGTACACCTTGTATCATTTGTTGTGCACAATATATATAAAATATTATAATATCATTTTTTTTACAATATATAATATATGTTGTCCATATCATGTAATATATGGTATATATAATATGTGATATATATACATTATGCATATTATATTATATATATTGTACATAATATATCAAGATTTTTTATTATTTATATAGCCATCTTAATGGTTATGGTGATCGATGTTGTTGAGAAGATGAAGCATTTTTAGTCATGGAGCGAGAAAGAAATAAAAGAAAAAGACCTAATTAGAAAGTAATAGAAAAAGAAAAATTAATGATAGAAAAATATTAATTTTTTGGGTTAATTATGAGTTAATGATGAGGATTTATTTGCAAATAAATAAAATACTTGGACTAAAAGTATAAAATAAAAAAGTTATATAAATTGCTTTATATATGGACTTTACTATTAGAAATAATTCAATACAAATATACTATATGTGTTTAGGTAAGTCACCCCTATTTTTAATTTTGTTCTATAGAAACCACCTAAATGCCTGTACACATATATAGCGAACTTAAAGTTCTGTGTTACATTATATATAAAATGCAAAACTTCACGGTTTGTTGCCAGCAAATCGATTGCAAGAATTATATATTTATGTTTATGGGATATAATGGATTCGTTATTGACTTAATGAAAAGTGTGATTGTGACACTTTAGTAAGGTTCCAACTTATTAGTACTATTTAATTGTAATTTCCTAATTAAGCTGTTCTTGTTCCATTAACTTAAAGCTTACTATACAGCTCATAGATAGATAGATAGGGTATAATATTAATTAAAATATTAATCAATCTTAATCAAAGACAAAAAGAAAAGGTATTAGGAAATTACGAAAGCGGAAGATTAGCGGCGATAATGACGCAAAACAAGACACATACTCACTTGTGATTTGTAAGTGTGTGCCTACTTCATATCACCTTTGACTTTGACTTCAAATCAAAGCAAACTAATTACATCATCACCTTCATACGCATGCTGTTGCTAACTCATTAAACAAACAAATACTCCCTCCCTCTCTTTAATTTCACACTATAAACTCATTTTGTTGTCAATATATTACTCTCAAAACTATTGCCAATCATCATATATATACAAATTCAATACATATTTATGCATGCATATATTATTTCATATTTATACATTTTTTTCTTTCTTTCAACTATAATTAAAGAGTTTCATTATGATATACTGACAGTGTAAAAAATATTACACTGTCAGTTAATCACATCCATTGATTTGTGTGACTTTTTAGTTAATGGTGGTTGAGTTAAAAACTTTTGATGATATGTCAATTTATAATTGAATGTCTGCGTAAAATTACTTTACACATATAATAGATAAGGGACTAAAATTAAACTCATAATTAAATACATCATGTTTTACATGCATTGTTGTTGTTGTGAGACGTGTTGCAAAAACCATGTGTAGAAAATATTATTTGTCCTAACTACATTTATTTTTTGATTTATTTTTCATATATTCATAATATAATATTACATTAGTCATGATATTTGACTTAACCACCTATCAAGTAAAAAATTATACAAATTAATGATTTTGATCAAATGTGCATGTAAAGCACTTCTACGGTGTAAATATATAAAAAATAAACTCTATCTTTCCCATTTTGCCTATCTTTATTTATACATTTTTCATCCTTAGCTTAGCCGTTCTGTTTTATTTTGGTTTATTATCTCCTTTATAATCAATCTTGTTCAATTGACACCACATGATGAAAAGTAGGTTATAAATTTTGTTGATTGGTTAACGCTGATTTAACATTGCCAATTCTAGCTGTACTTGCATTGATTTTTGTTTTATTCTCTAGCTACTAGTCCCCATTATTTTGAAAAATCACTTTCAAGCTTTATTTATTATCAAATTTGAGGTGGGGTATGAATTTGACAATTATTCGAAGTTGTACAATTCACACTTCACATATATATCACGTTCACATATGAGAATGACATAGCACAACCCGGATACAGCTATATATGTTTTACCAACAAATAATTACAACCTCAATACAAACAAACAAATCAAATTGGATCCAACAACGTTTCTTATATATTTTTAACATTTAACTCCAACAATAGCGTATAATAAGTCATAGAAAAATAGAGCATATAATAAAGAAATCATATTCTACTCTTAATAATTAATTTCATCTAAATTATTCATTTGAAAAAATTCTCTCATCTTCCAATCAACTCTACTACGTTCCTCTAATTAAAAAAAGTTTCTAAAATAATAAAACAAAATGTGACTCGAAACACATGTGAGTGAGTGCATGTGAAGTTGGTAGTATATAATAGAAAGAATATTAAGTGTAATTTTTAGATAAAATCAATATAATAATTTAATAAATTTAAGGACCTTCTAATATCTACAGAGTGAATTTTACCAAATAATATATTTTACATGATAAATTAATGAGTATTGCTAGAGGCACAACAAAAAAACCAGCAAAAACAGCCAATACATAGGAATTTGGGTCACAATCACTTAACTCATTAAAAATATATACTCATGTTTAGAAGTACTATTTGGGTTATAAAGTGTTAAATGGACTTTGTTGGCTGTTTTGGCTGATTTTTTGTTGTGCCCCGAGCATTTTCCTAAATTAATTAATGAATAATTCTAAATATATAACAAAAAATTAGTTAGCACTTATTTAATTTACAATAATGCCACATGTACAACAGAAATACGTCCAACAAATATCTAACGTGTGCTATACATGATATGTGATGTGTGCTATACGTACGTATGTTATACAAATAACACACATCCTATATCATGTATAGCACATGTTGGATACTTGTTGGACGTATTTTTGTTATACAACAAGCATTATTATTTAATTTATTATTACATTCAAATTCTTAAAATTAAATAGTGGCTATTGATGTGGAACATTTTTTTAGTTATATAAAAATATTTTGGATGATAGCTAATAGCCGTGGAGCACAATTTAAACAATAATGTTTGTCATACAACATAAATAAATCCAACAAATATTCAATGTGTGCTATATATGTTAATGGATGTGTGCTATACTTATGTGTACTATACAAATAGCACATATTTCATAACATGTATAACACACATTAAATACTTGTTGGACGTAATTTTATTGTACCGCTGGCTTTATTGCAATTTAAATTGGAAACGGAGATAAAACAATTATCTTGTTGTTGTTAAGGTATTTGGGAAGGGGGCATGCAAAACAAAATATTGTTGGACACGCAAGTGGTCAGGTCAGATATGTTGTAAAAGCAACAGAAGAAAACAAAAAAAGAAGCACAATCAGATCTAAACGAACCCTAGAGTCCAATCCATCATGCGTTAGTATAGTTTTTGGCATTAAAGTTGAATAGTGGTTTCAGGCTCCCACCCCCACCCCCTCCCCCTCCCCATAGGGCCATTACCACACAACGCGTATCTTCCAGAAGGACCACCACACTCACAGAGACACACAGAAACAGAGCATTAAGCATAATAGCATAATAGTATCTTCTTTCTTTCCTCTGTTATTATTATAATAGCAACCCAACCCTACCTCCAGCTACCACCACCACCACTACCACACAGCACTAATAATAATCCTAGTACACTACAAATAATGCTAATGCAGCTATAAACACCGTCTTCTCTCTGCAATCAATTGCTGATATTATTATAAGAAATATTCATTCTTGTTCTCTCACCAACGTAACACATTAAAACACCCACCTTTTTCGCTGCTGTGTTCTTTGATCCCCTGCACACGCGTCATCCCAGTGACCAAGAAAGACCCTTTCTCTCATTTTCCTTCCCAAAAAAAAAAGAGAAAAAAAAAAGCTCTCACATTCGCATAATTAATTTTTCTTGGTGACCAAACAGGGGAACTTTTCCACGGCCAACCCCACTTGTTTGTTTTAGTAAAGGTTGAATCTTTTTTATTAATATCATAAAAACTGACCTGATCCTGATGCAATCTATACGGAAATCCTTCAAGTCCTATGCTTCTTTCAACAAACATCCTAGAAGGTTTTCCGCATCCGGGGACCCTGAATCCCTTCACGAGCACATCCCTATTCTCCAAGACCAGGAACCCACCACTCACCACCACAACTCTCACCCCCCTCCTCCTCCTCTTCCTCTTCCTCCTCCGCACTCCGCCATGCCTGATGACGTCGTCGTCAAGATCAACGAAGAGGGTGACGCTTCTGCTGGTGGTGCTGCTGGAGGTGGAGGAAACAACAGGATTTGGAGGGAGTCCAGCTACGATTTCTGGGGCAGCAACGAGGAGGGTGCTGAGGGGCACAATGCCGAGGAGAGCTTCGATTTCCGGCATAAGGGTGCGTCGCCGGTGACGGAGGAGGACCCGCCGTCGCAGCTCATCGGCAGGTTCCTCCACAAGCAGAAGGCCTCCGGCGAGATCTCGCTTGACATGGACTTGGAGATGGAGGAGCTCCGGGATTCCGGCGCCGGATACAGCGATGGGAAGCTCCCCACGGTGGAGGAGTCTCCGTTGGGTCACAACAACCCTCGTGTCTCGAAGGAGCTCAAGGTCTCGTTCGAGGAACCCTCTCCCAATGCGTTTTATGAGACGCTCAATAATAATGACCCTGTTAGGAGAAGGCACAGCAGGGACTCGCCGTCGTTGGCAGATTTTCAGCGGCCGCCACACCCGCCGCAGCACCATGAACGCCGTGGCTCTCCCTCTCCGGCGAGTGGTGGCGGTGGTGCTGATGGTGAAGTTGTGAGGTGCACCTCAAACGCATCGTTCGAGAGGACACTCTCCATGCAGAGAAAATCCACTTTGTTGAAGACCAAGACCCGCTCCAGATTGATGGACCCACCTGAAGAGCCCGACAGAGTTTCGGGTCGGGTCCACAAATCGGGTCAGATATTTTCGGGGTTGTTGGGGAAGAGGGGTGGCGGCGATGATGACGATGATGATCCGTTTTTGGAAGAGGATCTTCCTGATAAGTATAAGAAGTCTCATTTCAGCTGTTGGATTTTGTTGGAGTGGTTGGTCTTGATCTTGATCGTTGGTGCTCTGATCACCACCCTCAGTGTTCCCTTCTTGAGGGAGAAGAATCTGTGGCAGCTGAAGCTGTGGAAGTGGGAGGTGATGGTTTTGGTTCTGATATGTGGGAGGCTGGTCTCTGGTTGGGTTATCAGAATAGCTGTGTTTTGCATTGAGAGGAATTTTCTTCTGAGGAAGAGGGTGCTCTATTTTGTGTATGGTGTGAAGAAGGCTGTTCAGAATTGTGTCTGGTTAGGGCTGGTTCTGATTGCTTGGCACTTCTTGTTTGATAAGAGAGTTCAGAGGGAGACTAGGAGTGATTTCCTTGAGTATGTCACTAAGGTTTTAGTGTGCTTCTTGGTGGGGACTCTGGTGTGGTTGGTCAAGACTCTTATGGTCAAGGTCTTGGCCTCTTCATTCCATGTGAGTACTTACTTTGATAGGATTCAGGAGTCACTGTTTAATCAGTTTGTGATCGAGACGCTCTCAGGGCCGCCTCTGGTGGAGCTTCAGAGGGCTGAGGAAGAGGAGGAGAGGCTTGCTGATGAGGTTCAGAAGCTGCAGAATGCTGGCGTTACGATACCACCTGACCTTAGAGCATCAGCATTCAATACTGGTAAAAGCGGGATGTTGAAGAGTGGGCTGATCCAGAAAAGCCCCAAAGTAATAAGTGGCAGGTTTTCAAGACCACTCTCCAAGAAGTCGGATGATGATGCCATAACTATTGATCATCTCCATAAGCTGAATCCGAATAATATATCTGCATGGAATATGAAGAGGCTGATCAATATGGTCCGGCACGGGGCTTTAACTACACTGGATGAACAGATACTTGGATCAACCAATGATGATGAGAATGCCACCCAGATTCGAAGTGAGAATGAGGCTAAAGGAGCAGCCAAGAAAATTTTTCAGAATGTGGCTCGGCGCGGCTGCAGGTTAATCTTTAATCTCTGCTTGCATACTAGACTATTGCCAATAAAGTAGAGGTTTATGTATTTTGTTAGGTATACTAGACAGGTTAATTTTCAGCAGTCAGCATGCTAATTTTCTCACTTGGGTGAGGCATAAATAATTGGGTGTTTAGTTATGGCCTATAAAGTAAAGGTTTCAGTCTTGAATAACATGTCTTGTCTTAATCTTTGATCTATTATGCATTAAAAATACTTATTGAATGAGATGTTTTGCCATTGTTTATTAATCCATTTTACCCTGTCATCTTTTTGCAGGTACATATACATCGAGGATTTGAGACGTTTCATGCAAGAAGATGAAGCTGTAAAAACTATGAATCTCTTTGAAGGAGCATCTGAAACCGGGAAAATAAGCAAATCAGCCTTGAAGAACTGGGTGGTAAGCAAGCATTAACATACATATGAAATGAAGCTTAATTTGAACTACCTGGTGGATATATCTACCAATGTGTTTTTTCCGCCCTTCTTTCTTTGTCCAATAGAATACTAATTACTTTTAGGCTTTGTTTAATAAACTTTCTTGTACTGCTTTGCTTGCATCATGATATTTTGATTTCTATTATTTGTCACGATATTTTCACAAATTGTCACTATTTATGACATTTTCATGGAAATTGTGTGCTGTTATGATGTAGATGAGGTCAGTGATTATCTTTAACTGCCTATGTTGGCTGATTATCTTAGTCTTAGATTATGTGTTCCGATAATCTAGTCCTCTGAACATGTTTGAAAATCTTTTTCAAAGAAATTTGAATGATACTAGCTTGAGGTTGTGACTTGTGATTGATTTGTTCTGAGGATCATTCAAATAAGCATAGCTTATTTGAAATTAGATTTGCCATGAGATTCTGATAGCTCGGGGAAAAAAATATATTGCAGACAATGGCCAAGAAGATGCTTTTTAACTTGTGTAAAACTCAAGGAGGCGATTTTCTAGAAGTTTGTAACATATGTAGTATGAAATGAAAACCATAATCAAATTAGTTAGTTGGATTGTTGTGGATTGGATAATGGATGGATGGAAATCTTTCTGGCATGTCTACGGCTGGCTTGTTCAGGATTTGACTAGACGAGATTGAGGTGAAGAAGGTGATTAGCTATAGATAGCAAAACATAAGACAGAATTGATTGATATGTCAACTAAGATCAAATGAAAATATATACAAAGAGATGAATTATGCACTAATATTTTAGATAACTTCATGATGCTTACATACTTTGAAAGTTCTTCTGCTATGAATAAATTTTCCAAAGGAATCTATTTTTCATTGTTGTTTGGTGGTTTCAGTTTAAGTTATTAGCTTCTATAGACTTACCTAAGAATCTTACATTCAATTATGCAGGTCAATGCCTTCAGAGAGAGGAGAGCACTTGCTCTGACATTGAATGATACCAAAACAGCAGTGAATAAACTTCATCGAATGCTCAATATTTTAGTTGCCATCATCATATTTGTTATTTGGCTTCTGATATTGGAAATTGCCACGACCAAGTTTCTGCTCTTCGTGAGCTCACAGCTTGTCTTGGTCGCATTCATATTCGGAAATACCTGCAAGACCGTATTCGAAGCAATCATCTTCTTGTTCGTGATGCACCCGTTTGATGTAGGAGACAGATGTGAAATCGACGGGGTTCAGGTAATAATGTTCATCCCTCGACCTGTTTTGCATATCCAATTTTCACGCGCATGGCCTAATTCCATATTCCCATTATCTGCACATTGATTTCAGATGGTCGTCGAAGAAATGAACATATTGACAACCGTATTTCTGAGATTTGATAACCAGAAGATCATGATCCCAAACAGTGTCCTCGCTACCAAGGCCATACATAATTACTACCGGAGCCCTGACATGGGAGATGCCATCGAATTCCTCATTCATGTATCTACGCCGGTCGAGAAAGTTTCGGCCATGAAACACAGAATACAGAGGTATGTTCTCAGATCAATCGATCGTCTCCTCAGTCCTTTGTCTTGTCCTATGCTTGCTGATTGTATTCCTTATCTGATTGGCTGCTTAAACCGCTATGCAGTTACATCGACAACAAGAAGGAGCACTGGTATCCATCGCCTTTCATAGTGTTCAAGGATCACGAACAATTAAACATGGTGAGGATGGCGATCTGGCCGACTCATCGGATGAACTTCCAAAACATGGGGGAGAGATTCATGAGGAGATCCCTCTTGCTGGAAGAGATGATCAAGATTTTCCGGGATCTCGACATTCACTACCGCCTGCAGCCGATCGATATCAGCATCAGAAGCATGCCCACCACTTCAGAGCGTCTTCCACCCAGCTGGTCCACAATCACAAGTTGAGAGTAGTAGGAGGGAAAAGGAAGAAAGCAAAATGCTTGTAATTATTATTAATCATCAATCAATCAATAGCATAATGTTTTCTATTTTTGATCCTCAATGCCAATACCTGATATTATATTATTTGAGTGTTAGCTTTAATCAGTGTAGAATTCTGTATAGAGAATTTCATCTTTTTAGATCATACATATATATCGTAAGGGTAGCTAGCTAGCTTCTTAGTTAGTTGTTGATAGATAAGATAAAGCTAAGCGCATGCACTTTCTTTGCTTTTGGCACAAGTTTTTTGATTCCTACAATATCCTCAGTTCTTATAACACGCTACAAAATTCAAACTTGAATCTCTCCATTTTTCTACTTTCTACCTTTGTCTTAACTTTATGGAAACTACACCAATCTTTTCTACCATATTCTTTTCATTTCAAAAATGAAAAATTGGCTTACACATGTGAAAAATGATATTCAAGTCATCGAATATTAAATAAATAAATAAATAAATATTCATTCTGTGGTGTCCTTTCTGCAATTATGGATATCTATTTCATATATCCTATATGGATGTCAACCTATCATTTTTCTTTATGTTTTCTGTTTTTTAGGCTAGCTTTGTTGCTTTAGCTCTGTGGATTTTTTTTATGTGGTAAATTTCACTTTCAAAATGAACATGACATAACTATTTATTAATATGATTGGTGAGTATAATTTTATTTTTAAAATCCGTTTAGAAAGAAAGTAGAAAATCGCAAAGAAAAGAGAATGGTATTGGTCTTTTTTGTGTGAGGAATAGAATTGGGCCTAATTAACCGAAAAGAACTATTGGGCCTCCTAGCCCAAACTAATGCCATTATTGGGCCTACATCCGTACTGTTACATTTTCAGACCCAAGAAGTCCGTACTATTTTCTTTAATAGTTCTTGTTTTTTAATTGAGTAAACCCCCAAATTAGTCTCCGACGATTTTTACGTCGGACAAGTTGGTCCCTAACAATTAGAAATACCCTACCCAGTCCCTCACAATGTCAAACCTCGGACACTCTAAGGTCCCTAGACGGATTCCGTAACGTTTGTCCTACGTGTCAGTCCAGAACAGTGCACCCGTGCTGACTTGGTCATTTAATGCTTGAAACGACGTCGTTTCATTAGAAATAATTAACATTAAACATCTTTTACCACTAAGGATGGGGTGATTTGTGACTCAAATCCAACAACAAACATGTTTAATGTTAATTATTTCTAACGAAACGACGCCGTTTCAAGCATTAAATGGCCAAGTCAGCACGAGTGCGCTATTCTGGACTGACACGTAGGACAAATGTTACGGAATCCGTCTAGGGACCTTGGCGTGTCCGAGGTTTGACATTGTGAGAGACTGGATAAGGTATTTCTAATTGTTATGGACCAACTTGTCCGACGCGAAAATTGTGAGGGACCAACTTGGGGTTTACTCTCTTTAATTATTGGGTCTAATTAACCGAAAAGAAGTATTGGGCCTCGTAGCCCAAACTAATGCCAATATTGGGCCTACATCTGCACTGTTTCCTTTTCAGACCCAAGAGGTCCGTACTATTTTCTTTAATAGTTCTTGTTTGGCGTGAGTTGTACTCGTTGAGAGAAAGGGGAGGGAAAAAGATTGAATACAAGAAGAATGAAATTGAGCAGACAGAAATGAAGAAGAGTGAATGAAGAGTGATGGCGAAGGCAAAGCTATCAAGCCTAGTTCACGAACTCAGAGAGCGCATAGCTGCTGCTTCATCGTCGTCGTCGTCGTCGGCGGCGGCGGCGGCGTCGACTGTCACCTCCAACATTGGCGTAAGGTCAGGTTCAGACGACGACGCTCTGGAGGTAAGGTTCCGCACCGTCCTCCCCAATCTGCTGAACGCGTACCTGTCTTGTTCTTCTTCGTCTTCTTCGGCCAACGAGAGAGAAGTCATTGCTGTGGTCAAGCTCATCTCTCACACCGCCAAATACTTCCCCGGCGTCTTCTTCCACGGCAATGCCTCCTCCATCCTCCCCGTCCTCGCTCGCATCCTCCCTTTCTTCTCCGACCCTCTCTTCCGGTCTCTCTCTCTCTCTCTCTCTCATTTCTTTATCTATCTTTGTATGACTTTTCAATTCAATTTCATTCTTTGTTTGTTTGTTTGTTTCAGATCTCGTCATGGAGTCTTCTTCGAAACACTCGGTTCCCTTCTTTCCCTCCTTCGCACCGGCACTCGAGACGCATACCGCCAATTCTTCCTTGATGCCATGTTTGTCATTCAAGGTAACTCAACCATCTCGCTTATTTGCTAAATTTGATGATGCGATACTATATTATTGATTGATAGTGCAAAATGTTTTCTAACTCACATTGTATTAAGATTAGTCGTTTCATACTTCATTCTTCTTTTTCCACTTTATTTCATTGCTTTCCTTTCTATAATACTAGTGTTATGCTAGGATGTATGTATTACTAAGTGTTTTGTGTTTGTTTTTAACCTTTTTGCATTCGCAGATATTTTGCACGTGGCTGCCCTCTGCCTTCACCCTGCCGGTGTTGATGGATCATGTAGGTTCACGATCAAGTGTTTCTGTGACTCCTTCGCCGGAATTGAAGATCTACCGGCAGCCCACAAACCTCTTGATGGCTCTGGTTTACTGATTGACCTCACTGGACAGGCCCGATGGCGGCCTTTTGCTACTTGGATTCTGAAGCTTATCAGCAAATGCCTCACTGAAGGAACCCTCTATGTTGAGGGATTGATCAGTGCATCGTTTGTATCTGCTGCTTGCTCTCTGTTATGCTATGGGGATGCTGAGCTGCACATGGTGTGTATGGTTCGTGAAATTTGAGTTTTTTGCCTATTTCTACTTAAGAGATATATCTGACAATTTGTGTTTTCTTTTGGAAGGCATGCTTTGACTTGGTGCACATAATTGGAACAGTGACAAACTATGATATCATTCCTTATCACAATTTAGTCCTGTCAATATGTACTATCTTGAATGTGGACAGGGATGGGCTTCCTGTCTTCAGGTTCCAATCTATATTTTTTTCATTGGGCTTTTATTTTATCACGGATGCTTCCTCAGGAAATAGTTTTCTTATAAAACTCTGCCTCCAGTTTCAACTAATTTTTAAATTTAGATTAGATTACCTTCTTTCATAGTATTGTTATAGCACCAAAGAAGGCAAATTGAATAGAAGTTTTCATTTATTTTGTTTCCTACATTAAGATGAAGCTCACTTGCAGAAACATGGCTTATGATTCATCGATGGGTATTTGCCTCAATGCACTCTACTCTAGCTGCCCAGAAGATGTTGTCAAATTAACAGCTGCTGATTTAGTCAATGTGTTCCTCCAATCAATGTCAAGAACGAAAAGCAAGGATCTTAAGGTTAACATTGATACTTGCATTTCCTTGGAAGTTGGAACAGCTTAGTTAACTAGGGAGCTATTCAGAGGTTTTTATTTTATATTTTTCCTTTACTGGAATCAGATCCATTTGAGGCTGTGAATTGTTCTACATGATCTAACAATATTCTTTTTACAGGTTGCATTGTGCAGTGCCTATGCTAGGATTGTTCGAGTTTGTCCTCCACATATCTGGCAGCCAGAATGTCTCATATCTGCACTTTATCATTCGGAACCATTCTTGCCTCTCACAGAGTGCTTTCAAGCAGCTCTATCTACTCTTGGTCCACTTCTTGTTGGGGGAATCCAAGGAAATGATAGCACTTTAGCCATGTTAGCATCCAATGATCAGTCAATTGAAAGGTTGAGGCTTGGCCAAAAGAGGCCCATTGGGGATATTGATAATTTAAAAGTCAAGCGACAAAAGTTCGACGAACAAATTGCAGTTTCAGATGCCAGTCTTGAGGTGGAATGTAAATATAGCTTTGCAGCTACTTTCCCAAGGGTAGAAGATTATGCAAGCCATATGAATAAGTCTCTTGTTTCATTTTTGCAATCATTAAATGTTCCTGCTGTCAGACCTGGTTCATTGAGACCAAATACTGCTCTATCTGCACTTAGCATGCTATGCATTGCCTTCTCTGTTTATCCAGAGACCGATTTGTATCTCAAAATTGTTCAGCAGATGTGTGCATGGCTTCCTTGGATTGTTGAACAGGTAGGTGTAGGTTACACTTGCAAATTTCTGGTATACAATTGGTTTCTTTCAGCAAATTAAGTTTTCTTTCGTTATAGGCAAAACAAGGAAGTTCAATTACTCTAGATATCTCCACTTACCTGGAAGGAATTCACAGCATATTGCTTTCAAAAGGTAAGCTTTGGATCTTACCTTCACTGATACTGTCAATTAACTTCTACTTTTCTCGTAGTATAATAAATATGTTTCTTCTTTCTAAGTGGATACATTATTTGCCTGATTTTGTTTGATGACAAGTAAGTTATCAGGATTTCTAGGGGTCGTTACTTACTAGCCTCTCTCATTAGTTATCTAATGTCTTATGCCCTGCATTGTGCATAATATCATTCTGATTTGGAAATTGTGTAGCTTGTTGTTTCAAATAATATATTGCACATGGAATTCTTATTGATTTTATATGTAAGCATTGAAAGCCTTGTTAAGATATATAGTATGGCTAACCAGTTAAGGCTCTTTTTAAATGTTGTTTAATTACTTAATATATTGTTTCTAGTAGCATTCTGGGTTTCTGGTACTATCCTCTCTTGTTCTTCTTCAGTATTAGATTCTTCTATGAGTTCAGAGTAATGAGAAGCAACCAAATATAGTGTTTTTTCTGGTTATATCCCTTGACTGACTTCATGTTTGAGGTATCTGCGATTTCATGCTGCTTTTATCACTTGATTCTTCTTATCAGGTGCCTCTTTCAAAGAGATCAACCCATTACAAGATGAGCATTGCCATGCAGACCTTATATGCGCATTGCTCAAACTTCCTTGGACTCACATCTTTATTGCTGATGATGATCGTTGCCCATGGAAAACAAAATGCCTTTCTCTTCAAGTATTATCGAAGCTTGGCTCAAACTTTAGTGGCACAGTTGTTCTCGAAGTTTTAGATTTGGGCCTGCGTGATGAAGCTGAAGAAGTAAGAACTGAAGCAGCCATTTCCATGCCAGTGATGGTTTTGTGGTCTAGTATTGATATATCATCTCCTGTCTTAAAAATGATGGAGTAAGTAACCGAGTGAAATATATGATTTGAATAATGTGTTTGGTCAGGCTTGTCATTTGGTTTGTTTGAATATAGGTGTATGGTTAATGTGAAGCTTCTCATTTATGAGATGTCAATGTTTGGAAAGGGGGCTCTATTTAAACGAATATGCTCTTGCTTAAACATTTTCCTTTCATCTGAACTGTTGCTACAATATTCTAGGATATCTTATGTTTTTAAAGCAAAAGTACTGGTCATGATGTTGCAAAATATTATAGAAATATGGAGCATGGCCTTTTATTTTTCCTTCTGGAAAAATAAATACTCTTATTCTGTCCTGTTGGATTCAGTATGATCATGTACAGTTCATATGGAACATGCTTTTCATCAAACATTGTTTGATTGGGTTATGAACCGGTTTCTCCATTCCAAATTTACAGCTGCTCTTGTTCTTAGGCAGTTTTTTAAGAATCTGTTTCTCAAATTGCTCATCACATGGAAATATGCATGGATGAAGGTTGTGTCTCTTGTAAAACTGATGGAGAGACAATTCTTCTGGTAATTTACCTTTTCCCTATCTACCGTGCAGGTTCTTAAAGAGAGATAATGAGAAGGTAAAAAAATTTGTTCCTATATCTCTTGGCCTGTTGTCATGCCTATATGGATGCAGAAGAGCCGGCTCTGGTCAACATTCAAATGAATGCAAATTACTTCTGAGTGTGAAAAATGGAAAACCATGTTGGACAGTAGATTGTTTACTGCAAGGTTTCTGCTGCTCGAAATGTGACAGAAATTTTATTCACAATCACAATGAGCAGCATCCTCCAACCATTATTCGATCTGGTATGCATGGAGAAAATGCTGATGTTAGTTTGGAATGTAATTTTATCCAACTTCAATCTTTATTTTTTGAACTTTTATATGATGAGTCATCAGAAGATGTACAAATTTGCTGTGTGAGAGTTATTCATCGGATCCTTGCTCATGGGTCTGCTGATATTCTGCTCCAAACAAGATATGAGTGGATAAAATGTGTTGAGTTTCTTCTGATTAGCAGGAGCAAGGAATTGAGAGAAGCATTTTGCAGTCAGATTAGTTCATTTGCAGATGATCGTATTTTGAGTTTGATTTTTTCTGGAGACACTGACAAAAGTAAAGAACAGAAATTCTTGGCTATAATTGAACATGCCATGATGACAGTAGCTGAAAGTCCCCAAATATCAGAGACTCTGATGGAATGCATGGCAGAAATAATGGTTGCTGTTAATATGGATAGTGAACTGTTCTTGTGTTGTCTTATATTGTTGGTTAACCAGCTTGATAGCAAGCATGTGACTGTAAGAATGAATGCATCAAGGTTAATACACAAATCTTGCTTTTTCCATCTGAAAGGAGGTCTTGAGCTAATTCTTTCAAAAGATGTTCATATTCGCACTGAACTGTATGATTATCTCTCGGAGAAACTTGCCAGTCGTCGAGTTTTAGTGAAGGAGTTTGCCGAAGCTGTTTTTGGTGTTGAGACTGAAGAACTTGTTAAGAAAATGATTCCTTTTGTTCTCCCTAAGCTTGTGGTGTTTCAGCAGGGTAACAATCAAGCAGTTAACACCTTACATGAGTTGGCCAAGTGTTTGAATACTGATATGGTGCCATTGATAGTTAACTGGCTGCCAAAAGTTCTTGCTTTTGCTCTTCATCAACCAGATGACCGAAAGTTACTTTCTGCCGTGCAGTTTTACCATGCACAAACTGGTTCTAACAAGCAGGAAATATTTGCAGCTGCATTACCAGCACTTTTGGATGAACTTATATGCTTTACAGATGGCAGTGATTCAGATGAGATAAATAGAAGGTAATTTGAGTGGATTCATATTGGACACTGTTGCTATTGCCTCATATTTAGCTATATCAAGGGTTATATACTTCATAAAATTATTTGTTTGTATATTTTTGCTTTTGTCATTGACCAGTAGAAGTGGTTTTATCCCATGTTGCAATTTACCAGCTTCTATTCTATTCAATCCTGCACATGTGTTTCTCCTATTGTACTCCCATACCAATTCATCACTGGCAAACAACAAAAGGACCCATAACTTAGTTGTTATAATGGGAAACAACATATTGATTATTGATAGTACATAGAGTTTTAATTGTCCTTTACAAATTTTGCTATTTGCTTACAGATTAGCTAGAGTGCCTCAGATGATCAAAGGCATTGCTGTAGTTCTCACTGGTGGGGAAGATCTTCCATGGTTTTTGAGGAATCATTTTGTTGGCCTTCTTAACAGTATAGACAGAAAATTGCTCCATGCTGATGATTTTGTACTTCAGAGACAAGCTCTGAAGCGTATTGAAATGCTGATTAGAATGATGGGTTCTCATCTTAATACTTATGTGCCAAAACTGATGGTTCTTCTCATGCATGCAATAGGTAATGAATCCTTGCAAAAGGAGGGTCTGTCTGTCTTGCATTTTTTCATAAAGCAATTGGCTGAGGTATCGCCATCTAGCATTAAGCATATAATTTCTCAAGTTTTTGCCTCCCTTCTTCCTTTCTTGGAAAGAGACAGAGAAAATCCTTCAATACATTTGGACAAAGTGGTTGAAATTTTAAAAGAGCTAGTTTTCAAGAACCATGTTATCCTAAAGCAACATATATGTGAGTTCCCTCCATTGCCCAGCATACCTGCTTTGAAGGATGTGAACAAAGCAATTGAGGATGCACGTGGATCATCAAATTTGAAGGACCAATTGCGAGATGTAGTGGATGGTTTAAATCATGAGAACTTGAATGTGAGGTACATGGTAGTATGTGAGCTTCGCAAACTTTTGAACTTGAGATGGGAGGACGTTACAGCTCTAATCACTGCTGAATCTGGTTCAGACTTGGATGTCTTGAGTTCGTTGATCACATCACTGTTAAGAGGATGTGCAGAAGAGTCAAGGACTGCAGTTGGGCAGCGGTTGAAGTTAGTTTGTGCTGATTGTCTTGGAGCACTTGGTGCTGTTGATCCCGCCAAAGTAAAAGCATTTTCATGTCAACGATTTAAAATTCAATGCTCTGATGATGATCTAATATTTGAGCTGATACACAAACACCTAGCTCGGGCATTTAGATCCGCACCTGATACCGTCATTCAAGACTCTGCTGCATTGGCTATACAGGAGCTGCTAAAATTTGCTGGTTGTGAGGAATCGTTGGATGAGAATGCATCAACTTCTACACCACAGGCACTAAAGGCTGAAGATAATATTAATGTTAAATCCAAGATTAGGAGTGCTAACGGGAGTAACGGTATGAACAATAGGGGCCAGATATTATGGGACCGATTCTCTAACTATGTGAAAGAGATAATAGCCCCATGCTTAACATCTAGGTTTCAGCTTCCTAAAGTGGCTGATTCAACAGCTGCTGGCCCTATTTACCGCCCATCTATGTCATTTAGAAGATGGATATTCTTTTGGATAAGAAAACTGACTGTGCATGCGACTGGATCTCGGGCAAGCATCTTTAATGCTTGTCGAGGTATTGTACGTCATGATATGCAAACAGCAATATATTTGCTTCCGTACTTGGTTCTTAATGCTGTATGTCATGGTACACAGGAAGCACGCCACAGTATAACAGAAGAAATCCTTTCGGTTCTTGATGCAGCTGCTTCAGAGAACAGTGGTGCAACAGTTCATGGATACAGTGGTGGCCAAAATGAGGTTTGTATTCAGGCAGTTTTTACTCTTCTTGATAATCTTGGACAATGGGTGGATGATGTTGAACAAGAGCTTGCACTTTCTCTCTCTCATTCATCAGTTTCTAAGCAACAAAAGTCAAAAGATCCAAGTTCAAATTCCTTGACAGGTCAAGATCAACTCCTTGTACAGTGTAAATATGTTTCAGAACTTCTATCTGCGATTCCAAAGGTGACTCTTGCTAGGGCTTCCTTTAGATGTCAGGCTTATGCAAGGTCCTTGTTGTACTTTGAGTCTTATGTGAGAGGAAAGTCGGGTGCTTTCAACCCTGCTGCTGAGAGAAGTGGCATCTTTGAGGATGAAGATATTTCCCATCTTATGGAAATATACAGTTGTTTGGATGAGCCAGATGGGCTGTCTGGCTTGTCTTGTTTAAGTAAATCCTTGAGGTTACAGGATCAGCTCTTAATAAACAAAAAAGCTGGTAACTGGGCCGATGTATTGACTTCCTGTGAACAAGCTTTGCAGATGGAGCCAACCTCAGTTCAGAGGCATTCAGATGTCCTTAACTGTTTACTGAACATGTGCCACCTTCAGGCCATGGTCACTCATGTTGATGGTTTGATTTCTAGGATTCCTCAGTACAAGAAAGCATGGTGCATGCAAGGTGTGCAGGCTGCTTGGAGGCTTGGCAGGTGGGATTTAATGGATGAGTATCTCGGTGGAGCTGAAGAAGAGGGTTTAGTTTGCAGCAGCTCTGAAACTAATGCTTCATTTGATTTGAATGTCGCAAAGATTCTCCAGGCAATGATGAAGAGGGACCACTTCTCAGTTGTAGAGAAAATTGCTTTATCCAAGCAGTCACTAATTGCTCCCCTAGCTGCTGCAGGCATGGATTCTTATATGCGCGCCTACCCATTTGTTGTAAAACTTCACTTTCTACGGGAACTGGAGGACTTCCATTCTCTTCTTGGTGATGACTCTTTCTTAGAGAAATCATTTCATTTAGGTGATTTAGCTTTCACTAAATTGGTGGATAACTGGGACAATCGACTAAGATTTACTCAGTCTTCACTCTGGGCAAGGGAGCCACTCCTGGCTATAAGGAGACTGGTTTTCGGGGCAAGTGGTCTTGGTGCTCAAGTTGGCAATTGCTGGCTTCAATATTCAAAGCTATGTCGCTTGGCTGGTCATTATGAAACAGCCAACAGAGCAATTTTAGAAGCCCAGGCTTGTGGTGCTCCTAATGTCCACATGGAAAAAGCAAAACTCTTTTGGAGCACCCGGCGATCAGATGGTGCCATTGCAGTGTTGCAACAATCTCTCTTGAACATGCCTGTTGAGGTTTTAGGCCCTGCTGCAATAACATCTATTACTAGCCTTTCCCTTGTTCCGCTTAACCCGCCACCTGTTGTTTGCGAAAGTCAAGCCCTAAACGAGAACAGGGTTGTTGCAAAGACTCTTCTTCTGTACTCAAGGTGGACTCATTACACTGGCCAGAAACAGAAGGAAGATGCAATAAGTCTTTATACGAGGGTGAGGGAACTGCAGCCCAAATGGGAGAAAGGATTCTTCTATGTTGCTAAGTATTGTGATGAAGTGCTTGTTGATGCCAGGAAACGTCAGGAGGAGAATTTTGAACTTGGTCCAAGACGAGTTTCGTCAGCAGCTGCTTCTGTCAGCTCTTCAAACTTGAATGGTGAGAGGTCTTGGTGGTCCTATCTTCCTGATGTATTGTTATTCTATGCAAAAGGACTTCACAGGGGGCACAAGAATCTATTCCAGGCACTTCCCAGATTATTAACCCTGTGGTTTGACTTTGGGAGCATGTATCAAAGAAGTGGTTCATCAAACAAGGATTTAAGGAGCATACATGCTAAGGTAGGTAGAGAACTCTTCTATCGTCTATTTTCTCAGTCTTTACTGCACATAAATCAGGGATTCTTCTTGAGCACTGCCTTTTGCATTTATACTATTTGCTTTCTATCTTTAATTTCGTAGGTACAGAGTATTTTGAAAGGCTGTCTGAAGGATTTACCAACATACCATTGGTTGACTGTGCTACCTCAATTGGTTTCAAGAATTTGCCACCAGAATGATGATATTGTTCGACTGGTCAAATCTATCATTACCTCTGTTCTTTGTCAATATCCACAACAGGGCCTTTGGATTATGGCTGCAGTTTCAAAATCCATTGTTCCTTCAAGGCGAGAAGCAGCAGCTGAAATCATACAAACTGCACGTAAACGTTTCAGCCTGGGCAGTGATGGGAACAGTTTGTTTGTTCAATTTGCTAGCCTTATTGACCATCTAATCAAGTTATGCTTTCATGCTGGTCAGTCACGAGCAAGGACAATTAATCTCTCAACTGAATTTAGTGCCCTAAAGAGGATGATGCCGCTGGGAATTATAATGCCAATTCAACAATCTCTTACCGTTAATCTGCCAACATATGATGGGAATCTGGGTGACTCACTTATCACAGATATCTTTTCTGCCACAGATCTTCCGACTATAACAGGCATTGCTGATGAGGCTGAAATTCTTTCTTCTCTGCAGCGACCTAAGAAAGTGCGTTAATCGTTTTCTTCATTTTCTTCATTATCTATTTTTCTGTCTGATTCTGAGTATGCAGTTCGCTTTGTTTGCATGCATGGTGTGGGGCAATGCCGTTTTTTCAGTTTGCACATAATTTCACTAGAGTAGGCATTGTAACTCAGTGGACTGAACTTTTTTGCTGTTTATTGTAATACATTAATTATCTAGCATCTTTTCAGTTTCCAGACATGTAATATGCACCATCTTCTTAATGGATCCCTTTGTATTTCAGATCATTCTACAAGGCAGTGATGGCCTTGAACGCCCGTTTCTTTGCAAACCCAAGGATGATCTTCGCAAAGATGCCCGCATGATGGAGTTCACTGCAATGATTAACCGATTACTGTCTAAATATCCTGAAAGTCGTCGAAGGAAGCTTTATATTCGAACCTTTGCTGTGATTCCTTTGACAGAGGACTGTGGTATGGTAGAGTGGGTGCCACACACCCGTGGACTCCGACAAATTCTTCAAGACATATATATAACATGTGGAAAGTTTGATAGGCAGAAAACTAATCCTCAGATTAAGCGAATTTATGATCAATGTCAAGGTAAAATGCCAGAGGACGAGATGCTAAAGGACAAAATCCTTCCAATGTTTCCTCCCGTTTTCCACAAATGGTTCTTGAATACATTTTCTGAGCCTGCTGCATGGTTCAGGGCCCGTGTTGCATATGCTCACACCACTGCAGTTTGGTCCATGGTTGGGCACATTGTAGGGCTGGGTGACCGGCATGGTGAAAACATTCTTTTTGATTCTACCAGTGGTGATTGTGTTCATGTTGATTTTAGTTGCTTATTTGACAAAGGCTTGCAGTTGGAGAAGCCTGAGCTTGTTCCTTTTAGGCTAACCCAGGTAAGAGAAGTCCATAATTTAAAGTATTTACAAATGCAGCATATACTGTCTTCTTCTTTTTCTGATGAGAAACTGATACCATTGGCAATGATTAGCATATATCTTTTATCTGCCAAGGAATTCCAGATGGTACATATGTGATGTGGAATTTTTGTTCATCACTATTTATGAGTTAGTAAATACTTATTGATTGTCAATGCATTTGTTGCTCATACATTTATGGATGCTGACATCTTGATTCTTGTGCATTCTGTGATGAATATACAGAACATGATTGATGGGTTAGGCATCACTGGATATGAGGGTATCTTCTTGAGGGTTTGTGAAATCACACTTACCGTACTGAGGACACACAGAGAGACTCTCATGAGCGTTCTTGAAACTTTCATCCATGATCCTCTTGTGGAATGGACAAAATCTCATAAGTCCAGTGGAGTAGAAGTTCAGAATCCACATGCACAGGTTCTGTAGAGTTTTTCTCTTTAGTCGGTGTAACTAGTTTGAACTCCATATTGTTTCATGTTATGCAAAATAATAGGGCAATGAATTAAAGTTATTATAATATGTATGCATTTCGCAGCGAGCCATTAGTAACATTGAGGCAAGGTTACAAGGAGTGGTGGTTGGTGTTGGAGCTGCACCATCATTGCCTCTGGCTGTAGAAGGTCAAGCTCGAAGACTAATTGCTGAAGCAGTCTCTCACAAGAATCTTGGAAAGATGTATATATGGTGGATGCCTTGGTTTTGAAGAACTGACAACACATCTTCCAATTATTCACAAGTTATTGAAAAATGCAAACTTACGTTGATGTGCTATAGATAGAATAGAATAGAATGGATTGCGTGTACAGGTTCTCTCTCTCTGTTTTTATTTCCATGTATATTCTTCTGTATGGTAATTGATTGCGGACTCATTCCCTTTTGTGTGTGTGTGAATGCATAAAATTCATGTTCATAGTTCGTAGCATATAATCATTCGAGGTGCGGCCATCGGAGCGTTCAGCAGAGGCGAGAAAACCAAAAATTGTGGGGGACTAATACGCAGGCACTTTCACTATACTATTATTATTACTTATCGCATATTTGTCACATTTGTTTTTATGGTTAACCACGTTTTCAAATGTAGCTGACTGATAAAACTTAGTGTCCCCACGTTAAAGCTCATCTTTGCATGTGGTTCACATTCGGCAATCACAAAAATAAATAATTAAATAATTGTGGTTCGTAGAAAGCTCATCCACTGATATCTATACTTTATAAATTGCATTTTTTTTTTGTACTTGATCTATCATAAATAAATAGGAGGAAGCATATGATCAGGTTCCTTGATGTCGGAATCCAGTGCAACTACCTTATCAGCTGCAGTTGACATGCCTGAGTTTGAAGGTGCGTTTACCAGACATTATTAATTATTTAAAATGCTTTAGTAACCAATTGTGGTTATATCATTAATTTTATATATATATGTGAATTTATTTATTTATTTATTTATTATGTGGTATATTATATTTGTAGTGGTTATGTCAATGTGCTCTTTATGATTCTTCTGTATGATGTCTTTTGATACTTGCTTTGCTCCCTTTACTGTATTGATTGTTGTTGAGAGGGTACGTCTCTTAATTTAAAGCATGCCTCTCCCTTACATGACATGATTTGTGTTCAGGAGCATATAAAAGGCATATATGCAGGGCAATCAGCTCAGGGGATTGGGTTGAGGCTTCATCCTATGATACAACTCATCCTAACTGGGTATGCACTCCCTTGACTGAGGATGAAGACACTGCTCTTCACATTGCTGTGAGCTTGGAACAACCAAGTTTTGTTGACAAGTTAGCGGAACGAATGAGCAAGCAAGATATGGAAATTCTCAATGCAGATGGGAACACTGCATTCTGTATGGCTTCCATTTCAGGGAATGTTGAAATTGCCGCAATTCTACTTGACAAGAACCCAGGATTGGTATGGATTAGAGGCCACAATGACATGCTGCCAATTCAATTGGCCTCTTCAGCTGGCCAGACTCGTATGGTCAAATTCTTATTTGAAACAATTCACAACGATATGCACATTATACCCTTCGAAGGCATTGTTAAGCTGTTTTTCTTGGCACTAACCAACAGCATTTACAGTAAGCTTTACTGAGCAAATATATAATAATGTTTATCATGATTTTTAAATTTCCCACATATCTCTCTTGGCTGGGCTTAATGATCAAAATCAAAAGTTATAATCTAAAAGTTTAGCCATGCATAAAAGTGACAATATTTGTACATGTCAACTTCAATATTCTTTTTTCCCTTGTTCCCGTTAAACTATTCCAATTGCTTATTCTTCTCATTTTCTTTTATGTGCATCACAGTTGTGGCTTCGAGTTTATTGGAAACATATCCAGAAATTGCTAGTGCAGAAGACGGAAAGGGGCTAACTGCATTGGAAATACTTGCTCAATTATGTTAGTTCTCTAGTTCTGCACTTAACTTTTTCCCTCTTATTGTCCATTTTCGGTATATATATTGCAACCATGAGAGTTTAGAGAAATTTACATTTCTTTCCAAAAGTCTTTTAATAAAGAGTCTTTAATTGTACTTTGATTCACACCACTCAATGTTAGCCTTTGACGGGGATGCTCCTGGTTATCGAGATATTCTAAGTTCGTTGTTTGAGGTTATGGAAGAGGAAGAGTTTCCAAACTCTGCAAGAACAAGGGAAGCAATGTTTGACGCAGCAAAATCAGGAAACGTCGCGATCTTGGAATTCATTTTAACGCAGCATCCGAATTTGTTGATGAAAGTGAATTCCAAGGGGCAAAGCTTGCTTCACATTGCTGTTCTATATCGACAAGTAACTGTATATCGACTAATATTGAGCAAAGGTGCATACAAGAATGCCATCATGCAAGTGGTTGACTGTGAGGGAAACAATGTTCTTCACTTAGCTGGAAAGTTGGCAGCGGAAGGAAGATTTGGACCACCAATACATCAAGTTCTTATTAGTTGTGAGGAGCTATGGTTTAAGGTACTACACAACATTATTAGATTGATCTTGATCATAATTAATTTATCATAATCTTCAGTCCTTAATTTGTTCTAATTTTAGAACTATTGTCTTCGTCCATTAATGACTGTCACTTTTGTAAAATTGAGTTAATTCTAAGTCAATGTATCTGAATACAGATACTCTTAGGAAGAACTCAATTTTATGAAAGTAACAGTTATTGGTGGGCAGATGGAATATGTATATAGGGAGTGGAAAAGATAGTTCCGGCTTCACTGAAAATCATGAAGAACAGAGAAGGATGGACTCCAGAAGAACTATTCTTTTGGGAACACAGAGAGTTATTCGAAAAAGCTATATCTGAACTGAATGGAGTGGCGAGTAGTTTTCTAGTTGCAGGAACTCTTGTGTTGAGCTTAGGGTTGACCGCAGCTCTTACTATTCCTACAGGCAACTATAGCATTCAGAGACCGACTCCATTTTTTGGGCAGAAGCTGTGGTACATTATATGTCTTCTATCACTTGCATGTGGAATAAGCGGGAGTGCAGTGTCTACACTCCTCATCACTTCAATTATAGTCCCTTCAATCTGGAGGAGTAAACGTGACTATGTGAATTCTCGGCTGATGAGGATGACTCGTGCTTGTTTGTTGCTGTATGCCTCTATTGGGATCATGGCTACTATTTCTATAACATCTGGTGCTGTTCTGATATACAACTTCTTGCCAATATGGATCTTCTGTGTTATTGCTCTACTTTGTGCCGTTCCTTCCTTCTTGTCTTTTGTGATCTACGATTGTTCTTTTCAGCTCTCGACAAACTTGATGCAGTTGCGAGGACTTAGCAGCACATCAGAGAATGCTCTCAACAATAATCAGTATCATTATTAGCCTATTAGGTGGATCAGATGATGTTTGTGAAAAAAAAAATGATGTGTAAAATACCTCTGATGAAAAAATTGAAGTAGGTGTACACTAGTAATACCACTGTATGTGTGAATTAAAAAGTAGTTAAGTAGTGATTAGAACAGAATAGAATAGAGTGTAATTACTGTCTTATCCGAACAGAACAGAACAGGATAAAGTACCCCTAGTTGTACCAGTAGAGATGGTACATGATATATCTTTTGTCATCTGCAGTTGGAATAGCCATGTGTGCAGTGTCTATGCTCTTCTTTGGGTGGTGGTTACTTCTTATCTCTATTTGAACCATGGTTAGCTTTTCTACAACATCTGGTGCTGCTCTGGTCCACAGCTTCTCACCCAAATGAGTCTTGTATACTGTTGCTGCACTTGGTGCCATTGGTGCTCTTTTGGTTTATTTAATCTATAGGTATCCTCTGTATTACTCTGCATTTGTTACTGTCCCATTGTGAGAAAGCAGTTGCAGCACTGAGAATGGGTGTTATATAATAGTGCTGCACTTGGCAGTATTGGTGTGACTTTGTTTCTTAAAATTTATGATGGATTCGCTTGTGCACTGCACTAGTAATTAATTAATACACTTTGTTCCCTACATAGCAGCATTCCAGAAGCAATAATGTGATATTCATAAAATCAGAGTACACGTACCACCACAAAAAATACACTTTGCTTGCTGATGAAAGAGCTAGCAACAATCTCATCTATGGTAGATTCCATAGACTCTCTCTTAGTACGCCTGAAACTTTCTTAGTCACACCATTGGCTTCAAATGTATGCTATTGGTCTGCATTTGACTATTCTGAATCGGCACATATATATATTGCGATGCATTGCTTGCATTCCTAGATTCACATAACCAGCTTTTCACAGATTTACCTTTGGCTATAAAGCAGCCATTGTTCTTCCTATCAATTCTCAGGGGACTTCCCATACTCACCATCATCTTCTTAACCAACACTTTGACAGGTGATTCTCCTCTTACACTGCTATGCTTTCCTGACCCGCAAACTAAAGTGATTTCTGCAGGGACCCCATAATTCGAGTCGTTCAACCTTCGCCGCATCTCCTCCAACCAAAGCAACATAATCAAATAGGATGACCCCAAGTGACATCCATGCAAATCCAATTTAGTCTCCAAAGAGTCCCACACCATGAGCTCCTCCAAGATCACACAAGACTCCAATAACTCCCTAACTACCATGGCTTCCCCTCCTTCCAACCTAGCATCCAACGCTTCAATCGACAACGGTAACTCATTCAACTCCACCATCATCTTCATTATTGTTGGGCAAGAGTTTGAGACTGAATTGTAGGTTCTGATTGAGAATGGAATGCCGGAGCTTCTCATCTTCTGAAGCCAGGAAACCATTTCCATGTGGTCACCATGAGTGCCATATGCTGAAAGAACCATGTTAGCACAGACAGTATCAATCTCAAACCCACTTTTCTCCATTTGATCCACAACTCTCTGCAAATCACGAAACAACCCCAACCTCCCATACCCGTACAAAATGGACTTCAACTCAAATGCTGAAGGCTCAATCCCTCCACTGCCTCTCAAATCATCAACCAAATCCTCAGCCACACGTGGCCTATCCATTGCACACAACCCACTAACCATAGACTCATAAGCCCTCCGTTTTATGAAAACAGATGAGGAATCACGAAGAAGCTGGTTCAGGTAACAGTAAGCAACATCAAACCCTCTCTCTGAGCTTCTTTTGGAATATGACTCAAGCAGCTTACAGTAGAAGAGAGCAAGGTCTCTTTTGCGAGACTCTAACCTGGAAGTGGACTCAGAAACCAGTGCTTCAGCTTCCTCGTAACGACCCAGTTCATCTAGAAGCGCGGCGAGGTCAGCAACAATGGTGGGGTTCCAAGTGAACCAAGGGGCTTCGCTGATTCTTGCATAAAGCTGCGAAATTTGGAGAGTTTACGAAGACCCATTTGAGCTACAAGCATAATACATAAAAGCGAAAAGAGAAGAGGGCGGAGGGGTACTTACAGGGAATGCAAGAGGAGAGAGGTGGGGAAAGGTGGTGGAAGGAGAGAGGAGATGGGAGAGAGTGGAGAGAGAAACGGATTTGGGGGAGCCTTGAACGAATCTACGGATGAAGGTGTCGGAGGGAGAAGTGGAGTTGGCGGCGAGCTTAGTGAGGAAGCGTTGGCCTTGTTTGGTAAGAGAAGAAGAAGAAGAAGAAGCAGCAATTTGGTGCGTTGTGGTAACAAGTAGTGAGGGTGGTTGGTTGCATTTGTTCCATGAGAGTGAGAGTTTCAAATTCAGAGCACACAATTGGAGTTGGACACTCCCTCTTCCCATTCCCATTCCCAACATCATCGTCATCAGTTTCGAAGGGAAGGACTTCATCATTAGAACATGCCCCCTTCAACATTTTATAGGCTTTTTTCTACATTTTATAATCTATATATTGATTGATACTGTTGAATACTAATTTTGTACTTTAAAAAGTGTTTAAATTATGCACTAATAAGTAATAACAAGTAAAGTATTTAAATGTGCGAAAAAAACAACATTTAAATATGGATTTAAGATTTAACAATGTACCACTTTATCATATGAGCTACTATATCAGTTATAATTGTATTTTTCTTTTTACTATTAAAAAATTATACAAATAAAATATTTTAATTGTATGATTGTTAGTACATTAAAATTAAATTTTTTAAATATTTTATATTTAAGTCTTACTATTTCGTTTTTTATCATAAGGCAATTTGTGATGATAACAAACTTGTAATTCTCCGTGGGATGATTGTGAACTGTCATGGGCTTAGCTTAGGGTTGGGACCAAAAAAGTGACGAAATTTCTTGTCAATAAATAAATAAAGAAGTTTATGGAAAATTGAAGCAAGAGAGAGAGAGAGAGAATGATTATGGATTAAGGTCAAAAAAGTTACAGTGTCTGTTTTACGTGGGGAGGTGGGGGGGCATTCGCTCATTCAATTCCACATCCATCGTCTCTTTAACAGTTTCACATCTCTCACTTCTCAACGCAACGCAAGAGGGAGGAGGGTTCACTTCTCTTCTCTTCCATTCTATTCATCCATTCCTCTCTCTCTCTCATCACACACACACCCTCTGCTTCTGCTGCGCTCGTGCTTCTCTCTCTGCTCCTTCAAGGGTATATCTATCTATCTATCCAACGCAACACAACCCATTCATTCTTCTTCAATCATCAATCTTTCATTTACTTTCTCGAACCATCTCTGCTTACCCAATCCGATCCTTTTCTTTTTATCTTTATTTTTTTTGGGTTTGTTCTCACTTGAACAGGAAGATGACCAAGAGGCCCAGAACCGCCATCGACAAGCCCCTTCTCGATCTTTGCCATCGAGAGCTCGGCCAACTTTCCGCCAGAAATTTCGCTCACCGTCTCGGCGCCTCCGAGGTTTCACCCCACCCCCCCAACAATCATCAATCCCTCTCTCCTCTTCCTTTCAATCCTTCAAATTTATCATCATTTTTCTTATAATATTTCTGGGTTTAATTTTTCTTCTCTGTTTAATTATTGATTCTCATTGAAATTGTCGCAAATGGCACCTCGTTGCCTTGTTCTTGTGAAGGGTATTTTTGCTTTAAATGATCAGGCTTCTATTTTATCTCAACCTGGTGGTTTTTTTTATGGGGACTTGTGGATCAAAGCTATACTCTTAATTATCTATCAATTTTGTCACGTGTGTTTTAGGATCTTGTACTTCGGCTTGATGTATTGAGGAAGCTGGAAAAGCACAGAGGTTGTGTGAACACTGTGAGTTTCAATGCTGATGGTGATATTTTGGTATCTGGTTCCGATGACCGAAGGGTCATTCTCTGGGACTGGGAAACTGGGCGTATTAAGCTGTCCTTCCATTCTGGTCACAGTAACAATGTTTTCCAGGCCAAAATCATGCCCCACTCCGATGATCGGAGCATTGTCACTTGTGCTGCTGATGGACAGGTATAAGGATATAAGGATCATTTCTGGTTCTAACTATGCTATAATCCGGTTTCCAATATTAGTATCATGTAGCACTAACCGTTACAAACTTACACATATTTTATCTTTAGGATGCACAAGATGTTATCGGGTGTCGGGATGGATCATGTGTTTACCAAACTTTTTCATCTACTTTTAGGGCCAGAGAAGGATGATGTGTTATGAATATGTTTGAATCTTCTTAGGTCATTTTCTAATAGACAGGTGGTTCCTTATGCAAACTCTCAATTTCAGGTGAGACATGCTCAAATTCGTGAAAATGGAGGAGTGGAAACTAAGCTGCTGGCCAAGCATCAAGGACGGGCTCATAAGTTGGCTATCGAGCCCGGTAGCCCTCATATATTTTATACATGCGGTGAAGATGGATTAGTACAGCATGTGAGTCATTGCTTCTTTGCTACTTTTATTTTTTGTTTGTGTTTATCCTTTAGACATCTCTCACTGAGCATTGTTTACAGTTTGATTTGAGAACTGGCACTGGAACAGAACTTTTTACTTGCCAGCCAATTAAAGATAGATGGAATTACATGCCAGTCATCCATCTTAATGCAATTGCAATTGATCCAAGGAACCCAAATCTCTTTGCAGTTGCTGGGTCTGATGAGTATACTCGGGTTTATGATATTCGCAAATATAAGTGGGATGGATCATCTGATTTTGGTCAACCTACTAATTTCTTTTGCCCTCCACACTTGATTGGTGATGAGCGAGTAGGAATAACAGGCCTGGCCTTTTCTGAACAAAGAGAACTACTTGTATCATACAATGATGAGTATATTTACCTTTTTACCCAAGATATGGGCTTGGGACCTAACCCTGCTCCTGGGTCCCCTGTATCTATGAGCAGTGATGCAAGTGAAATAGGAGGTAGTCATGGCTCTGCTGGATCTCCGTCAAATGTGGACGCTGAGGTAAAAATCACTCCACAAGTTTATAAGGGACACAGGAATTGTGAGACAGTGAAGGGTGTTAACTTTTTTGGACCTAAATGTGAGTATGTGGTCAGTGGGTCAGACTGTGGCCGGATTTTCATTTGGAGAAAAAAAGATGGCAAGCTTATTCGTGTCATGGAAGCTGATAAGCATGTTGTGAACTGCATTGAGTCTCATCCCCATACAATGGTTCTTGCAAGCAGTGGAATTGAGCATGACATCAAGATGTGGACTCCAAAGGCCCACGAGAAAGCTACTTTGCCCAAAAATATTGAGCAGGTATGCACAGTCTTCTTGAACTACTTATTGCAAACTCAAAAACTCAAAAACTCAAAAGCAAAAATATGTGGAATTGTGGGTGGATGATGCCTTTTATGTGCAAAAAGATTTAGAGTTGTTTATAAATATCTGATTTGCACCATTAATATGAAAAGCTTATAAAAATGCATACATATACAAGGACCCAAATAAATAATGTTAAGTTGTTGTCCGAAGCTCTTTTTGCTCCCTTTCCTCCATCTGCCCTGGCTGGTCCTCAATTTCAACAAGTTTGAAAACCTATAAGTGTGATGTCAATGGCCATAAATTTGAAAACCATTGACATTGACTCACCAACTACTACAGCTCAGTTCATCCCTCTACTGCCAAAATGCGGCTTTGCGAGGTGCAGTCAGAGAAAGGAGCTTTCGAATTTCTTTTCTGAAAATTGCTCCCTAATCGGAGATATCTAGTGTGCAATACCAAACGAGCTCCTGCATAACGATGGACCCTTTAAGAATCCACCTTTTACCAGAATTTATTGAATAGATTATGGGTGACGGTGAGAATATTCGAGAAGCCTCTCTACTCTCCCATTCCTTTTCTCACTTGAACTCTTCCTTCTCACACACTTATATACTAATTTCTAACTGTAAACTCCTAAGTAATAGAAGGTTCATCTCAAAGGCTTGGTTCCTATCAGCACTGTCAGGTCTTGGTTCATCTCAAAGACACTAGACTGTTTGACCATTGTAACTGGGAACTTGACCAGTCAGCACGGTCAAGTCTTTATATCCGTTTTTTCAACCAGTGAGGACTGACTAGTTTTGCTGAAAGAAATGTCTGGGCCTTACTGCTTTAGATGGTCGGAATGGTTCACGTTTAGGTGGTGTGGTGTGGCAAGCTCTGCCACATAAGTTTAAGGCTGCATGATCTGTCTGCCAAGCACAAAAAATAATGCCTACATAAAAATGATTTTACAGTAGTATGTTAAATGCATTTTAATATATTTGTCTACTTAAGAATATTTTCCCATTGACTAATAAAATTTGCAACCAAAGATGAAAGTTTAGTATATTGTTAATATTCATCATCATTCAAAATCTTGCAGGGTGGATTAGCTATAGAATTATTTTTTGTACATTGTGTACATTAGTATTGCCCAAATCTTGGGAACTCCTAGAATAACTTGATTTTGACACGAATAATGGTCTGCTATTGTTAATTGTTAATCAATAAATAAGAGGAGGATTGGTATTTGTGTTTCATGAATTGGTTGAGCAGCAGAGGAACTAATTTCTCTGCTGTTACTTCTTTGAAAAAGGTTCTCTTGTTACATCCAATCCTTGGTTACAATGATACTACTGACGATGATGGCGATTATGATGATGATGATATGTCGGATGATGGCCTTGATGATGATGATGATGATGATATGTTTAATGATGACTATGATGATGATGACGACGATGATGATGATGATGACAACGACGATGATGATGATGACGACAATGATGATGGTCATGACGATGATGATTGCGACGACTGTGAGGATGGTGATTATGCGGATGATTGTGATGATGATAATAATGATGACGATGGCAATGATGATAATTTTGCTGGTGGTTGTAATGATGCAAATTGATGATAAATTTTGTGTGTCCAACAGAAACCCAAGGCCAGGGGCTGGATGTACCGGATAGCTTCTCCTGAAGAACTAATGTTGCAACTGTTTTCACTTCCAAGAAGGAGGGTTAGGACAGAGAGCAACGGAGAGAACTCGGCTGCTGATCGAGAACTTCTTGAGCTGATTTTGACATTCAATGCTAACAGTGACAGTTCTAATGATGACGATGACGGCGACGGAGACACAACCAGCCAGGAGGACTTGTTCAGTTGAGTCAGTCTACACAGGGTCAAAACTGGGTATCTCCTCTAAAACAATGGTAGCAATTGTATATAACATAGGATTTACAATAACTGTGTTGAGTGGAATTGTATCTTGCCTACTACTGCTACTACTACTATGTCTAATACATTATTCTGTATACAATTTCCCCTCATTGTTATGGTTTCTATTTATTTATTTATTGTTCAGTGCACAGAGCTTGAGCTTTTTGGTGGTGTAAATACATAAATAAGTAGTATAGCAAATAACATAGAAGAGGGGAGTGAGTTAGTTATTGGCATTTGATCCAAGTGGCATGATGGTAAGTGACATATAGTTAGTTGTTCATGCTAACATGAAAATAATGAATGAGTGAATGAATGATCGCCCTCTTCAGAAGCTAGGGCAGAGTTCTCTCTACTTGAAAAGATGTTGATTGACACTGTCAAATATGAATCTTAACTATCTCTATGCATTTCTCATGGATTAAAATCATAAAAGTTTAATATCTTAAAGAATTTTAAAAAGTTCTATGTATCATGAAAGTTCTCATGCAAAAAAATTCTAAAATTTTAATATTTCAAAGGTTATAGTCTTTATCTTTATACTCCTTTAAAAAGTTATATTATATCAAATTTTAAAATATATAATTTTCAATTTTATATTTTACAAAAGATGAGTAATCTCTAATTGTAAAGAGTATAGTCTTTATTTTTATATCTAAAAATAGTGTAATTTCATATTTTAAAGTATGTAATATTCAATTTCTACTTTGTATACTAAATCCTAAAAAATTAAAATTTTAAAGACTATAGACTTTAAATTTATACTTCTTAAAAAAGTTATGTTATAATATGTTTTTAAATATATAGTTTTTATTTTTATATTGTATAAAAGTGGAGTAATTTCTAATTACAAAATGTGTAGTTTTTATTTTTTCTATTGAGTCATACATTTTATCTTTTTATTTTTTTTAGGTAAATATGGATAAAAAATTAGATAAAGAGTAAAAAACAATAGCATAAAAGACTAGGAAATAGAAAGAAAAAGAAAAAGAGTTAGAGTAATTCATATTTAAAGAAATAATTATTTTAATATTAAGTTAATTTATCTTTAGATTATAAAAGTAATCCAGTAATAGACATTAGCATACTCATTCATTATTGGGATATTTTTTTCATTTTTTGCGGTCTGAGAAACACAACACAAGGCGAGGTTGTTGTTTTCTTTTCTTTCTTTGTCTCTCTCTCTCTGTCTGTTCGGTTCTGGTGTGTTGTGTTCCGTGGCATTCATGGAAACCTTGGCGACATCTTCCTCTGCAGCTCTGCCATCTCCGTCTTCTCCTTTCTCCGTTCCCCGCTCAAGAAGGCTCTCTCCCAAGACCCTCCACTTTCGTCTTCCCTCCAAGCGTCCGTACTTCTCTTCCTTTCTTTTTCAGGATCATGCCCTGCCCTTCCTTTCCTTTGATTTCCTCATCAAGCTTCCAAATTCTCCGTTTGTTTCAGGTGATGATGACCGCGATTCCAACTCTCAATCCAATTCCATGGAGATCAGCACCAACAACAACGATGCACACCTTCCAATCATCAGTGATCGCCGCCTTTCCCTTTCCCCACTCTCAAAAGTATGCCTTCTTCTCTTTTCCCAAAATTTCAGCTTCAATCCATTTTTCCACCTACTAATACATATGAAATTCTAAAGGGTTTGCATTACCTATAATGGATTCAATCAATTTGTAATTTTTTAATTTTTTTGGGGGGAGGGGGTTGTTGTGTGTGTCATGGAAACATATTCAATTTCTTTTATTCCTTAAACAAGTTTTGAAGTTCGATGCATATCTTGAATTCAAAAGGGTCAATTAAACATGTGTAATGTATTAAATCGTTTTGATTTAAGCTATGAAAATATTAAAAGAAAAAAAAAAGAATTTTTGAATTCTGATTGAAATTGTGGGGATTAGGATGCTGCTATGGGGTTGGTGCTGAGTGCTGCGACGGGTAGAGGATGGACAACAGGGTCAGGGATGGAAGGACCCTCTGTTCCTGCCGTTGGCAATGACAATGAATCAGGGACAGGGAACATCTCCACTTTCCCATGGTCTCTCTTCACAAAATCCCCAAGGCGAAGGATGCTTGTGGCTTTCACTTGCACCATCTGTGGCCAGCGAACTACGCGAGCTATCAATCCCCATGCTTACACTGATGGCACTGTTTTTGTGCAGGTACTCATACCATTCTCTTCTCCTTGTGTCCTTGTCATATCTCTCATGTTCTTAAACTGAATTAGGCTTTGGGATTTCAGCCTTAGTTAGTTAATGGTAGGGTCTCTAGCTAACTTACCTATTTATTGTCTGATATTATGCACTGACAGTTTAAGAGATAAAATAGAATTTGAGAAAAGAATGCCTCTAATCATACTACCCACTATGTCTATAATAAGTAATAACTAAACTCTTAGTTCATATAGAAGTTGTTATGAATGGATTGTGACCAGTCAAGTTTTGGATCACCATACATTGGCTATTAAAGTTTCAAAGGTAACTTCCAGAAAGAAAACGAAGCATGAGTGCGAACTCTCTTCGTAAAGCATTTTTGGAGTGAGAAAATCATTTCCAATTTGTGATGAGGACTGAAGAGAGAATGCTGACGGGTTGTTTTTCTAACCACTGTTGGCAGTGCTGTGGATGCAATGCGTATCATAAGCTCGTGGATCACTTGAACTTGTTTCAGGAGACGAATTGCTATCTGAATTCAAGTTTTAATTATAAAGGACATGGGTGGGATGATCTTAAGTTTAGGTATATGGACATAGATGAAGATGATGAAAGCAAAAATGATGACACGTTCCCCATCTCATAAGTGAATTTCCTGCTATGGACAATATATTTTCTGCCTCATCGTATAGAACCTAAGTTTAGGTGTCTTGTATATTGTTTAGGTTTTCATGCTTTACAGTAAAAAAATGTCAAGAGACAGGATTTCTTTCAACAGTATGATATGTTTATATATAGCTCTGAAGTTCCTTTGTATGATCATCAATTTAATCATGTACAATTCATTATAGATATTTCTTTTTCTTTTTCTCTCCTCTCCTCTTCTTTTCTCTACAATTCATGTTATGTTTGCATCATAATACACTTGATTCAGATAATTGCATGGGGTTGGATGATTGAAATAGACCATTTTTTTTCTAGTGAATCACTATTAGATTGAGGGTTTTCATTAATGCATCACTTTAAGCAGTTCAATTTCACTTTCTAGGAAATATAATCATTCATATATTTCACAACATAAAATAAAAAATATATATAAACATTACAAAGTCCTGTCTATAACATGGCTGTTAAAGGTGCCGTGTTAAGCTACCTAGAGGAGCCTTGGGAAAACTACAATATCTAATATCTATGAATGAATATAAACAATATAGGCTAGGTTGGTATAAGTAATGCATACAAGAATTGACATAGCTAGTTTGAAATACTAACTAACTAATGGATCAGATCCTATGGCTCATAGATGGTTGCCACATTTGCACTTGATAACTGCATAGAAGAAATCTGTGCGATGCACTTCAACTTGTGTTTCCTATATTTTGCTGGTTGAGTGTCAAAGCATTTAGTAGTTCTGTCCATACTTTCTATATAATAATATGGTTCCTTTCCTTCAATCTATTATATTTCTAATTTGTCGTCGTCTGATATGATATGATATGAACAAAAGCATTAAAATACCGTGTTTGTTGATTGTGAGAACAACTAGTGCTATAGGTTCCCCCACATCAGACCAATGTATCTGTGCAGCGGTTACCGCTAATTTTTCCACCAATAGGAGGAGCAGCTCTGATCATTAAACTCAGTAAAAATGCAACAACCTGATAAGCAATGCCTAATATGTTAACCACATATTATGATCAATGATATCATTCTATTTCTAACTAGAGTTCATGTGTAATGATAAAGGGGCAAGGCCAATTGCTAGTAATAATGAGAAAGATCATGCATGTTCTTACCGCTGCTAGGCCAAGACACATTATACTGAAGCCAGGAAAATCAAAAGGTGCATTTTCCGATAGGAACAAGGCTGCATTAAATAGAGAAACCTGTTAGATTCAGAATATTGATTCATTAATTAGTAGTTCTATATATGATGTGCCCTAAGATATATAGATTTTGCTCTTACAATACAATTATATTATACCTGTCAGTGGACTGAAAATTAACGGGGCAATGATGTTTGCTAAGGAGCTAACTCCTGAAAGACATCCTTGAACCATTCCCTGAATATAATCAAAAGTTAGACTCAGAGCAACAAGGCAGCAACAAACAAATTATAACTTAAAAAATAGTATTTCATGAGAAATGTGTTTAAGTCATATTTCATTGAGGCAGGCTAGCTAGCTACCCACCTGTTCATTAGGTCCAACTTGTTTCGATGCAATGCTGCATATCTGTTCCAACCACATTATAACAGATCAGATCAGATCAGAGTACTATTTGAAACTAGCAAAGTGAAAACAATTCTAGCAGGAAACTTACACTAGGGCGAACGAAGACTCCAAAAATAGAACAACCTGCTAGAGCATATGGAACCTGCATGGTTTTGAAGAGATCTTGATGATTGAAGGGTTGGTTTGAAAGAAAGATATAAGAAAATAACAAGATTTTTTTGAATAAAATTACCCATCCTGACCACGATATGCTGTAGACAAACATCTGCATGCATAGAGAGAGCATGATACGTTTTTTTAGCACAGCTCCTTTTAAAGAAGAAATCGTTGGGAAGGAGAGTGAGTGAGGTCGGAACTTACATTAATGCTGCTGATTAAGAGCCCTGAGGTGAGCAACTTCTCTTCTCCAAGCGCAGGTACTAACAGGGGCATCAGAAATAGCTGCAGCTCATATTAGTCTTAGTATTAGTATTGGAATATATAGTGGTATTCAAATAAACATATATAGCATATACATCGCGATATTATAATGACTACTAGTTACTTGTGTTAGAGTTGCTCCAACCCCAGAGATCATCATCAAATCCGCGAACTGGTTCTTGTTGAATTGAAACCGTGCCTTTAGAAAATACTGCATATATACCAAAAAGATAACAACATGGAGTAGTTGTTATCATTTCAGAATTGAATAAGTTGAATGAAATTATAGTTTTAGTAATAAAGAGGGAGGGTTAGAGATATATATGTATATAGTTTAGTTGTTTATACCAGCAAAGAAGCCATCAAGCCGCCTTCTGCAAGACTATTGAAGAAGGAAACAGCTGCTGCTTGTGAAAATGTTGGACTGCAAAACAGAGAAGCTCAATGAATTAATTGAACATTCATGTTGGTCCAAGTGATTGATTGGTTCAACTATGGCGGTGCATTTGGGGCGTACGTACCTACACTTGAGCATACAGATTAAGTCCCCTGCTGACGGCAGCTTCTTGAATGCCCCTCCTGTTGTTGTCCTGCTTGAAGACCCATCCTCACGCTGTTGCTGTTGTTGTTGAAGGCATGATGATGATGATGAATCCCCCTCTTTCAACAATGGCTGCCTCATCATCATGGCACCATTAGGCACACTTTCCTCAAGGAAAATTCTCATGTACACCAATGCTATCATTGACAACACTGCACCAACCTAATATATAATCAAACACACATGTCATACATAATCATATCATATCATATGTTAGTAAAACAAGATCAATAATATATACTAACTATAGGATCTAACTAATTAATTAGTAGCTAGGTACCTGAAATGTTAAATGAGTGGGCAGGAAACGAGCAGCTAGTGTTCCACCGACGAATGAGGCTGAGCCAACACCTGCAAGTATTCCGAATGCTGTTCCTCGTTTCTCACTTGAAACCTTGTCTGCCTAATTATATTATATTGTTATTTCGTTCAATTCAATTCAGTAATAACTAATTAGTACCCGTATGTATGTATGTATGTATTTGGTTGATTCACCATTAATACTATTAAGAAGTACCAACCACATAAGCAAGAGCGAGGCAGTGGAAGGCGCCTTCGCCTGCCATGGCAGCAAGAGTTTTGACCACATAGTACGCATAGAAGTATTTTCTTTCCCTGCTATATGCCAATATCACTGCATCATGCATGCAACCACATAATAAATAGACTCTCAATTAATCACTAATCAAAATAAGAAAAAAGATATATTATATATTATATATTATATATTATATATTGCTTTAGTCAGTCAGTTTTGTTTTAAATTATAAATATCAACTATGTACATCCTAGCTAGGCTAGGCTAGGAGACACAAACAGGATGGGTCATGGGTGGGTCTCACAATGCAACTGACTCTGTCTCTAGCTAACTAAGTAAGTAGAACCACCCTCACAAATTAAATCCTCAAATAAAACACTACATACACTATTAGTTAAGTAAGTAGTTGTGTTATGATGAGCATGAGATCATGAAAGCAGCAGAAAAGTAAAGTAATAAAGCAAGGTAAAGAAAGAAAGCTAGTAATAAAGGTAAACGAGAGAGAGAGAGAGTAGTAGCTATTAGCTAGGCACCTTGAGGAATGACAGATAAAGTTAGGGGAAGCGTGATTAAAGCCTTCCTGCCATACCGGTCCGACAAATTCCCGATTAGTGGCGTCATCACCACTGATCCCACTCCTGTCATCTGTATGTTACATGTAGTCATGTCATGTGGCTGGGTTTAATTAGCACTACAGTCTAATTAATTAACTAATTAATTCAATCACATAATCACTAGTATATGTAAATGTGCGTGCTTGCTTGCGTCACCAAAACCAGAAAATAATAATGACAAAAAATAAAGAACGGTCGTGGTCACAAAATAAAAAGCTATGCTGTAGATAGATTTAATGTAAAATCCATTTAATAATGAACTAGCTAAAATTAAAATGACTTACTATATATAAACAATACTGTAATAATAACAGGTTGAGGTGTGATTACTGATTACCTCACTCTTTAATTAATTTCAAGTCAAAAGTTGCAAGTTCGTATGCGACGCTGATGGCACATCTGTAAAGTGTAACTTAGCCTTTGCCCCCAAAAGGAGGAAGCGTGACTTCTAAGACACAAAACAATTACCTCATGTAATTAATATTATTTATTATAGTGCCGTCACTTTCAATAATTTTTCTTTTGGAACATACTTTGAATAAATTAATATACTCTTTTTTATTTTATTATTCATCAGAGACATCACAAAAGATAATATATATATAACTAACAATCTGCTTCACACTTCACTTCAAGGTAATTGTATGTGACAATGCTGGATTAAAATTTTATAAGGAAATCATGCATGTAAATACACTTTGCCTTCAAGTTTCTCAATTTAAAAAAAATAAAAACGATATGTATGTGCAGTTAAATTAAAATGTATATATTCTCATCCTCAATAACAATATATATAAATTGTTATCCTCGACAATTTAATTAAGTTATACAAAAATATCATATTATTATAATATTGTAGATCCAATACTTTTAATTATTCAACTCATAAAATGTGTGACTTACTTGTTTTAACACTTGTTTTATTCATTCTCTATCATATTGGGTAGAATAAAACTCACCTATGTATGTATCTCACCCAAAATTAAAAAAGAGTAATTCACCTATTATGAGTCGTTTATACACAGGATATATATATATATAATTTAATCAAAAAGAATAAACAAATTAAACTGCGGCAGTTACAGTGGCAGTACTCATGGATTGTATGTAAGGGATGGAAGAGAATTGGAAATTAGTTGGAGGTGATGACAGAATTAACAGCATATATAGTGTATGTTTTGGACGAGAGAGAGAGAGAGAGTAATAAGAATGAAAGGAATGGTGGTACTCACAGCCTGTTGGAATCCAGTGAGGAAAATGGCAAGGGAGCACTGATCTTGGCCAGGGCAGAGGGCAGCCATGGTGACGTCGGTGATGACCGGAACTACTACCACTCCCCCTAACCCCGCCACAAACATTGTCACCATCAGGTGACTCAACCCCCCTAACCCCATTTATTATACGTATCGGAGGATGGATTACTAATATTAATCAATCAATGCTAGCTAGGTAGGCAGCACAGATTCTGATTATTCTTCTCTTGTGTTGTGTTGTGTTGGTACTAATAGTTAAGTAACTAGTTTGTTTAATGGAGGAGAGACAAGGAGGGAGGGAGGGAGGGAGTGGGAGGCTTATTCAGTACTACTCTAACAAGAGGAAGAAGAATATATAATGTTCGGACGGTTTATATATATCTATATTTCTTTCTTTCTTTCTGATGTGGTGTGGATGGATATAATAATAAATTAATTAATTAATTAAATCAATTTTGGTTCGGTTGCTTACTCTCTATCTCTCTCTGTGGAGTGAGAGAGAGAGAGAAAGAAAGAAAGAAGATTCGGAATGTCCTATCAAGATGGAGGATGGATGATGCGGGCAACACATATGCATCCAAGCAACGCAAAAGGACTAATAATTAATTAGGATAGGAGACGTGGCTTCAAAGTTGCTCCTCTCTTTAACGAAACTTCACGGTTATTGGATTATTCTGCGTATTCCGTTGGAGTGGAGTGGAAGTGGAATACAGTACGTACGCAGGTAGTAGTGGGGGAGCAAGCATAGCATAGCATAGCACCCAACCAACAGACCCAGCACTGTCCATGCTTTGCTATTGCTGTTGCTTTTCCCTTTTCAAACTCCCATCTATAAATTGAATTTGGACTCACATTACCCTACAATATATATATATATATATGTACACATCAATCCTACCTCTATGTTATGTAGTATGTGTGAAATGACATTTGCACCTTCGCCTCCCAAACAAATTACCTACTGTATATGTGAGATCATGCACAGTATATATATGATGCCTTCAACACATTGAATAACAAAATGCATATATGCATGCGCTCCATATACATACAATAACAAAGCTTTCATTTAAGTTTTTAATTTCCCTAACCTATATCAAAATAAAAATAAATTATGCCCCACAAGTATCAATCAGGAGATAAAAAATAAAGTTTGAGATAGAAGAATCACTATGATGACATTTTATTCTTTTCATAAAAAAAAAGTACCAGTGCATCTTGTTTTAATCTAAATTTTCTTCTTGTTGCACTTAACATTTGTTTGTCCTATTTTACAAATATAACTCATTTTTATTTATCCTCAGTTTTTCACAGTCTTATTTTTCACTTGAATTTTACATAGACACAACAAAAAAATCACCAAAAACAGCCAATAAATAGGAATTTGAGCCACAATCACCCAACCTAATAAAAATATACTCATGATTAAAAGTGATATTTGGGCCATAAAGTATTAAATGAGCTTTGTTGGCTGTTTTGACTAATTTTTTATTGTGTCCCAATCATTTATGATATATTATGGTCCGTCATATATAGCAACACAAATACTTTGAGAACAATAAAAAACCAGTCAACAAAACTCATTTAACATTTTATGGCCCAAATAACATTTTAATCATGAGTATATTTTTAATGGGCAGGATAATTGTGACCCAAATCCCTATTTGTGGGCTGTTTTGGCTGGTCTTTTATTGTACCTCTAGCAATGCTTATACAGTAATCAATGGATATATTCAACTAAGAGACTAATTATATTTTGGAAGCTAAATGAACAATGGCAGAGAATGAAATGATTGACAACGTATTTAGGTCTCTTGAGTGAACGACATACCAACGACTAATGAGCCAGGTCCACCATTGAACTTAGCTTTCTAACTTATTTTGTTGTTCACTAATTAGGTTATCCAATATCACGAGCAGTTAAACAAATACTAATCATTTCGAGATATAGAACTTTTCTTAATTAATCTTGCCAGGAATAGTATCATAAACTGAATTGGTGATATTATATTGCTTAGCTTTGAACCTTTAACCACGTGATGTGAATTATGATGGATTAGTATATATTTAGTTGCTTAGTGGGATCATTCATGAAAATGACAATACTGACATTGAATTGACCTTTGCACTTTCCTACAAGAAATGGTTAAATATCTATCAAGGCACCCTCTATATATATATATATATATATATATATGTTGGTTGAGTATAATATAGGCATTGTTTTGGTGGACAAACATATATAATTTCATTGATTTTTTATTTTATACATAAAATTTCCTTAGATAATGCTATTTGTATAACATATATTTTTAAACAATTTAATTTTTATCTATGGTGAATGTACAACTTTTATACAGAATTATCCACTCATATGCTCTTATATTAGTTATAATTGTGTTTTTTCTCTATCTAAAAAGTCATATAAACGGAGTATTTTAATTAGATTATAGTGTAATATTTTTCCATCAATATATTAAAATTAAATTTTTTTTTTCAATATCCAAACATTCAACTAATAAAACATGTAAATTCTAAGTATTTTATTATCTATATTTTTCTTTCAACTCCTTATCTCTATCATTTCTCTTATATATTTAGATGTATATATACATCCAACTTGAATGCTAAAAAATTAATTGTCAAATCTATTAATTTGACAATTAATTATAATGCGTTAATGCAATTAACTAACTGGATTATATATATTAATTGTAATTAAATTAAACTGATGTTCGGCAATTATAAAAGCAAAACTTGTGTAGGGTTCGTTCCTTTCTTAGCTAAAGCTTTGTCGTCAGAAAGAAAAATCAAAGCGTAGTACATTCAAGATCTAAACAAAAGAAAAGGAGCAATCTCATGCAATTAACTTTAGTTTCGTCTTTCTTTACTTCTTCTCTTTTTCTTTTTAATTAATTTTATCTTGATAATTTAAAGTATACATCTGTTGAAGTATACATGAAAAGAAATAGAATACTACATTTTTTACCATGATAAACCTATTAGCAAGCAATGTTTTGATTTTATTGATCATGCGCCCACACACTATATATATATATATATAAAGAGTATGAGTCAGAATGAGCAAGAGCAAATTAAAGATACCAAAAAAAAGAAAAAAAAAAATTAAAGGAGTCTCTATTCTAAAAGTAGTGTTGGCCATGCATGGGTGAATAAATGAAATGAAAATAGTCAAAATACACATAATATAATTAGTATATATATTTAGTGCTTGCTTTAATAAAGAAGGCAAATTGAATACTTTTTTTTTTTACCGAAAGGTTAAAATTAAAGTTTGAGGAGTTATGGTTTTAAGTATTTATGGATGGATCGGCTATTGTATATATGTATGTTTATGTTCTCACTTTAATATTTTTACACCACCTTTTTTATTACAAAGATGTTCTGTTTTGCAAATAATAAAAGAAATAGTTATTATCAGCCAATAATATGAGATGGGTATTATATAGAGTAATGTATATGCATTTTACATGTTATAATGCTTGGGGACTGTATGTGAAAAATTCACGTCATTCAATATTTTAAAGGTTATAATCTTTATATTATAATACAACTAAAAAATTGTGAAATCTCATATTTTGAAATATATAGCTTTCAATTTTTACTATACGTGAAAAATTCATGTAATTCAATATTTTAAAAGTTATAGCCTATATTTTATAATACAACAAAAAAATTATGAAATCTCACAATTTAAAGTGTGTAGCCTTCAATTTGAAAAATTCAAGTGATTCAATATTTTAAAGTGTATATAATCTTTATTTTATAAGACAACAAAAAAATCGTGAAATCTCATATTTTGAAGTATATAGCTTTCAATTTTTACTATATGTGAAAAATTAATGTGATTCAATATTTTAAAGGATATCCTTTATTTTATAATATAACAAAAAAATTAAGAAATCTAAAAGCATATAGCTTTCAATTTTTATTATACGAGAAAAATTCAAGTAGATTTTAAGCATCAAGTAGATTTTTATGCAACCAATATTCCGATCATTTCCTAATTTTTCCGTCATCCGTCAGATAATTATTCAAAAAAAGGTTGGCTTGACAAGAGTTATATTCCCCTAGGTATTCTCTCATACAATGAAGAATTCAAAGTCACATAGTTCTCAGGCATCTCATTCTTTACTTATAGTTTTTATCTAAATTTGTTGGAAAATATTTTTTTACATTCAACTTTTTTACTTTCTTTTTAAAAAACATATCAGCCTAAAATGGGCGTTAAAAAAAAAGAAAAGAAACGGCCCAAAATAAGCATAGGAGTCCAAAAAAAGTGGAACAAAAGCTTAAAAGAAATTGTAGAGAAACAAAACGGGCTTTGAAACTCAAGACACTTACACAATTATTAACACACCAATTAGGAGCTCTAGGGTCAAAGGTTCTATCCCTATATGCCCACCCCTTGGTCCAAGTGACTAAGAGATTTGTTGCTCTAGGGTTAAGGGTTCTATCCCTATATGCCCACCCCTTCCCCAATTTCCCCTAGTTCCACTAGGGGCTCCTTGTAAAACCAAAAAAATAAAAACACACCAATTAGGTTTAGGGTTATTTTCGTTGAGATAAGGGTGAGAGACAAATGGGGATGGTTGCGGCTGCCGCTAGAGAGAATGAGAGGGGTAACAACCGCCTCTTGCGGGTGAGGGAAGGGGAGAGAGAGAGCGAGAGGAGGAGGAGCCTGAGAAAGAAACCGCGCTCTTGCGGCCTCGATGGCCACCACCGGGAGAAGAAAGCGCGCGCGCGGAGGTACTGAGCGAGGGAGTGACCTTGGACGCAGCGACTGTTATCGCGGTCGCAACCTCAACGGCCTCGTCCTCGTCCTCTGGCTGCTGATGCCGGTTCTGCTGTGTCTACGGTGGTCGTTGATGGTGGCTCCGGCGGAGGCTCGATTGTGGAGGATGAACGGCACGACCGCGTGGTGAATCGGTGGCTGAAGGCGGCCGCGGATCTTGAACGGAGGCAGGAGCAAGCGGAGGAGGTGACGGTGATGGGTGGAGGTCACTGCTGCTGTCTCCGACGGTGGCCGTTGATGATAATGATGGTGAAGGTCAGGTGAGACCCCTCATCTTCTGTTTCTGGTTTTGATTAGTTTGTAATTGGACTGATGATACTGTAATTTCTGGAATGGATTTTGCTTGTGGCTGGTGAATGTTGTGACTGCTGAGATTGGGTTAGAGCATGTGGTGGTGTTTGGATTAATTGTTGTAATTGTGTTTCTGGACCTGTGTTTGAATTGAATGAGATTTGTGTTTGAATTTCTGTGTTTGAATTGAATGAGATTTGTGTTTGAATTTGATTCTATTCGTGTGCTTTGAATTCTGATTGTGGTGTTGGTTGGTTGCATTTGCTATTGTTGCTGTGGGTGTTTTTCTGTGTTTGTAATGATATGGATTTAGGCTTATTAAGGCTAGACTATGAGTACGAGGTAATGTTTGGTTTATCTCCCTCTAAACACCCTCAAATATTTGTGTCTTCCTTCCAAAGGTAGCGTATGTTTCCAACTATTTACAATACAATATAGAAATATAGGTAAAATACAATAATTTTTATGTATTTTGTATTGTGTTTGTTTTAGTGTGTACAAAACATATTTATATTTGTATTTTATGTATTGTTTTATGTTTGTTTGAGAGGACAATACATCTATTTTGTATTAAAAGTCAAAGACACCCTTTAATTTAAAAAACCCTACACACAATCTAACAATCACAAACCCCCACCGCCTGTCCTCCCTCACCACTCTCTCCTCCTTCAGTGCTGGTTCTCACTGCACCTTCATCCTGCATTTGATATGACCATTTTGTGTGCAGCCCAAGCTTAGTTCATCTTCAAGATCCTGCAACGTTGGTCACACCATCATCATTATCGGCACCAGCAGCTCCGACATATCGCGGCTCCGTCGAACCCCGTGCAGCAACCTCCACAAGCTTGGAGCGTGCAACGCGGGACCTTCGAACTTGCGAGACGGCCGCGATGATGCAGGGACATGGGTGAAGATGTTGGCAGCAATACTGAGGGTGGTGAGGATTCGGTGTAGCAGCGACGGTCAGAGGTCGTGGTGGCGACACGACAGTCGGAGGACGTGGTGGCGATGCGGCGGTCGGAGGTTGGAGGTTGTGATCCTTGTAGAGAAGATTTGAAAGGAAATGGGTAGATGCTAATTTGGGTGAAAATGAGAAGGACATTGGTGGATTTTTAAAATAACAAGGGTGGTATTCTTGAAACAAATTTTTTATTAATAATCTGTAACTGTATTTTGTGTATCTACTTTGAGAGTGGACACAAAATACAGAAAAATTTTGTACACAGACTGTCTTGTATCTGTCTCATTCAAACAAACATGTTACTTTTGCTTGTGTCCTGTACAGGGTAAACAAACATGTTACTTTTGCTTCTGTACTGTAACCATAGTGACCCCTTTCCAATACACAGTAACTCCAAAATTGTTTGTTCACTGTGATTCTGTTCTCGCATCAATCACTTAACAAAGTACTTAATATTATAAATGCTATGACTTTTATTTTATAATACAACCAAAAAGTTGAGAAATTTCACATTTGTAAGTATATAGCTTCAATTTCTACTATACGTGAAAAATTCATGTGATTCAATATTTTAAAGGTTATAGTTTTTATTTTATAATTAAACAAAAAAATTTGTGATATCTCATAGTTTAAACTGTATAGTCTTCAATTTGTTATTATATGTGAAAAATTCAAGTGATTCAATATTTTAAAGTTTATAATCTTTATTTTATAAGCCAACAAAAAAATTGTAAAATCTCACAATTTAAACAATATAGCCTTCAACTTCTACTATATGTGAAAGTTGAAGTGATTCAATATTTTAAAGTCTATGGTCTTTATTTTATAAGACAACAAAAAAATTGTGAAATTTCACATTTTGAAATATATAACATTCAACTTCTACTATATGTGAAAAATTCATGCCATTCAATATTCTAAAGGCTATAGCCTTTCAATTTTTACTAAATTTTAAAAATTATAAAATTTAATATTTGGAAGCCTATAGTCTTTACTTTTTTAATCTTTCTAGAAAAATTAGTGAAATATTACTTTTTAAAGTCTATAGCATTTGATTTCTACCAAGTTTAAAAATTATGAAATTCAATATTATGAAGACTATAGTCTTTACTTTTTTTAGTGTTTATGGAAAAAATATTAAAATCTCTATTTTTAAAACCTATAGTCTTCAATTTTTACTAAATTTTGAAAATTAGGAAATTCAATAATTTAAAAACTATAGTCTTTACCTTTATAATCTTTCTGAAAATAATAGTGAAATTTCAGTTTTTAAAGTCAATAGCCTTCAATTTCTACTAAGTTTCAAAAATTATGAAATTCAATACTTTGAAGACTATAGTCATTACCTTTATAATGTTTCTGGAAAAAATGGTGAAATATCACTTTTTAAAACCTATAGCCTTCAATTTCTACCAAGTTCAAAAAATTATGAAATTCAATATTTTGAAGACTATAGTCTTTACTTATTTAGTGTTTCTGAAAAAAAAATAGTGAAATCTCACTTTTTAAAGTCTATAGTCTTCAATTTTTATTAAATTTTGAAAATTGTGAAATATAATATTATGAAGACTATAGTATTTACTTTTTTAGTCTTTTTGGAAAAAAATAGTGAATTCTCACTTTTTAAAGCCTATAGCCTTCAACTTCTACCAAGTTTAAAAAATTATGAAATTCAATATTTTGAAGACCATAGCCTTTACTTTTATAGTGTTTCTAGAAAAAATAGTAAAAGCTCATTTTTTAAAGCCTATAGCCTTCAATTTTTACTACGTTTTAAGAATTATTAAATTCAATATTTTGAAGACTATAGTCTTTACTTTATTAGTCTTTTTGGAAAAATATAGTGAATTCTCACTTTTTAAAGCCTATAGCATGCAATTTCTACCAAGTTAAAAAAATTATGAAATTCTATATTTTGAAGACTATAGTCTTTTCTTTGTTAGTGTTTTTAGAAAAAATAGTGAAATCTCACTTTTTAAAGCCTATAGCCTTCAATTGTTACTAAATTTTGAAAATTATGAAATTCAATATTTTGAAGACTATAATCTTTACTTTTATAGTGTTTTTAGAAAGATAGTGAAATCTCACTTTTTGAAGCATATAGCCTTCAATTTTTATTAAATTTTAAAAACTATGAAATTCAATATTTTAATGACTATAGTCTTTACTTTTATTGTTTTTCTGGAAAAATAGTGAAATGTCACAATTTAAAGTATATAACCTTCAATTCTACTATACGTGAAAAATAAACGTGATTCAATATTTTAAAAACTATAACTTATATTTTATAATACAACCAAAAAAATTATGAAATCTCATATTATGAACTATATAGTCTTTAATTTACTATATGTGAAAAATTTATGTGATTCAATATTTTAAAGGCTATAGTCTTTATTTTATAATACAACAAAAAAGTTGTGAAATCTCACATTTTGAAGTATATAGCCTTGAATTTCTACTATATGTGAAAATATCATGTGATTCAATATTTTAAAGGCTATAGCCTTTATTTTATAATACAACAAAAAAATTGTGAAATCTCATTGCTTATATCATTATGCAAACGAAATAATTTGATTAAAAATGAAGAAGAAAGTTTTATTTACACTAATTTTTGGAGCTTGTAAAGAAAAAGAAGTTCCAAAGGTGGTTGTGAACTAGGGCTCTGCTCAGCAATGATCTATAAATGAAGGGCGGCATTAAGAATAATGAAGCTTTCGACAACTGTTACATCCAATTTTAAGGCTCAACTGACTTTGCGGACTTTAGAGATTTCAATATTTCTGTTTCTAATATATAAAGTTGTGACACATAAACTATATATCCATGCACATGGCCTTAACTGTTTGAAGAATATCTTGAAATAGAATAATGAATATACAAAAGCCTTCTGGGAATGTCATGTCATACAAGAAAAATAGTTATTCACAGCAATAGCAATATCTGATGTTGACACTCGGCACCAACTATAAATAAATATATACTTCATACATGACATGTTAGACCAGGTTTAATTCTCTTTGTTCAGAGAAGTTTATAATCAATCTTTTCTCTGTTCTAATACAATGCAGTAGTTGGAGCAGAGGAATTAGAAGATACAAGCAAATAGAATCCAACTAATAAAATAAGGTGAAGAAGTGGTGAACCAATGGCAACAAATGCAATTAACGAATGAAGGCTACCAGAAATGCACTTTATATATATAAGATAAGATTAGTTTACAAAAGTAGAGATTAATTTGGAAGGTATTATAACTGAAACAAATGAAGTGTTGATACCAAATCAGAGTCCAGTTGGTACTTGGTTATGATAATTAACAATTTGACTGACATGGAGGAGGAATGAAAGTGGTTCAATTGAATTGTTTAGTTGAACCTGACTTATGACTAAAAGAGCTAGCTAGCTCCATTATTGGACCAAATTTTAGATTAGAGAGAGCTATATATATATATATATATAATTGTGGAAGGCATCTTTAGCACTAACCACCCCCATAACATAAAAGTGACAACTATGATTAGCAATTGTTTCCACTGATTAAAAGATATTTGAAATGGTTTAAGCCTAACTAACAAGCTTGCTTCTACTACTTTGTATACATACATATATACATACATGTAGTAGATAAGATAAGATGATAACACGCTTACTTAACTTGAAAACCTTACCCTTTCCTCTGTTGTGTTCTGTTCTGCTCTGCATAAAAAGGTGTCCTTTTCATTACAATTCATTCATTCATTCACCTACCTTAGCCCATGTGAGCAGGTGGACAACTTCATTCCATTATTTATTTATTTATCTATCTATAATATGATCCCATTCCTCAATTAACTACTTTAATCATTTATTATTATTATTGTATGCACAGGATAACACCTCCTTCCCCAACCCCTTCATATATTTTACTCACTAATACATTTATTAACTGTTAACTAAATTAATATGTCAAGGAATGCCAGATCATCATGACAGCACTATTTGTTTATTTAATTAATCATTTTTGAGAATCTATCCATCCGTCCACATATATAAAGCTCACCAAGGCAGCTGCTTCAATAGATATTACATAGATAGTATATAAATGGTTAATGAGATATCTATGTATCTATCTATCTATCTAGCTAATTGATTGCTTGCTTGCTGTCGCAAGGAAATTATTCAAGTTTAGTTTCAAGACTTTCAATTAGCTAGCAATAGCACAACATACTAATGATGGAGTTAAAGGGTGCATTTGTTGAGCTAGGAGGGAAGGTGTGGTTGAGGAGAGGGTTAAGGCTCTTCATCAGATGTGGCAGCATCAGCAATCAGAAGATCAATAATAATCATAATGCTGCAGCAGCAGAAGAATCAGGCATGTTGTTGCAAAAGGGAGGAGGAGTAGTTTCATGTTCATGGGCAGATCAGGAAGAGGGAGAGAGAGGAGGAGGAGTGGTGAGGATGAAGATTGTTGTAAGAAAGAGCGACTTGAAGCACCTGGTGAGTACTGCTAGTACTGGTGTCAAAGCAGCAGCAACACCACAACAAAGACCAACAACAAGAACAACAACAATATCTTGTGTAAATGTGAAAGTGCCATATCCATATTCAACAGCAGAACAACGGCTGAATAATCTGCTATGGAGAAAGCAGAATAATGTATCAGTACCATCATCAAAACCGCTGCTCAAAGCTGCTAGGAACAACTGCACCCACCACAAGTGCTGGAGCCCTGCCCTACAGACCATCCCAGAATAAAATAATGAACTAGAGCAGCCAATAATACACCATTACTTTATTTCACCTTTTTTGTTTTATTATATGCTTAATATGTGCTTTCCTATCTTGATTAGCTTCCTTCTTGATTGTGCTGCTACCTCTTTGCATTAGTTAGTATTTGGATTGTTATTATTATTCTAGTTCATGTATGTATTGTAGAACTCATTCATTTTGAAGTAGAACCCTTTTCAATTCCATATAGTTAACTCAAGACAAAAAAATAATTTTTATTTTTGGCTGATTAAAAATGAATGTATGTATTACACACACACACACAATAATTGAATTTTTACCTTCTACTTTGTTTGGTGGGTGCTCTTATTCAAGGCTGTCTTATTTGTTCATTCTCATTGCATCTTTATCTCCTTATCAATGGATGAGGCAATTAGTAACCATTTACTCACAAATCTCACACATAGATATCTCAAGATTGGGTTAAGATACAGGACAAACAATGTTTCCTGCACACCCAAATAAAACAAATAACTATGTTCCCACATAAACTGAAAATTTGAAGATGACACTTGACAAAATAAAATATATTTTTGTTTGATGCACACTATTAGCATTAGCCATTAAGTCATATGTATTACCTCACCAATGTCACATACAATAAAACCAACACCAAACTCAGATTAAAAAAAAAAGGAAAAAAAAAACAATAATTACAATCATCATCATCCACCTCACCTACATCTTCACCTTTATAATCCTTTATATTCATCACAATCATCATCTCCATAATTTCAGCCCAAAATATATTCCATAAATTCAGTCCAAAATACACCAGTATCATGTATAAAATATTATACAAAGGAAACAAACTACAATTTTTTTTCTTAAGATAGAAAAACTATAATTATATCAGTTGCTGAAATTTGAAAATGAAAATGGATTTACCTTATCATGTATAATGCATGTATCATCATCTTCATCATTCATCACCTACCTCATTTTATCATCATCTTTAGACCCTTTCATCTGTCATATATTCAGAAAAGAAAAATCAATTAGGAAAAAAAATATAACTCAAATAGAACAGAGCAAACCTCACCTTCATCATCCCTTACCACAGCATCATCAGCATCACCCGTACAACATCATCATCCCCATCAGACAGCCCCAACCGCCATGAAACCACCGTCAGCAGCAACGGCAACAGGACCCTTGGATATGTGCCCTCCCTCAGTTCGCAGGCACCCTTCCTCCTTCCTCTGCCCCGATATCCTCCTCCATGGACCACACGACCGGCGCCGCGTGCAGGACTCTTCTTTCATCGGTGCCGCTGCTACTCCATCTCGTCATCGCTCCCTCTTCATCGTGCAACCACGAAGCTCAGCCACACCGCCACCCACAGCCAGTGCTTCCAGATCCGCAACTGACTATCTCCGTCTCGCCGTCACCAACACCTTTACTCCTTCGGCTCTCGCGATTGGCTTCGTCATCCCTACCAGGTTTCGGCGAAGCTGAGAAGAAGAATAAGAGAACGAAAAAAAAACAGAGGAGAAGCAATCATATAACAGAGTGTGCATTGTCCTCAAAGGTGAGGCTATCGCAAGCAGCGCTTCGACAAATGGAGGGGGAAATTGAAGAAATTTAAATTCAATATAACTCCATCCCAAAAAATGCCATCTTTAGCAAACACAAAACGCAGAGGATAAAAAAGATTAAAGAAACCATTCCATCCCCTTGGTTGCGCAAAAATGGAAACAATATTTCTTACAAACATATTTGAGGAAACAATATTTTAACAATAATGAAACTATACATAGAATAGAACTACAACCCAAAAATTTGGCATAAACAGCAAGCAAAGCATACAATAAAATAAAGAAACCTTTACAATCCCTTCTTTGCATAAAAACGGAAACAAGAAAAAGAGAAAAAGAAGAAACAATTGATTTGTCAGGGTTATCATAGAATAGAACAGAGATAATGGTTATGGTTTCTAATAGCAGATCACTGAGATCAACAAAATGATCAGAAAAGCGCAATCGAACGACAGCAACAGCAGATTACCCACAAATCACACAAAGAACAGAGAAACCCTAAAAAATGGAATTCGGTCGAATTGGTCTGCGAGATTGAAAAATCGATTGAACTCTACGTTGTGCAAAAAAATAAAATCTTTTTTTAATTGAATTTTTAAATATGTTTGGGTGTTATTTTCAAGTGAAAGTATAATTTTTATAAAAAAGTTTAAAAAAGATCTTTTTTCAGAAGTTGAAATTTTTATTTTCTGGAAACAGACATTTTGTATAACATAAAAAAAATGTTTACGATTAAATAAAGATTTTCGATATTACATCTAAATATAAATTAATTTTATATCCAAACTAAAATTACTTCTACTTTTTCAAAATATCTTAATTAAAATTTTTTTTTTTGCTATAATGATATCCAACCAAGTCCTTTGTCCAATTGCTTGCCACGTGTCCAAATCAGTGGACAGATAAATGTAAAGACCATTATAACCTTAGCCACAAAAACAAATAACTAAAAGGTTGGACCCATAGGGACGAAAAAGACATTATACTGTACCAGCACAATTAGGTTAAATGATCCAAAATTATAAGAGGTCAAATGATCCAACATTATAAATCCGACATTTATGTTATTCATCAATTAGATTAACTAATTATTAATTAATTAATTAATCTATCTCTGTAATAAGTAGAGTTTACTCAATTGTGTAAACAAGAGTTCTGGCGTAAGGGATGGTGGTTTTAGCGTTCCATCATCAGCATCACGGCAGCCTGTGCTTGCTGAATTCCAACACACGCTCCCCAAAACCCAAACACTCACTGAATTCAATACCTTCTTCATATTCCAATGTTGCTTCTTCTTCGTCTCGTCTCACGAGGGCTCTCATTCAGACCCTGCGTTCTGGGTCCATGCAGGATGCGCTCTCCCTGTTCGACAAAATGTCCCACTGCACCACCTTTCACTGGAACCTCATCATCAGAGGCTACACCCATAATGGGTTGTTTCTGGATGCTCTCAACTTCTATCTTCAAATGCGCTTTCAAGGGGTTCCTACTGATTACTTCACTTACCCTTTTGTGATCAAAGCTTGTGGGGGGTTGTTGGCTCTCAAAGAAGGTGAAAAGGTTCACGCAAACCTGTTTAAGTTGGGTTTGGATGAGGATCTTTATATTTGCAATGCACTCACTGTTATGTATGGGAAGCTTGGTCACATTGCTTCTGCATTGAGGGTTTTCGAGGAAATGCCTGTTAGGGACTTGGTTTCTTGGAACTCTATTATTACTGCTCACTCTTTGGTCCAACAATACTTTCGCTCTTTGGAGTGGTTTAGGAGAATGCTGCAAGTTGGGATTCGGCCGGATAAGTTCAGCTTAATCAATGCTCTCGAGGCATGCTCTCTTTCTGCCTATCCATTAGGGGGAAGAGAAGTACATTGCTATGCACTCAAACTGGGTTTTGACTTAGATGTTATGATTCAGACATCGCTTGTTGACATGTACAGCAAGTGTGGGATGATAAATTATGCGGACATTGTTTTTGATAGTATATCTTTGAGGAATAATGTGGCTTGGAATGCAATGATTGGTGGGTATTCTATGAATGGCCAACCACTTGAGGCTTTTTGTTCTTTGAGAAAGATGCTCAATGATGATAAATTGGCTGTTGATAATGTCACGCTCATAAACCTGCTTCCTTCCTGTGCACAACTAGGAGCTGTTTTGGAGGGTAAGTCTATCCATGGACTTGCCATAAGGAAAGGCTTTCTACCTCATCCAGTATTAGAAACAGCTCTGCTTGACATGTATGGTGAGCTTGGTATACCCAAGTTGGCAGAGCTAACCTTTGATCAGATGATGGTTAAGAATTTGGTAACATGGAATGCCATGATTTCTGTATATGTACGGAATGGATTGTACAAGAAGGCCTTAAAACTATATGAAGAACTTTTGAGTGTATATCACAAACCAGATACAGTTACTATCGCAAGCATCCTTCCTGCCTATTCAAATTTAGCATCACTAAGGGAGTGCAGGCAAATTCATGGTTATATAGTGAAATTGCATTATCACTCAAATACATTTGTTTCGAATTCGATTATATATATGTATGCTAGTTGTGGAGATCTAGCAAAAGCCCGTCAAATATTCGATCAAATGCCTTGTAGAGATATAGTATCATGGAATACTATGATCATGGCTTATGCCATTCATGCTATGGGGAGAATGTCCATCGAACTATTTTCTGAGATGAAGAGAAGAGGAATTCAGCCTAACGATAGCACTTTTGTTTCGCTGTTATCTTCTTGCAGCAATTCCGGCATGGTCAATGAAGGTTGGACATACTACAATTCCATGAAACTGGACGACGGTATAGAGCCAAAAATAGAGCACTATGGATGTATGCTCGATCTTATTGGTAGAACTGGTGACTTGGACCAAGCCGTGAATTTTATAGAAGAAATGCCACTATTGCCTACTGCCCGGATATGGGGATCATTACTGAATGCTAGTAGAAACAAAAGAAACATAGAATTAGCTGAATTCGCTGCTGAGCGTATCTTGTCGATAAGGCATGATAATACAGGTTGTTACATCTTACTTTCTAACTTGTATGCTGAAGCTGGGATGTGGGACAAAGTGGAACACATAAAATCTGTCATGAAGATGGATGGAGCAGAGAAAACCGTATCTTGCAGCACAGTAGAAGCTAAATTTAGGCTGCACAGGTTTATCAATCATGACAGATTTCATCCCGAGTCTGACATGATTTATGATGTTCAGAGTATCATTTCAAGGAATACGGTTCAAAAAACATGCATCCATGGTGCCACCAAATTCAAGCCATCAGGCCTGGCTAGAAGAAAAGCAAAATCACCTGAGTACCATAGTGTAAGATTGGCAGTATGTTTTGGACTCATCTCTACTGCACTTGGAAACCCTGTTCTTGTCAGAAAAAACACAAGAATATGTGAAGATTGCCATGTTGTTGTAAAGAGGATCTCAGAGATTACAAAGAGAGAAATTGTAGTGGGAGATTCTAAAGTCTTCCACCACTTCAGAGATGGGCACTGTTCTTGTGGTGATTACTGGTAATTTCTGTCTGTAAATCCCTTACTAACTCTGCCACAAAATACATGGTCAAACTCATGTATAAGGTCACGTGTATATTAACAAAATATGTAGCGTGTGTAAATAAGGAAAAGCAGAATTAGTAATGATCTTAACTAATATTTAAATTCAACCTACTGTGTTGATAAATGGTTTTATCTGATAAAAAAGAAAAAGAAAAAAGAAAAGACTGTCGCAAGAAATTTTTATATCCAATAATGGCTTCATTGTATAGGTAGCAACTTGTGCGCGATTTCATGCATTCAATTCTTACTTCGGACCTGACTTTGGTTTTCTATCTTTTGCTAGGTACATTTTGTTTTCTGTCTTCACCTCATTTTTTGAATCTATGATTTAGATATTATTTCAGATACTTGAGATTTATATGTCAGTAATTAGTATTTTTTGTTATATTTTGGTAAACAATTAGAATTTTGCTAAAGAGTACTCTAAATGTGACACTTATAAGGTTCTAAGAGTATAAAATTTATAATTTTTGTCAATTTTTCAACGCAATATATATGTATCAAAACTTTTGAAACATTCTGGTCATAGCCTCCTTAACCCGCACTCTTAGTCTTAGAAGAGAGTACTTTTATAAACACTATCGATAATCAATAGTATCCATAAAAATGACGTTAAAACAGAATACTTTTATAAACACTATCGATAGAATAGCTGAGGAGGAAAAAAAAAATCATTGAAATCATCATATATAAATGATGATGAAGTTAAGAAGTTGCTAATGCAATTACTCGCTCAGTAAGTAAAAATAATAAATTCACATCACATTCAATGGCATCAACATTGGTTAACAATATCAGTAGAAATATGATACATTTTTGTCAAGTTAATCATTGTTTGCTATATCAATTAGAAAAAAGAAGAAGGTTAATAATTGCTGGATGAAAACTCAGCACATTTTTCCATTTACAAAGGGATTGGTGAACTGAACTGAATACATTTCACCTACTGGTCATTGGTCAAAACTGAATTTCCAAAAAAGTAGTAGAATTCAACTATCCGCCCCTCTCTCTGTCAACGTTATCATCTTCATCTTCTTCTTCTTCATCATCATCATCATCTTCTTGTTCATGATGCCGGTGCTCTTCTTCTTCTTCTTCTTCTTCTTCTTCATGGTTGGCAATCCTTTTACTTCCACAAAAGAACCCAAGAAAAGCACTGAAAAGGGCATCGAAGGCAGCACAAGAAAGCCAGCCGAAGCAGCCATTCTTGAACCTATGAAGGAAGCTCCTATCTCCAAAGTCATCAGAGGGAGTGGACATGGGTTGAAGGTAGGCCAAGGCAGCGTGTTTGAGAAGAGGGTTCTTTATAGGGATCTCATTCCAGCTGGCAGTGTTGGGGATGCTGCTGCTGTGTGACATGATGTCCCTTAGGCTTGTGTATGAGTACGATGATGTCACCCTTGGACTTGCCATCATCTCTGACTCTGTTTCTGTAGGGTAATTACATGATGTTGTAGAATGAGATGGTAATGAGCTTCGTGCCAAAACTGTGTTTCTCGTTGTTGAAGAAGCTTCCATTGCAAAACTTTGACTGCAATTCCCTTTATCTCTGGTGGATAACTAACTATACAAGCGATTTTTAAGGAGAGAAAATTCTGGATAATTCTGTTATGAAACTATAAAAATGAATAAATGAAGAGAGAATTCAATTTACCCCTAAAAAAAACAGAGAGAGAGAAGGAGGGTTGGGGGCGTGTCTACCTTAGCATCGAATACAATAATGCACCTAATAGTTTGTTATAATTTTGAATAGTAATGAACATTTCATAATTTATCAAATTGAAATGCTATTGAGATTCTTAAGTTTCATTAAGATAGATAGAAAGAGTGAGAAGTTATTGATTTATTTCGAGAATTAAACATAACATTGCATTGTATTAAATTGAAACAAGAAGTGGAACAATCAAAAGTGTTTATGCAAAGCACGCCTCATAGCTGATAAACTAAATGATGATATATGATATGATATGATGACTCATCTCTGAGTTGGCTTTATAATATGATTTTCCGTCATATCCATAACCTAAGACCACAATTAGTTAGTCAGAAAATCGATACTCATTCATATTTCCTAGTGTAGTCTAAACTAAATAAATATAGAAAAGCATGTAAAGCAATACAGATTCTATTCGAGTATAAATTTTCAAACAAAATTCTTTATATATCGAATTGCATAGTTTTTATTTACTAAAAATTTATCAAATTCCAAAGCATATATATAAGTGTTGGGCTTACTCACGCTCTTGCTTCTTCACATTGTGACACGTCATTCGCTTTCTCTTCTTCCTCACTTTTTGTCTTACGACATCACTCTCTTCATCTCATCATCACATATATCTTGTGGTTTTCATACACTATACTGTTATTAATTCTCTCAAAAGATAAGATGTAATTACTGTTATTTCATCTTTTTCCTTTTTAATTTGTTTTTATATACTAATGTTTTATTTTCTGTTCTCAAGAAGGTTGAGTTTTTCTTGCATGAGACACAATGACCTTAAATCAGCATGTTTTGGTGAATATTGATTCCTAGAAAACTTATGTATCCGATGAAGCTGTTAAGCATTTTATTTTTGTTTTGTTTTTCATACTTAAATTTAGTCTTTTTTAGCCTTGTTCTTCCTTTTCTTACCTTGTTGGTTTCTATTCTATGAATTTTGCTTGCAGCTAAGCTGACAGAATGTCACATGAAATGGAGTCCAATGCTGCTGCTGCTGCTGAATATGTAGCTCTAGGAGAAGGTTCTACTCCAATGTTGGAAAAGTTCCAGAAGGTTTCAATCATACCTCTAATCTTCTTGATCTTTTATGAGGTCTCAGGAGGGCCCTTTGGAGTTGAAGACACAGTCAAAGCAGCAGATCCACTTTTGGCACTCCTTGGCTTCTTGGTGTTCCCATTCATATGGAGTGTTCCTGAGGCACTCATAACCGCTGAAATGGGAACCATGTTCCCAGAGAATGGTGGCTATGTGGTTTGGGTTTCATCTGCATTGGGACCTTTCTGGGGTTTCCAATTGGGTTGGATGAAATGGCTAAGTGGGGTCATTGACAATGCTCTGTACCCAGTTCTGTTTTTGGACTATTTGAAATCAGCTATTCCAGCTTTAGCTGCTGGTTTTCCAAGGATCATAGCAGTCCTGGTTTTAACTCTGGCTCTCACTTACATGAACTATAGGGGATTAACCATAGTGGGTTGGGTTGCTGTATTACTAGGTATATTTTCATTACTTCCTTTCATGGTCATGGGAATTATAGCAATTCCAAGGGTGAAACCAGCAAGGTGGATCATGGTGGATTTGAACAATGTGAACTGGGGTTTGTACTTGAACACTCTATTCTGGAATTTGAACTATTGGGACTCGATTAGTACTCTTGCTGGAGAGGTGGATGATCCTGGTGAAACTCTTCCAAGAGCCCTTTTCTATGCTGTTTTGTTGGTTGTTTTGGGGTACTTTTTCCCTCTTCTGATAGGTACCGGAGCTGTTCCGGTTAACCGTGAACTTTGGTCTGATGGTTACTTCTCAGAAGTTGCTAGAGTGATTGGTGGTGTTTGGTTAAGATCATGGGTGCAAGCAGCATCTGCTCTGTCAAACATGGGAATGTTTGTGGCTGAGATGAGCAGTGACTCCTTCCAGCTTCTAGGGATGGCAGAGAGGGGCATGCTTCCGGAGTTCTTCGCTAAGCGGTCGCGGCACGGCACGCCCCTCATCGGCATTCTGTTCTCTGCTTCTGGTGTGATCCTGCTTTCATGGTTGAGCTTCCAAGAGATAGTTGCTGCAGAGAACTTCTTGTACTGTTTCGGGATGCTTATGGAGTTTGCAGCATTTGTGAGGTTAAGGATGAAATTCCCACATCAGTCTAGGCCTTATAAAGTGCCTGTTGGAATCACAGGAGCAATATTGATGTGTATGCTACCAACATTGCTAATACTTGTGGTGTTAGTTCTTGCTTCTCTCAAGGTGTTCATTATAAGCATCTCAGTTGTGGTGATTGGGCTCTTCTTGAGGCCTTGTTTGAAATATATGGATCACAAAAGATGGTTGAAGTTCTCTGTTAATTCTGATCTTCCAGACATTAATTAATTAGTTAATTAAGACAGCCTAGAACTAGCTGTAGTGTACATATCATCAAGCCTTGTAAGAATTGAATGTCATATGTCAGTTTGTTAAGATGATTTCAAAATCTCTCCATTATCAAGGAAGGAGCACAATACAATAGACACTAGCAAAACTTAGATGTCCATTGTGGAGAAGCACATGCATGACACATAATAAAACGCAAAGCAGACATGAATATGCTCATAACCATTATTGTTGTCTGTTGTGCAAGTCTTCTATGCTAAATTCCACAACATGTTGATGAGGACTAGGAAATTTAATATGCTGGATACTCCGCGTGGCAAGCAGCCAAATGGAAAGCAGGATCAGAAAACAATGAAATGAAAATGGAAGAAAAATACCTTCCCCATATCAGGTCACTAGTCCACAGCACACACAAGAATATGCAAGTTTAGTTTCGACCGGACATTCCAATGCTTCTTGTGGCATAGATCATTTCATTGCCGCTTTCTTGGCTTATTTGTATGCAACACAACCAACCAATTGGAATATAAATACAAGATTTTCAGATTTTGTGTATCCCTCTTGCTCTTTGATCTGATATATCAATAGTATCAATATAACCATCCATAAAGAAAGAAAGAAAGCCAGAAGAAGGAGAAAGAATAGAAGTGGGGATTGAAAAAAAGAGGAAAAGAAAGAAAGAAAAACATGGGAAGCATGAGAAGCACACCACCATCATCAACAAACAGCCCAAAGAGAAGCTCAAAGACACTTCAAGACTTGTTTGTGCTAGACAAGCCTCTTTTCCCAATCCCATCTTCTCCAACATCATCATTGATTGAAGAGCTTCTCTCTGCAATCTCTTACTGCACTTTTGTCTTCACATTCACTGACCCTTTGGAGTCTCCTGCTCAGAGGGACTCCAAGAGGCTCCAACTCACAAGGCTCATCTCCATATTGAAGTCCTCCAAGAAGCCACCTCATGACAGAGCTTTGGGGCCTCTTGTCACCATGATCTCAGCCAATCTCTTCAGGCCACTCCCTCCACCTTCCAACCCTTCCAGCATCTCGGAATTGGCCGAAGAAGAGGACCCTATCTCCATATTTTCGCCTATTTGGTCGCATCTCCAAATAGTCTATGAAATCCTCCTCAGGCTTGTCATCACCACAGACCATGAAGTGCTGAGAGAGTACATGGATCACACTTTCCTCCTCAAGCTCCTATCACTTTTCCAGTCTGAGGATCCGAGGGAACGCGAGAGCTTGAAGAGTGTGTACCACAAGATATATTCTAGGTTCGTCACTGACCGATCCTTCATGAGGAAATCAATGAAGGATGTGCTGCTGAACCATGTTTTTGAGACAGAGAAGCACCCTGGAATTGCTGAGTTGCTTGAGATATGGGGCACCATAATCAATGGCTTTACCGTGCCGCTCAAGGAAGAGCACAAGCTGTTCCTGATGAGAGTGCTGATTCCTCTGCACAAGACCAAAGGGATGCAAGTGTACCACAGGCAACTTGCTTACTGTGTGTCACAGTTTGTGCAGAAGGAGCCAATGCTTGGAGGGGTTGTTGTTAGAGGCATTCTCAGGTACTGGCCTGTCACCAACACTCAAAAAGAGATCTTGCTCATTGGGGAGTTGGAGGACCTTGTGGAGAATCTAGATCCTGATCAGTATCGGAAATTGGCCTTGCCCTTGTGCACCCAGATTACAAAATGCATAAACAGTTGGAATTCCCAGGTAAATTCTCTTATCAAATTACATAGCCTATTACATAGTGGAAATCATCCAAAGTTAATGACAAGATGTTTCATTGGTATCTCAATCATCATTAAGCACAAGGCTACAAAGCAGCTAGATTACCTTGCTATATTTAGTGTCACTAGTCAGTTTTCTGAATCTTGAATCTGATAAATACTGGTGTTTTTTCTTTCTTTATGATTGGTTTACAGGTTGCAGAACGTGCGCTCTATGTATGGAACAATGAGCAGTTTGTGAAAATGGCAACAATAGAAATGGTGGAAGTGTTCCCTGTGATAGTGGAAGGCATGGAGAAGAACTTGAAAAGGCACTGGAGCAAGAGTGTTAGGCAATTAACAGAGAGTGTTAAGGTGATGCTGGAAGAAATGGACCCTGATCTTTACACTAAGGGTCTCATTGACATGGAAGCTAAAGAATCAGTGGCACTTCAACAAGACATTAAGAGGAAACAGAATTGGGAGAGACTAGAATTGGAAGCTCAAAAAAAGAACCAGTTTCTCAATCCACAACGTTATATATGTGTATCTCACTAAACATCAGTGGATACAACAATAATTTGCAAAGGTTATGGTTGTTTCAAAGTTGCTAGCTGTTGAATGATAACCACAAATATCAACACATCAAACACAGTAGTTGCCAGCTACTGGATTATCATTTTAGAGAGGAAAGAAGAGTTAAAAGATTTAATTATGAACCAATCTCTAAAAAAATATCAAGAGTTTTTCCTTTTGGCTGAAACATCAAAATTGCTCAAGGAATATTTATTGTCTCAAATCAAAATTTAGATGCTGGGTTGCCTAGGGCAACACATATAGCTGAAATCGATTTTTCAAATAAGGTTACAACTTACAAACAATGTAATGATGACAATAATTAAATAAGTTGGAAACTACAAGTAGTCAAATCATATAAAACCTCCCATTCCCCTGCCCCTTCTCCCTCTCCCCCTCTCTCTCTGGTGGTACAAAACTGTGTAACAAAGACACAAAAACCTATAAACTCCAAAGAAAAAAAAGAAAGAAAGAAACTAAAATATTTTAAAAAAAAAAACTGTGATGATGAACACGAGGGTCTAACAATAATAATCCTAGCCTTTAATGAAGGCTTTTTAACTATAAAGACAACAAAGAATGAAGCATTTCCAAAGGTAGAAAGCCATCCCCCCTGTACATTTCTCATGGGAAACACCATCAAATCAAATGAGATCCTTCAAGGCTTTGAGAAATTGCCTGTAATTATCATCAAGCTCAAATGAATTGTATAAGTACTGACATCCCTGACCGAAAACTTGGACAGTGACTAAGCTCCTGTTTTAACATGAATCGTGACTGCAATATAGCTTTGACAACACACACAATGATGAAACGAGGCCAATGCAGATATGAAGCTCATACAGATACATTATACTTGATATTTTGACAGCTTTTCTTTTACTGGGGGCTCCAAAGCAGACATACACTGGTCCCATGCTCCATTTCGCAGCATCTACAGCATAAAAGATGGAACAACGCTCACGCGTTAGTTCACTTCGTCGAAGTCTCGACATACATTTCAATAGGTAAGTCAAGATTGAAGACAGAATGGAACACTGTCAAACAGCAACACTACCAGAATCGTCAACAACAAGAAAGATAACAGCATATGCAATCATAATTGCTATAGAAGCAAGACTAACCTGTTTATATCCGTGTAAAACTTGACAGATTTCATTGTGTAAATCTTCACTCCTTATTTCCTATAGATTAAATAAAATGAGTTTAATTACAGAAACCATATAAGTTCAATTTTTAAGATGATGATTATGGCATACATACATGCCAACTTGCAATGGCTTTGCACATATAAACAAGCGAACTTAGAGCTCCGGAAGGATTAGCTTTGACCTGAAAACAAATAGAAACCCACAATTACTTGAGCAGTCTACAAGTAAAAATTCAAGTGCGTGAATATGAGGAGCATACCATAGCACAAAGACCTCTAAAAGCGTCCTCTTTTTCAATATCATCTCTTATCCTGCCACAAATCATTTAAGTCGATAAACAAGATACCATACAATGAAATAGTAGACATCTAACTAAATTTCAATTACTTACATTGACAAAGCAGTGCACCAAGATTGCATGAAATGCTCCATATGTGGTGATACAAGCTCTGGACAAACCCAGGCAAGCCTACCCAGTGTTATTGCACTATTTTCTATCAGTGACTTGTTGAGTCCCTAATAAGCAACAAGACAATCAGCAACTGTGCATGACTGAAATTACGATTGAAGAGAGCTATAAGATAGTGACCTCTGCATGCTGAAGAATTGGGACCAGGCATGAAATTACAGTTAAAACAATGGGTGAAACCTCCTGACGAACCTGAAACAGAAGTTTATACGTTACACCAACAGATCTAAATTAACAGGTTCACACACTGTCCTAAATCTAAACTATGAAAATTTATATCTACATTATGCTAACTTAAGTTTAGCAAAGCCAATTATCCCATTAACCATACAGTACTATCAAGTTTGATCAGAATAGACTACTAAACATTAACTTACCTTAACTGCTAGTTCTCCAATAGCCCAGCAGGCATTATTTGCTACAGAAATAGCCTCTTTTACCTTAGAAATTTCCTGTACAGCAAGCATAGGTCATCAATAAAATGATTGAATAAATGCAACCCTATAGCTAAACTGATACCAGGTACACACATACCAGCTGCTTGGCGGCAGCCTCAAGAAATTCAGACAAACGAGGGTGCAAATGAATCGGGCATACCTAGCCAAAACAATCATAGTCAGAATACCATCAACCCAGATAAAGAATGAAACCTGACTTTCCAAATAATAATAATAATCAAACACGTGTCCTACAAAAAGTAAGGGCCACAAGCTGATCCTGTCAAAATTAATGTGGACTTGAGTATAATGCAGGTCACAATAAATTTAACGTACTCGTGCAAGGTCTCCTAGTAAGGCAAAGGAACTTTGTCGAACATCAGGAGCATCATCCACACAACAATGCAGAAGTAGGTCCCTCATAGAACATTGTGAAACCTGCAGAGTAATAGTGAAGATAATCTCAATAAACTATGGAAACACGGGTTTAACCAATCTGGAACACATCATAGCAAAGTTCAGAAGATGTTGAATTGCTGTCCAATTTGAAGATGCAGAGCTGTTGACCATGAAACACAAAGAAAAGACTACAAAATAAACCTATTCTGAATGTATCCACTGACACATTTAATCTGAACAAGTAAAGAGGTGGAGTTAATTATGTAAAAGGCATTGTATCATATTCAAGTCACCCATATGACTCACATTAACATTTAAAGAGATTACTCAACAAAAATGCACTTAATTGTAAACGAGAAAAAATAAATTCAAGAAAAAAAACATCCAAGAGGAAGATTGAAAATTAGAGTTTTGGATGAGTACCAAACTCTCTATTCCACTGCCAAGACCCTCTGCTAGTCCAGAAAGAAGATCAAGAGAGCATACAATGAACTCCTTGTCATACTGAACCCCAGCTGCAGCAGGATCAGTCTGAAACATACACAGCTCGTCAGAATATAAAATTCAAAATTAGCACCTACTGCACATACATTAGCCTTTCAGAGTCAGACAAATCAGAAATAAAGATGGAAATTAAAAGATCAAATATATCAAAGTGACCATTACCTTTGCAATTTGTTGGGTCTGGATTATATTTATGCACCTCCTAAATACAGGTTCAGCAAATTGAGCGAATCCAGTTCCCAATGCCTGTTGCAAATAGGACACCACAATTCCACATCAGAAGCAAGGAAATGCATTTGATGGCACAGATATAACCATATAAACCATTTAGAATAATATAGAGAATGTCCTCAAAGTGCATGCATAAGTAACACTAGAGAATGATAAACTAACACAAATACAGCCCATATAAACAAATCAGGATAATATAGACAATATCCTTAAATTGCATGCATGGATAACACTGGAGAATGATAAACAAACTTCCATATACTATCATAGTCCCACACAATTACATTGTGATATATGAATTTAAAATTTCAGTAGGAAATAGATTATTATCAAGTTTAATAGACACCATATCATATTGATTGTAGTAGAAACTCCTACATGTAGTAAATAGGAAAAACTGAGAAGCATACATGTGCTATAGATGTAAAGCATTCCAGGAGGGGAAATATATCTTTGTCTGAATTTGAAAGCTGCTGCCACTTCTCAATTAATGGCGGCATGAGAATGTCAAGATAAACAGGCTGCAAAGCGAGGGAACATCGAGTTGGTATAGAAATGTCATCGAAACAAAAGAGCAAGAATACTTTTGATATAAATCAAAACGAATAATCTGGGATGGGAGAAAGAGAACACTCCAGGTTGTAGAAGGTTGTTTATCCTTCTATGTAATGCTATTAAAAGAGAACATACCTGATTCAGCTCTCCTCCAACTGCTTCAGCTAGAGTTCCAATGGCATCATATACAATTCGGAGATTTCGTCTCTAAAGTTAAGAACATAGAATCACAATTGAAGATGTCTGAGTAGGCATGTAATGAGAAGTGATACAAAAAAGTAACAAAAAGAGGCAATATGATAAAATTATGGTTCATTTTTACAAGAAAAATAAGAATTGAGTGTTGTCATTGCAATTAAAGCTTAAATGACCTGATATTTCCCAAATGCGATCATCAGGTGCTTTAATATAATTTCCAAACGTGGTGCCAACTCCTCAGCAGCCTCCTGTTGAAGTAAGCCAAATTTAAAGTATGGATAAAAGTAATAATAATGGTATAAGTAATAACTTAATCGATTTGTTTTTTTTTTTTTTATAAAAAAGCTAAGAGAGATTGTAGTTACCTCTTCTAGAGTTGCAAAAGCTGAACAAGCAGCCTCTTGCACCCGCTTATTATCATCCAAAATTCTTCGCAGTAGGCCCATGAGAACATTATCAAATTGGTCATAACCTTTTGGATGCCCAACACCCTAACATAAACACAAATCAATATTCAAACAATAAGACATCTGGAATCTAAATGAAATTTAGATACCAAATTCCATTATATCTATCCCATTGTGTATTAACAAACACATATATCAGTTCATGCCATGTGTATCAATCAAGGTTGTCAAGTTCGTAGTTCCTAGGTGGGAATGGACAAGGAAAGTAGGAACGTAAAGCGTAGAATCGTAGCACAAAACGGAAGTTCCTACCTATTTTATAAAGAGTCATATTCAACAATATATATATATATATACATAATATAAATTATAAAATTTATGTATTTTATAACATTTATAATATGTATAATTTTTGAAGCAACCCTTATATGTTAATATTTATTTTTCATGATATTTATTTATAATATGTACATTCCTGATATTTATTTATATGATTTTATAACATTTATAATATATATAATTTAATTAATTCTTTCTGAAAGTGATTGGGCTCATACAAGTGAGAGAAGCCCAATCCAATACTTGTAAGAAACCCTAAAGGGTTTATTTGTTCTCAATGGCTAATTTCCATTTTCTCTATCAGTTCTCTTCTGCAGCCGCCACCACCTTCTCTTCTCTATTCCTTTTTGCTTTCTTGTCTTTGCTTCCCTTACAGTTTGCTTCTTGTTCGTTTGCTTCTTCTTCTATGTTCAGTGCCTCTGTCTCTGCTATTCTACTTGCCATCGCTGTTGCTGCTCAACTCTGTTGGCTGCCACCGCTCCCTTGCCATCGCAGGCCAGCATTGTCGCTTTGCCATGGTTGCAAGGCCGACACCGATCGCAAAGATACAGAACAAGGAAAACAAAAATACAGAACAGGGTTGGAGCGCAAAAAACGCCGCTCCCACCCCTCCTACGTCCCGGATCGACGTTCCTACTACGCTGCTACCAAAAAACGATCCTACTTAGGATCTGGAGCGCTCACCCACCGAAGGAATGTAAGAGCATCCGCTCCGGAGCGCGCTCTTGACAACATTGGTATCAATAAATGCTATCTACTCCTGGTTTCATTTTAATCCATTGACTATTTAAGTATAACAATTATTCATATTTATTGTGCATGCCAAAATTCGTAAGCACAAAATGCATGAAATGAGCCCTCAACTCAATGATGAATTTAGTGAAATATTTTCCTATTAAGTATATTTTATTGGTAAGAATTAATTTAACGTTATGCTGAATTGCTGATGCCAACAGATTGTAACCTAAGCATTTATAACAAATACAAGCTCAAATTAGAATTTTAGTTATAAGAATATGAAAACAATGTAATGAGAATAATTGGTTATATCAGAATATTACGAATAGGGAAGGTAACACTTGTATACAACAACAATAATAACAAAGTCTTGTCCCAATTAGTGGGGTTGGCTACATAGATCTAACTGATTCAATGAGGTATTTACCAATAATTTGGAGCGATATAAACATGGGATTGGCTACATAGATCTAACTGATTCAATGAGGTATTTACCAATAATTTGGAGAGATATAAACAAATGATTGTTAAGCATCTAAGGAAAGTGGTGAACCACACCTTAAAAGGCTAGCTATTAAGGGGGAGAACTACTTTCCTTAAATACAACATCAAGCATCCCATACTACCCGATGTAGGACTCTGGGCATCCCATAGAATACCCAAGTCCCTAACAATACAGCGCCCCAGGAGAGCCGACGTCCCGACGGCTACACTCTACGATACTTTACTCGGCCTTTTGCCAGTCAGAACCCTCCGTAAGTAGCCCTCTGTGTGCCGCCGACAACCAGCTTTGATACCATTCTAAGGGAAGTGGGGAACCACACCTTAAAAGCTAGCTATTAAGGGGGAAGAACCACTCTCCTTAAATACAACATCAAGCATCCCATACTACCCGATATGGGACTGGGCACCCCATAATACCCAAGTCGCTAACAATGACCTTGAGTTATATTTTTAAAAAATAACTTGTATCCAATGAAATATACTACAAGAGCACAAAACAAAACAATCATGAAAGCATCATTGTCAAGAAAATTTGCCGTTTAATTGCAGCTGCGGAGCGAACAAGAACATATTCATACCTGAACAATAAATTTGCTAAACCGAGAGAGTGTCCAGCATGAAATACTTCGTATCAGAGGAAACTTATCATCAAGAAGAGGGATAAGAAATGCCACAATCTACAAATGTAGAACCATGGACAATTTTAGTATTTTGAATGTCATACTAATACAATATGAATGCCAGTTACAAAACTGGAATAAAAAGAGTACTGGATGAAATGTTTTACTTCTTTGAGGACAAATATGAATGACAAGTTATCCAGAAAACTATCATAAGCATAAAACTGCGAGTAAATAATTAAACATAAGCCTAACTAAACCAGTATGAAAGAAAAAACACTGCCACAGAGAATTTCATTGGACATGAGTGATTCCAAAGGGAATTGTAATATTGCAACAGGAGCAAGAAAACTTTATGTACCAATAGTCTGATAGTAATAAAATTATATTATTGAAATAAAAATTATACAAACAGATTATAGCATAGTTTAATCAAATTTCTTAATTTCATAACAAGTTAAACTATTTTTTTCAATAATTAGGCTCCCTGCTTCATGATTAAAGTAATCAGATCCAAATAACACAATACCTCAGCCAAATGAGGATAAAGACCATTGATGCAACCCTCGCCAATGGCCCCAAGAGCCAAGACAGCAGCTTCTCTTTCTTTCCAAGCATCATCACCACCAGTTGTCAACTTGGCCTGCACATTTACGACAATGTTTGAGAGTGGGCAACAAAAGATATGGCCATTGGTATCTTTATATACATAATTTTTTATATTTGATTCATTACAAAATTACAATTATGTATACAGCAACCCCTATGAACTGAAGATCACAAGTTGAATAGGAATACTCCTTATCTAGTTATTATGATAATTTGGACCTCATTCCAAAACGACCACAACATGTTACCTGAACAATAGGCATTAGAGTAGGAAGAATCTCATCTCCAAAAACATTTGAGAGAATATCTAGAGCAGCGGCACTGCATTTGCGTAAATTCCATGTGTTGACAACATCATCATCCTGTATATTTAAAAAAAAAAATCATATTCATATGATGAGAGCATTTTCCCCCCCTATCATCCCACTTTCCAAAAGCTAGAAGCAAAAAGATTAATCAAATATCCAGAGAAGGGCAACCAAAAGAGTAAATAAGACATACATCATCTTCAATATCATCTGATCCATGAAACCTTGATACGTGAAATCGTGGTTTCAGATCCTGTGGCATAAAACTCATTAAATACCAAAAATAAGAATCTCAAACTAAAAAAAAAAGTAACTTAACCAGTAAACAATCAAACCTGGTCTCGATCAGGTTGAGAACCTTCTTCCTGAAGAAAAAAGTATAAAATAAATCAGGCCATGTAAGCAAGAATAACGAGTTAATTCAAATTCATTTTTGTTATATAGAAATTGAAACTTATTAACAGGAAAGAGAATAGAGAACCTCAGCTTCAATAACTGATTCATCATCATCGGCATAAGCCATGTTTGACAACAATACCTACATAGATGCCACAGACAAACCTCAATAACACAACTCGAACAGTAATGGATTATTAAAAAAAATATAAGTGTCATTAGATTTACAGGAATTAAACGAGGCAAGAATTCTCTCAAATTCTCAGGTGGCAGTTGAGCATCACAATATGCAGACCTGCAACATTAATTATCAGAAAAAAGAGGATGCAAAAGGTACTAAAGATTTGAGATAATATTTAAGCAAAGTTTAAAATCCTCTAAATAAATGTAACAATTACATAAAAAAATACCAACAAACAGAAATCAAACTCTTATTTGCATTAAGCTACGGCTTCCAGAAACATTAAATTGGTTATTCATTTATCAATCTAGAAACTAAGCTCTGGTAAAATAGAACCATCATACAAAGATGGATATACATAGATGGACAATTGCATCGCATATATATCAGAAAAAATATTTCAGGCTGGCTATTTTAGCAAATTTGGTGACAAAAGTGAAGTGAAACTGGAACTTGATCAATCTTAAATATATGATGTACTTGAAAAAATGGTCAAAACAAGTTCAATGTGTTTTAACAAATAGTACCAAAATTCACAGGCTTCAAGGGCTACTTCATCATCAGTGTCCTTGTTGACTTGTAACATGTATTCAATCACATTCCTTAGATGTGGCTGCAGTGCAGTTAACAATTGTGTCAGATAAGAGAGAGCTGGTACAGGAAAGTGAATTTTAATTTTGAAGAGAGCAAATAGGCAAGACACTTGGTCACTGCTTGTGAGTGGGTTGAAAAACAGAACTGTATTTAGGCATAATAAAGTATGACTGCAAGATAAGATATAAAAACACGGCAAGATACCCAAACTTTACTGCATCAAAATGATATGCATCATCATCATGAACCAACTATCCCTGAAGTTCAAGCTAATAGGTGAAGTCTCATGAATGGTTCATACATAACAATTTTTTCCACCTCATTTTCTAAATACTCAAATAAAACATGCACTGTCATGGATTAAAAAGAGTAGATAAACTAGCTCAATAAGCAATCTTCCTAAGGAAATGATCATATTTGGAAAGCAAAACTTCAATGAATCAGAAGAAGATGCCCACCTCTAAGAAAGATGGACGAACTTCAATTAGCTGAACGAAGGCCGCACAAACCTGAACATCAATGTCAACAAGGATAAGTTTAATTGCATCCAACATCAATAAGAATCAGCAATAATCCAATCAACAAATAACAGTAAATATATTCACTAATTGTGATAAGCAGTCGAAAATTAAAAGAATAGCAACATGAAAACATCAAGAGGGTCTAGTCTCCACTCTACTTGGTTATAAAAATAACTCAGTCACATAAACAGAGGGCAGAATCAAAGATCAAACCATTCAACTAAGAGCAATTCAAGCCAACAAAAATAAGCTATATTAGTCAACATATGTTTCACTTGAGTTGCAACTTGCAACAAATACATGCACACTAGTAATGTGAGAGTATGAACTCACCAACTTCCGCACATCTGGAGTAGGGTCGTTTGCAAGGATAAAGAGACCTTGGAGATATTGGTCCATGGATGCATATAAGGCCTACAGAAGAGTGGTTTAGATTTAAAGAGAAAAAATTCCAAGCACCATTAATACATACAACAACCACATAATGGTGGTTACAGAGTCCCAGTATACTTACAGAAGGCATTAACATAATGTATTGATTTACAGAACCCAATGATAGCTTTCTTAATGAAGCATGAGGTGATTGGAAGAACTGTAAAAAAAATAGTTGGAGGGAACAGTTACAAGAAGTCAAGAGAACAATAATAAAAGTAAAATAAAATACTAATGTTACCTTAAATAATCTCGTGAGGAATATGTTAATAGGGCGCTCTGCTAACCCAGGCACATCAGAGTCAAGCACTTGGGGAATATCCTCACAAATCTGCATTGCAATCATATGTAAGTGTTAAAAAGGAGTTTATGGAAATAAAGGTTGTGAAATTTTGGATATCAGTTGCTGAAACTGTAATCGCCAACCTGTTTAAAATCTAGTACATACAACCCTCTCCATTCATATGACTCTTAATATTTTTTTTCACTTTTATATGCTGTATTAGCCTTCAGCAAAATTGAGACCAAATGTACATTCAAGCCAATGTGGCATTGTCACAGAAAAACTGAAAAACCAATTAAAAAGGTGCCATATTTCTCATTCTCACTAAATTTCCTGTCCCAACTCAATCCCTCGCTACTCTACTGGGGTTCCTCAAAACACACTCACTTATTCCTTTAGTATCCCCCCACCCCGTGCCACCCCCCAATCGCACAAAAAGATATGGCAGTTGCTGAATCGTATAGCTTTTGTCACTAAAAGTGTAAATGAGAGAGGTCTTACGAAACTATGATAAACACCAGAATGGATTAGCTGAAAAGAGAGAGAAAGGGAGGGGTTTGAAAAGAAAATCATTCCTTTAGAGGCTATCAATCAGTATAAGTCGGCAGTAGCTCTTTTATTGATCCAACGGTCAATATACACAAAGGGGTGAGCGGATGACTTCAATCTTTAGATCAACTTTTGAGAAAATCCAAATTGCAATTAGCATTGTGTTCAGTCTATGATGATGTGTAATTTTTTTTATTTGATTATTTTTGCCCGCTTTGTTTTCTTCTTTCCTTTTAATAAAAAAAAAATATCCCTAGTGAAATTTCAGTAACATACTAGAGGATCTGGAATTCACTATATAACTGCTATTATCATCAGAGGGGCATTACACTGACCCTTAAAAAGAGAACATACCTTGGATAATGCATCCATTGCACCTTCCATGTGATTTAGATCATTACTGTCCAAGCAATTTACAAGGGCTTGCAACAGTTCAGGCCACCCTGAAACCCCACCTATTTGAACAACAACACTAACAATAGTTCCTGCTGTGGACCTTATATGCCTATCTGCCGCACCAAGGCAAGGAAGCAACTCTGATTTCACGTATTGTTGGTATGCAGGAAGCATAGATGTATATGCACTTCTGAGGTTATTCTTCAGATATAGACCTGCAGCCTGCCGAACCTCCACCGATTTCCCCTGTTTAAAAAGCAAATTAATAACCACAGCAGCACAATTAATAATGCATGTCAGGAACTTCATCAAGCCATAAATGCCACACATCCAGCACTTGCACAAGAGCTATCTTTCTGGACATCAATGAACAGATCACGTTTTACACATCCTTAGGCACGAAGTTTCAAATAACGCAATCCAGGTTCTACTACAGATTTTCAGGGGCAATTTGTAATAGTTGACTTTTTTTCTTTTTAATATAAGACATCAGGGACAAGTTAAGCGAAACATGAAACAGGGAAATCAGTGAAAATAGACAATCAAGCCGTGCCGCATTCCTGTCTGAAGCTACCCATAGCAGGCGATCATTTAGCGACTACCTTGATCAATGAGGCTACTGGATTTAGTTCAGAACAGTCAAATCAAACACAAAGAGCCAATGACATGATCAACAAAATCCCACAAAGGGAAACATCCCAATCAAACTAAAACACCACGGGGTGATTGCTATGATTCCGAGCAGCATCAAAATACACGGAGGCAAATAAACAGGACATCCAGCAGGCAAAATTGAACGCATCAGAAAAGAGCAATTAATCAGACCAAGCAATCACTGAATAAACAAAACAAAACAAAAAAACCTCTCAGTATTGAATACGAAATTTAGCACCGCAAAAATAGAAATCAGCAGAGTATTAGAAGCAATCACTAAAACTCACAAAAATATTTTTATATAAAAAAAGAAGGAAAATATGGAGTATGAGAATAGGAGAGGTGGTGAAAGTGGGAATAGGAGAAAACCTCAGCACGAGAGAAGATGAAGGCGAGGTAATTGTTGAAGTCAGGGAACTGAGAGTAGTGCTGAAGGTGCTGCCAAATCTGGGCCTTATCGGCGGAAGAGGAATGGGAAATCTGCTGCTCGAGGAGGCCGCAGATCTCCTTGAACCCTTGCTCCTGTGGCTGCCACGATTGATTCGCCGCCGCCATCGCTACCTGATTCCGCCGAAGCAGAAGAAGACGAAGAAGAAGAAGAAGAGGGGTTTGGGTTTTGGAATTAGTGGGCGCAGCAAGCAGAGAGAGAGAGAGAGAGAGAAGAAGAAGAAAAGGGAAGAGAACGACACCCCTTTTTAAATGAAACGCAACACAAGTCTCGCAGCTTATTGCAAAGCAGCAAAGAAAGAATAGAAAGAAAGAAGAACAAAAAATTGCAAAAGCTTTTTTGGTTTCTGCCAGCAAACAACAGAGTGGGGGGTCAGGTCAGTCAGATCAACTCTCACTCGCCACTACTACTCTCTCACACACACACAGAATCAATCAATTTCACCGATTGGGTTTTTCTTCGTTGGGCTTTAGGGTATTACTTCTTACAAAGAAAAAGAAAAGATGCTCTCATGTTATTATAATTCAAAAAATCATATGCCCATTATTGTTTTGTTTGATCCTGACCCAATAAAGATCAGCATGATTCCTTGATGCTTTGAATATTTTAAGCCGGTTACTGCTTTTTATTAACTCTTGTTTTAGTGTCTACACTGATTTGAGAATAGCTTGTGTCAAATCGACATTAAGGAGCACAAACAAGGATGAACTAATTATTTTAAATCCATCATCTTGTTGCTATAACACCAGAATTCAGTAAGCCATAGAATTCTTTCAAGAATAGATTTGTCTGCAATAAACAGCATACGTTAGTAGTATAGTAGTACCACACAATCATCTTTTGGGAAACTGTGTCCCCCACAACAGAATTTGTTAAAGCCAAAACAGAAATACATGTATAGGAGAGAGCATTCATTGATTCTGTGAAACAAGTTTCTATACAACACTACTGAGTTGTTTTGAAAGGAAACCGGTTACGTGCTCGACGACTGAGGTACAATAGTAGTTAGCACTTTGACATGTCCTGTTGTACTACTTTGGAACAAGTAGTGTATTGGTTCCCTGTGGGACCCTTCTTCTTCTTCTGTCCTTTCGTATGTATTAATTACTTAATGGCACATCATAAATAAAGACTGCAATGTACACAGCGATGACCATCACATGTTTCGGCTTGGATACAATACAAGATTGCTCATTAAGCCATAGCCCTAAATTTACAGAACTTGTCGTTTGTTCTTGGAAGCAGAAAGAGGGCCTTGAGAAGCATCATCCTCAATATCCCATTCTTTTGTCCAATTCCATTGAAGTATTGTTGAATAAGGTTGGCGGATTGAATTCAAAACTGATAAGCTAGCACATAAGACTTGGCAGACGCTTGCACACATGAAAGACAAAATGGCCTCTGACTTTCCATCTACTAGCTTTTGTCCACTGTTTGGAGTTGACAGAGAAAACCACAACTGCTTCAAAACTTTCAGTTTATGGTTTTGGTGATTTCATCACAGAAATTTCCTTGAATTCATCCACACAGGTTGCGGACTCCTGAGAATCAATCAAGCAGAGCAAATTAGTTAAAGAATCAGTCATCAAAGTATGTTTGTCATCATTGATGGTGACACTGACAACAGTTGTTCAGTACCTAAAATTTAGAATTTAGAATGACCTTAAGCCAACAAGTAGTCCATTCTTATGCTTAAGATCTGATGTCATTTTTTTGCTTTTCTGCAGCCTGCACACACAAACAAAAGTATGTAAGGTATAAGGTGATAGCAGTCTCATCATAAGTACTAAGATTTATATGACACTAGAACTCGGTTTTTTAGAGAGAAGAAAGGATTCTTCATCAAAATTGAAGGAAATACATTCAAATTTGGTCATCGACATAACTCAAGGTCGTAGAATTATAGATTTGAAAGCCACACATCAACCAATCAGAATTGTTAAGGATATATTCCAACTGAATTCCATTACCAGCAGAATTTCAACTCCGAATAAAATTGAACTAGAAACACATGTGTGAGATACAGAAAAGTGGCCTACCTTTTGCAGCTTCTGTAGAACAGAATCCTCAAAAGCTTGATACCCAGCCCCGACCAGATTATCCATCCTAGCAGCTTCAGCAGGCTTAGGAGCACTTGACGAATCCGCCACAGTTGTTGGTTTTAGAGGTAAAACCAGCAAGGGATTACCAAGATGACCAATCATGCTTCCTGTTGCAGCAACCTGGGTAAAAGAACCACCAATCACAGATTGGTAAATCACATAAAACAAGCATTTCAACACAAACAGTAACAACAATCAAGCCTTGTCACCCCAGCAGTTTAAATGGATCAATAAAAAATCTTCCTATAAAATTCAAAATTCTCAACAACAGTATCTAAAACAAGGTCTTTCTGATAACTTCCCCTAAATTCCCCTTCCTCTAACCCGTCATTCTTCAATCAACAACATTGAACTCCATCATACAAATCAGAATTTCAACAAAATCATAAAAGAAAATTAAGGCCTTTTCCTGGTAAATTTACCTAAACTATTCTCCATCTAACCGTTTCAATCACAAATCCAATCACATACACATTAGAAACAAAAGAAAAAAGGAAAAAGGAACTTAAACATAGGAAGAGAAACTTACAGCTCCTTCCTTAGTAGCCATTACAACGAGTGCAGAACCCTTCTTCTTACTCCCCTTGATGACAACATCTTCCACTTCACCAAACTTCGAAAACAACTCCCTCAGCTTCTCCGCCGAATAATCCTCACCCATCTTCTCCCACGAAACTTTCAGAACCTTCTCATGGTCCAACCCAACACCCTCTCCACCACCGCCGCCGCCACCAACACCACCTTTACTCTCTCTCTTCACCTCCGTCTCCAACACCACCTTCTTGGCATGCATGGCCCTAATTCTCGCAATCTCCTCCTTCAGCTGCCTCGCGATCCTCTCCTCCTCTTCCCGAGCCTTGGCAGAAGGATCAGGAGCGAATGCATCACGCTCCCGCTGCTCGAGATCGGAGACCATCCTGCGGCGTTTTCCATCGCGCTGCTCCTGGCGGCGCTGTTGGTCGCGCTTGACGCGCAAGAGGTCATCGAACAACTTGCGAGCCTTTTCGTCTTTGAGGATCTCGTAGGAAGCCTTCAGGTTCTGGAACTCGGCGTGTGCGTTAGGGTCGTCGGGTCTCTTATCGGGGTGCAATTCGCGTGCCTTGGATCTGTAAGCTTTGGTGATTTCTTTCTCGGTGAGTTTTGCGCCTTCTTCGCCCGATGGGAGACCTAGAACACGGTAGTGGTCAACGTTTGCGTCCATTGTAGATGCTGCCTGCAAGAGACGATTTTTTTGGTGGAATGTGTGAAAACCCTGCGATGTTCGAAACCCTAACCCTAGCTTGCGAGGATTAGCTAGGAGAAGACTCCAGAAAGAGTCTTGTCCTATTTGGCTTTACTGCGCTTTTATTTTATTATATTTTAGTAATTTTTGTGGATTTTATTTTGGGGATTTATTCGGTTTAACCTATTAATATAGGCTAAAGTTAATATAATTTGCTATTAACGGAAGTGGTCATGGTCGCAGCCTTTCAAGACGCGTCTCATTTTCAATCACACTTCCTCTTCATCTCCCTTTCGCATAATGGGTTCTCTTTCTAGCGACAGGTTATGGATTGAGTTTTTTTCTTAAACTGATAAAGTTGGAGAGTATCAATATAAATTAATTTAATTTTTGAAGATTACTAACCTAACATGTTATCAATTATATAAATTTAAACAATTTAAGTTAATTTTATCTATAGAATATGACAAATACATGTGTTGGGTACCGGTACCCAATATTTACCTGGGTACCGAATCAAAATCCTAAATTAATTTTCATCTAGATTTCATTTGCATTAAAGTTTTTCTTAATGAAAATTACCAAAAAAAAAATAGTTCTGTAAGGTAAAAACAAAACACTTTTGTTCACATCAAAATAAAAAAGTATTTTGAATAAAATTATCTTAATTATTATTTGAATTTAATTATCAATACATCATAATTAAACTCATATTATTTATATATAATATAATAATTATATTTCTTATAACAAAAAAAAATGCAAAGGGTATTTTTCACATATTAAAACACAAAAATAAACTTATTCACCCATATACACCAAATGTGCACAATTTGCGAAAGTCCACTTATAAGTAAAGTGGCCTTTGTATTGACATTTTATGCTTCATAAACCGATACTTAGACCAACATTTTAGGCTGCATAAAATGACACTAACACTAAAATAGTTATTTAACCACCGTTGTATACATGCCTATAAACTCAATATGGGTCCATGACTTTTGTGTAGATTTTAGAAATTTGGTTAGAGAGACTTGATGCGACAAGTCATATTGGTGCATTTTGGAGGCTATAGATAGAATAAAAAGGTCGTTTCCCTTATTAAGAAAGAAAAATGGATAAATAATACATCGACGGTGTCCAAACTGACTACTATCCTCATTACAAACAAACGTCCTAAACAATCAAAATTACAAGAGATAATATAATTTATATAAGATTATAAAACAAGCAACAAACATTGGGAAAGCAGTCTCCACAAAACTCAACGTCGATGAACATCCCTCAATGCATTGAACGCCATCCCAACCTTTCCCCACCATAGCAAAAAATGGCATAGGAATTCATAATATCTATGGGGTTTTCTTTCTGACTTGACTCAATCAAACAGACTCAATCCTTTTTATTATTATTTAACCTGGATAGAAAGAAATATGGACTTTGGGGCGAGAAAGCAGATAAACAAAGTAATTGCCGATGGCATAAGGAGTTGATTGTGCAGTGGCTTTACTCATCCATTAGTTGCCGGCATCGCGGCTGTAAAACTGGTCAAGAGTCTTGGCTGGAATACGATGAAGAAGCTCACGAGGGAAGATCCGAAGCAAAGTCCATGCAAGATCTAGTGACTCGAAGATATTGCGAGTGTCATAAGCTCCCTGGGTGACAAACTTCCTCTCGAACTTGTCCAAAAATTCCAGATACAGCTGTTAATAGAAGGAGGAGGAAAAATGGAAGCATTTCATTAATATCACTTCAATGACAAAATTTCACCTAATCAAACAAAGTAGTTTACGAGAGAAAAGAATTAGATACCAGATCCTCAGACGAAAGTGCTTCTTCTCCAACCACGGCTTTCATTGCCTGGACATCCTTTCCAATGGCATAATTTGCATAGAGCTGAAAAGAAACAGAATAGCATCAATGAGGAAGTTTGAAGCAGAAAAACAAATACATGATTAAGAAAGAGAAATACAGAATCAGACCTGGTTGGAAACATCAGCATGATCCCTTCTAGTCATTCCCTCACCGATAGCACTCTGCAAAGGTGACCAATGTTCCATCATTAGAGAGCAAACCACTTAACTTGCTATTTAATTACGAAATAGAAGATATTTATCACTTGACAGCACCTTGATGTCAAACAAACAAGATTAACATTACCTTCATCAACCGAGATAGTGATGGAAGGACATTGATTGGTGGGTATATCTGTCTATTATGAAGCTGCCTGTCAATGTATACCTGCCCTTCAGTGATATATCCTGTCAGATCAGGAGTTGGATGCGTAATATCTGTACAGAAGTTCAAGAAGTATGATCAGCCAGCATATCAATCAAGATAGCTGAAAAAGTCTGATATTTCGTTACCATCATTAGGCATGGTTAGGATTGGAATTTGTGTGATAGAGCCTTTTCGTCCCTCAATTCTTCCAGCACGTTCATAAATTGTTGCAAGATCAGTATACATGTAACCAGGATAACCACGTCTTCCAGGTACTTCTTCTCGGGCAGCAGATACCTAAACAATCAAAAAGTGATCAATAGCTTGCGTCAAGATGTTGTTTGGAAGATGCTTTTAACATTTTTTTCAGTTACTTCTTAAACGCCAAAAATAAAAGAAAGAGATAAGTCAATTTTTAATCATCCCTCAAGCCTCTGAAAATCGTTGTAGACACATAGAATTCTGGTGAAGTCCAGAAAAGGTTTCTGGTCTCCAATTCTTTTGCCTCTTTGTCCTATTTTTAAGGTCATAAATTATAGTTGAAGGCAATCACCTCACGAAGAGCATCAGCATAAGAACTCATATCTGTGAGTATCACAAGAACATGCTTGCCACATTCATAGGCCAAATATTCAGCAGTAGTAAGAGCAATACGGGGAGTGATAATACGCTCAATTGTAGGATCATTTGCCTGTAGTATAAACAGTAGCAAGATAACAAACAGGTTAAGAATAAGCTCTTCCATGAAAATTTAAAATATATATATATATGAGTAGATTGGTAGAAGCCTAATTTGGATTTCATTCTTTTAATGTTTTCAAAATATATCAACTTGGATTCCTCAAATAAATTATGATGATCCATCATAGTATTTTTTAAGGTCATTTTTTTTTTTAATTATAATAAGTATGACTACTGACAAGGAAATTGGGATGCTGAAAACAAAAGTTAAAGGGAAATTGGAAAGCAAAATAAAAACAATTGCATACTAATTGCAAATATTACCAAATTAAGGAAAAGAGTCACTCTCTCCATTGAGCCATCCTCCTCAAAGTCACGTTTGAAAAACTGTGCAGTCTCCATGTTGACTCCCATGGCTGCAAACACAATGGCAAAATTGTCCTCTTCTCCATCCTGCATAAAACAAGATTTGTAAGAAAAGCCACCTTTGTTTCAAACCAAAAAAATAGTAATAATATAAAATAAACAATAGAGGACAAAGAATACCCATATTATATAAGTTATAATAAATCAAGAGAATTTAAACCATTGGTAAAAATACAATTTATTATGTACCTCAAGAAGATTATCAGACTTCTCCAATCGCTTGACTAAGCCAGCCTGACGACAAATTTGTGCAGCAATTTCATTGTGGGGGAGACCAGCAGCTGAGAATAGAGGGATCTTTTGACCTCTAGCAATAGAATTCATGACATCAATTGTAGAAATTCCTGTCTGTATCATCTCCTCAGGATAGGTTCTCTCACTAGGATTGATGGAACTTCCTGAATTATTGGGAAAATGTAAGAAAAAAACCAGATATCAACATACAGTTGTAGAGCACCCAGAAGGAAAAATACCTGATATATCCAAGTAAGCCTCGGGTAATATTGGTGGACCATTATCAATTGGTTTTCCTGAACCATTAAATATGCGCCCAAGCATGTCCAGTGACACAGGAGTTTTTAACACCTGTAGAAATAAACAGGATGAAAGAAAAGTAGGAAGTCAACTACAGAAAGAACTGATTCCAATACAGTACAGTAACATGTAAAAGGAAGTCAGAGAATAAAAAATCAAAAGGAAGAATCTTAGTTTCAACCAAATAATCAATAGTCATAGGTAAACTGATAGGAGACTTAAGTGGGGATGAAAATTAATCATGCGAATGTCAAGTTAATAACATATAGAATTTCCCCTTCAGAACAAATTAATACAACAGTAGTCAGCAGGCAAACCTAGTGAGTAGTAATAACAAAGAGTCTATACCTCTCCTGTAAATTGCACTGTTGTAAACTTATTGTCAATCCCAGATGTACCTTCAAAAACCTGGTCAATAGTAAAAAATAAAAAGGTGAGTAAACTTTAATTTGCTGGCATACAAAAGCATTTAGTATTAAGGTCATCACAGCTTCAGTCTTCATGAACATAGTACACAACAGTGAACGGATTCCTTACTAAGAAAACTACTCAGAAACGTAGAGAGAGCAAGAGACTCCTAAAGTATTTAGATTATGGACAGAAAATGAAAACATAAACTCAAAGATAAGAAGCAAGTACAAAATATTATATACAAGTACAGATGATTCTATTCAAAATAAAAGAGAGAAAAAAAAAATTGCATAGACAGAAGATGATTAGGGGTGCTATAGGCATTCACCTGAACAACAGCCTTTTCACCATCAACCTCCAGAACTTGTCCACGTCGAGTAGTTCCATCTCCTAAACGAATATTAACAATCTCTTGAAATTTGGGTCCCTGATGCAGTTGATCAGTAAAAATGTTAACAGTCTTTCCGTGCTAATCAAGATATCATCATTGAGAAACATTTTAAAAGTTAAAAAAATCAATAAGCATAGTGAAGGGCACACAGTCATTACCTTCACTTTATCAAGAATGACCAATGGTCCAGCAACTCCAGATACAGTTCTGTATTCTGCAAGATTAGCAAACAAACAACAATTCAGAGTGGAACTACACATAAATGGGGTGAATACCACAAGTTATCAATGTTAATTGATCAACAAATTCAGTAGTCTAGCTTGCAAAATGTCTCTTTCTGCACAATAGCAAGCATTAAATATCCTTTCTTCATTTATCAAATACTAGTGTATACACACACCAACAGGGAACCCCATCATAATAGAAAATTAACAAGACAGGTAAACCGATCAAGACACATACCCATTCCAATCTCCAAGGTACCCTCCTCCATATCTTCAATGTTCTGAGCCACTCCCATTTTGGAACTTCAAGCAAGCAGACAAAGAGAAGAATCATATAAAAGTCAGTAAATGCTAAACCAATAAGTAATAAGACAAACAAGAACCATATTCTAAACAATTCACTGATTCCATTTTACAATTAAGACACGGCAAACACACCAATAATAATTAAAAAAATTCAGAAAAATACCAATTCTTAAACCATAACAAAAGCTCATGCGAAAAAAAAACAGTTTAACTTATAACCTAACTCGAACCATCCAAACTAAACTTCAATTGCGTGCCCTAAAACTACACTTCAAGCAACTAATCGCCAGTAAATTAATCGGTTAAGCTCAATAATTAAAATTAAAAACAAATCAAAATCAAATTAAATTTAAAAAATATCGGTTCATAAACGACAGCAGCAGCAACAGTGATTTTCAAAATGGAACGCACTGAGGTCTTTTAAATCCACTTGATGATTGATCCAAAACCGTGAGCTAGTTCTACAATTTCATTATTACTCGGACTTCGTATGAAATAGAAAAATCGAAATCGATACTGCGATGCGAGCAAATCGGACGGAAAATTAGATCGGAAACGCGAAATTGGATGAAAATTCGAGGGATCGAAGTGAACAGAAGTTGAGACAGTGACAGGACTATGGAATCAGAAAAAAAATATTGGATCCGAAGAGAGAAAAGGCTCACCTGTACTGAGGCTTTCGATATCTTTTGGTTCTGATCTGAAGAGATGTGTGTGAGTTCGAGGCCGAATGAGCAAGAGACACAGATCTAATCAGCCAAAAGTTTTCACAAAAACGGGAAATAAATCTTCGATAGTTATTAAATTATTTTATATAATTTATTCTATTTTTATTTATTAAATTAAAAGGGAAAAAAATATATGGTTTCACTCACGTTTGTTTGTTTGTATGTAACTGTAATTTTGTAGGGAGAGAAGATGAATATGAATGAAGATGAGCATTGAGCCACGTTTGATCATGTGCCAGCTTGCAATGTGCAGTTTCCTTATGATCGACGGTGATTAAGGACGACACGTCATATATTAGCCATTTTATTTATTTATTCATTTTTTATTATTATTATTATTATTTAATTGTGTGATGCCAATTATGATTCTTAAGACAGTGACAATGTTATCAATAACTATGGACATCATAATAAATAATTAATAATAGTAGTAATAATTCATCATTCCATATAAAGAGGAAGCTAGAAGCGAGCAATTCTGCCTAGTCAAACAAGTGTTTGATGGCTCATATTGTCTGATTATAATGAAACCGATACTTTAGCTTAGAGGACTTTAGCATAAAGTAAGTATCTAAATGTGATTTTGTTTATAGATAGTATTAACATGTACTAATAAATCTAACAAAATTATCGTCAAATTGCCTGTAAACGTGATTATTAAATCTGAAGTGAGTTTAATTATAATGCATTTATTTTACAATGTCAGTCATTCACATTCATTGATTTGTATGATTTTTTAATAAATGGGTGATTGAGTTAAAAAATTTTGTTAATATCCCAATATATGATTGGATTTTAGTATAAAATAATTTTACACTAACAGTAAATTAAACTCTTCAACTCATATATTTAATCATCTATCACTTACAAAGTGTAACCTTCATACCCAAACAAGCCCCTGTCTTCAGTTCATCACTAATCCCTTTTTTTTTTTCTGTAGAGGGAGGCTAATTTTGCTTGCCGGCAAAATTTAAAGCGTTGCAAAATTTTAAAATTCAGTATTTAACTAGTTATATAAGAGTGGATATTAAAATATAATAATGATGATAAACATATGAACAAATATTTCAAAGGTATAGATTACGACAATCATAGGTGTCCAATATGCACATATAAAGCCCAAAAATAATCCAAAAATCGAATGTTCAAAATTGAAAATTCATACCAACAATGTTTGACACAAGTATGAAGCGATTTGTTGTTCCTAAAGCAAGGTCTCGGGTTGGATGGAAAAAATTCTTGTGAATCTCACCTGTCATTTTCAAGTACACGACCCGGGACAACGAATTAATCGGGGCGAAACTCTGGACACCGTGGACGACGACAACAACAAAAAAAAAAAGAAAAATCGAAAATTCATGTAGCGTAGAAAGTAAAAGGGTAATGTAGAGGAGGACGGTACTAGTATTGTCCTTATGTAAGAAGATGATGATGGTAATCGTATGTATAAGATGGGATAGAGTAGCTAGCATCAACGGTGACGAAGCAACGAAACGTAGCTCTCGCCGTTAAACTTAACTATCTCAATACTCCACTCCACTCTCTCTCTCTCTCATTTTTCTGTCACTCAAACTTAAGCCTCACATTCACATTTTTTCTTTCTCATTTTTCATTTAATTTCTCTCACAACAACAATAAATAAATAGATAAATAAATACAAATTGAATAAATAAATGGCTGCTACTCTCTCCGTCCGCCCTGACCGTCTCTCCGCCGGTTCCGCCTTCCCTAGACCGCCGGTTCGATGCCTCGACGCCGCTCCGATCGGAAAGCCGATTCTAACCGAACCATGGCGAGGCGCGCCACCGCTGCTGCCAGCGCGGTTGTCGTGGAGGAGGCGCGGCCCGCCGGCGAGGACGGTGGTTCAGGCGAGTTCGAGAGCGGATGACTCGGCGCCGTTCGAGATGTCGGTGGAGAACGCGCTGAAGCTCCTCGGCGTGTCTGAGGGAGCTTCCTTCGAAGACATACTCCGCGCTAAGAACTCCATCGTCGCTTCCTGCAAGGACGACCAAGAAACTATCAAGCAGGTTCTCTTCTTCTTTCGATTTTTTTTCCTTCTCGCGAGTTTTCGGATAATTTGAGGCGCAAATTGGATTTTCTCAGTCGCATTTTGATTACCACATACAGATTATGTGGTTTATATATTTCTTCTGTTTTTATTTTTTTAACTGAGTGGAGAAAATAGAAAAATAATTGGATTTTGGTTTCCAGGTCTTGCTTTGAGCTGAATTTGCTTTAGATTATGTTGTGATGATTTTGATGTTGATTTGGATCTCTGAGAGGTTAACGGTTTCATTTGATTTTAGATAGCTAGGGATTAGGGAATTTTATTACTTCAAGTTAGGGAGGGTGTGAGTTATCACTTGAATAATTCAGCTGAGTGGTTGTTATTTTTTATACTCTGAAGTGTGCTTGAGTAGGTGGAAGTGGAAGTTCGGAAGGGTGTGAAAATTTGGAATGAAAATCTCCTGAATCGGGGCAATAACTTCGGTTTCTCTGCTGTTCACCTTGTCATTTTCCTCCTGCTCAATCACACTGATTCTGAATTGCTGTTAAACTGATTAACTACTTATTCACTTGCAGTTAACCACGAATTTAAACTATGAATTTATGACCAGTCCTTTTTGAATCCATTGGTTATATATAGAGGTATATTACTGGTTAAATATGATCTATCAATTAACCCTTCTACTCTTGCAAATGATTAATTGTAAGTGGTTGAATCAGTTTAGTGACTGGTGAAATTGGTGTACGTGAAGTATCTGTGCACATAATCTATATGCAATCATCATGAATGAATATAAATCACACGTAATAATAATTTTTTCAGTTTAATTTGTGTGTAAGATTAGCTTAGTATGTGACACAACATGCGGCTTCAAAAAATGACGGTGGCATTTGGATAGAAGTTCTACATTAAACAGTTTATATAGAACATGCAGTATTGTTATTGATTGTCAATGATAAAGGTCAACCATCTTGGTGGTGTTCCCGTCAGCGGTGGAAGTAATTCATATCTCATGTTTTCCAGTCCTAGTTAACTCTTTGATAAATGTAGCTGAGGTGTGTTTGCCAATTGACGCGTTTGGTCATTTTTTTTTCAGGTTGAGGCTGCATATGATATGTTGCTTATGCAGAGCCTAAGTCAGCGGCGGGCAGGAAAAGTAGTGAACAGTAGTGTTCGTTATGCTGATGTGAAACGTGTCAAGTCCACGGCTACAGGATCAGTGCCTCAATGGTTGCAGTCAACCATGAAGAACGCACCTGTTTCAATCGGGTCACCTTCCGCCAGTGATTTAGGTTTACAAGCTGGAGTATACGGAGCATTGATGGGTTTAACCTATATTAATGGGACTTCTACACCGTCAGTGGGTTATGCCGCGGCTGATGTTCCTGGACTCATCTTGGCTGGTAGCTTTGGAGCTTCCCTGTACTTCATGACCAAAAAGAATGTTAAGTTAGGTAAGGAGCTTTGTCATGCATAATGTGTGGGAGAACAAGAGGAAAGGAAAGGAAAATGATAAGTTTTACCTTCTTTTTCATATGATGTGATGACTAATACACGGATGAAAGCAATGAGTGGAATGAATGAACCTCAACCTTTGGATTTTGGGTTTTTGAGGGAAATATAGATTGTTTGATTGATGAAACTAAACCTAACCTAGTGGGATAAGATCTGGTATTTGTTGATTAATCGTAAGGGAAATATATTTTGGGTTTTCCATTGTTTGATTGTTGCATGGTATAATATTCACAAAAGAGTATTTGCTAAGATTTTAGTTATTCATAATAGCATTTCTTTTGTGTGCTGAACTTCCTCTTGCATTGTTTTGAGCAAACAATTATTGGCTGCTATTTTAGCTATATCACCAGACTTTGTAACCATTCTTCTTCCCTATCTTATTTTTTTGCAGGAAAGGCAACTGTTATAACCATTGGAGGGCTCATAGCTGGTGCTGTGGTAGGGTCAGCAGTAGAGAACTGGTTGCAAGTAGATGTTGTCCCATTTCTGGGCATTCACTCCCCTGCAGCTGTTGTCAGTGAAATCATCATTGTCTCTCAATTCTTGGTTTCTCTGTACTTAAGGTAGACTGGATAAAACGTGATCTTTGTATCATCAAAATTGTAATTATTCATTTTCATGCAGCATGATCATACCCCTCAAGCTTTTTTTAGGATTTGAAATCAGTGCATTTGCATATTGTACAAAACTGAATAGATTGTAGTTGCTTATCTCAGAAAATCAGAAACCTTATATTGGAAAGAGATGATGTATGTTCACTGTTAGTGAGCATATTGCAGTCTGAATAGATCCTAATTTCTTTAATAGACCACTTGTGGAAATCAGAATGCTGTTGATAGATATTCTTGCATGCATGCTTATCTTGGCTATCAAACTATGTTACTTTAGACCTACGTTTTGGCATTTTGTCCCAAAGGATTTATGATAAGGCATTTTCTTGGGTGGGCCATTACCACTTGCTTGATCTATTATTGTACATTTGAATTGCATTTTCAGCATGCAACACGGCTTGTGGTCATGGTTGTTTCTGGTACAGTGAACCTTTTTTTTTGTTTTGTTTTTACTTCTCTAAGCCTCCTGCCAAACTCAATTATTACTAATTAAATGCATTGACTTTTATTGCCACATAATAATATTGTTATTAGACTCGTAGCTGAAAACTAGAATATGGGAGCAATATAGATTAGACACACAATACGAACAACAATAGTTCACTCTGCCAAGCAATACCTTAAAAATCGATGTCTCAGCGAGTTGCTTCGACACAACACAACACAATACATGATAATAGTATAATTACATAAATAAACCCAAACCCACAATTATCTCCCTCACTAATAATACTACCTACTGTCCATTTTGGGTGTTGTTGCAGTTTTCAACATTGCAACCACCCTCTATATACGAAATGTTCCCAACCCTCTCAGTATTTTCACTAAAAGTTACTAGGCCATTGTACATTTTTTGTGATGCTTTGGAGAACTCTGTCAAAGATTCAAAGACTAGAGAAAACCCAGATTGCAATCCATGCAGTGTGATCCTTTGTGTCTCTTGCATGCATCTGTGGTGCTTCTCTTTCTCTACCTCAAGTTTTCTTCTTAGTGCCTCCAAATAATCGTTCTTCTCTTCCATTATGCATTCTTCTTTATCTGTTCCCACCTCTGGTTTATGGTCTGTGACTTGCAACTCAAGCATCTTTGTCTTCACTTTATGCAACCCTGAACCCTTCTTGTCCAACTCTTTCGCTATGCTGTCCACTTTCCTTTTCTGCTGCTGCTCTTCACCTTGCTGAAGCCAAAGAGCTCTCACATCCTTCGCGATGCTTTTCAATGCGAGTGACACCATTTTGTCAGGTAACTTTTGCAGGGAAGATAGCCAATCGTTGCATATCACAAGCAGCGGTGGCCCGTTGACTTGATATGGCATTGCTACGTTTTTGCTTCTTGAGTAGAACTCAACTTCCGGGACTATGAACTTGCTTAGCCATCCGTGCAGAGCTTCGACATATGCTTTTTGAGCTGCAGTATATTCCCGAAAGCACGAGCGCCAGCTTTGGAGCTGAGTTTCAAGCTGAAGGGTTGCCAATCGATGAGACTGATTGCAGAACTTCCCATATGTGGGACACGTGAAAGACTTAACTTCAGAAAGAATCTTCTTCTGGGTTTCATGGGATTCCAACATAACTTTCCATGATTGGGTCAAGCTGCATTAGAAAAACAAAGGAAAATGAGAAACCAATGACTCAAAGTTGTTGAGTGTGTTTGGCTAGTTTCTAGGGCTATACTATCTCACCCTTTCAATAGTTCAACAATTTGAGGCTGTAATTCTTCATCTCTCATTTTCTGAATTCTCTTCGAGATTGATTCTGCACGTCGAATTGCAACCAAGATCCCGGCATATAGATCTTTCACTGAAGCTCTAGTTTTATCCATACTCAATTCATCATCTCCTTTGACATTCTTATTTCTCAACTGTGAGCATTTCTTCTCATAATTTTTCCGAGTGCTATCACCAGCCTATGTTGAGAAAATTTTCTTAGTGTTGAAAGCAAGACAGGCAAGGATATAATGAGTTGTCGAAATCCATGATGCAAAACACTATCAAAAGTTAAATTTCCCCAGAACTTCTATATAGAAAGATGTGCAATGAAAAAGAAACTAAGAAAGAATTGGTGAGGCTAAGAGTTATATATTGATCCATTCCAAAATACAAGTTGATGCAGTTTCATCATCATAAAACATAGAATCTAGATTCAAGCAAAAGGAATTATTAAAAAGACCTACCTTAACCTCCTCGAATAGCTTCTTTTCCCATGCATATAACCTTCCTAAGGTTAATAAATGACTTCCTGAGTCCATTCCTCCATAATCATCAAACAGATCATTCTTATATTCCACCCAATTTGGACAGTTTTTCACATCTGAAACCACAAGACTCTTGCACGATGATGGCCTAGATGAAGTCGACTTCCATGATATTGCATGGATGAGTTTGGTCGAACTTTCTGCATTAAACTTAGATGTTTCAGATTCTCAGGGGTTGAAAGTTGAAACCTCAAAACTGACACATAGAATCAGCTTCAGTTATGAACATAAGAAAAACATAATTTAGTAAATATGAAGGAGGAGCATGTAAAGTGCATGATGGTAACAAAAACAAATAGATATGAACAACAAATATCACTACATAAGAAGAGCAGATCATTGATTTTGAACTGTTAATTCTTTGCAGCATATGGAAAAATAATAACAAAGCTAGCATATTGGCATTGTTCTCACTTCTCAGGGTTTAGATAAACCTTGTAATTAGTTGATAGTTTACAAATGAAAACATTAGTTGATAATTCAAATGAACGATTTTACATGTACATGAACAGAGATGAACCAAGCTGTTCAAGATTGGAGTACACCAAAAAATATTCACAGCAGCAGTAAGAATGAAAATGACAGCAACAAATGGGAATGAAAACTATGATGATTCCCTGCTCATGATAGAGTCATTGAGGCTAGTCTGAGGAAGATCCAACACAACAATGTACAAGTTCTTCATGAGTTAATCACTTAACCACATTAAAACCATTGTTTACTTTTTTACACAATTATTATTATTATTATTGGTTAAAACTCAAGAAACTCAACTGAATCTTGGAATTTGACATTGAGAAAAAAACAAACTCATAAAACTTCTGAGATAATATGAAGAAGACACACATTGAGAACATATGGACCCACCTTTGATTTCCTCCAAACTAGAGTGTAGGGGAATCCTATTAGCCTCCAGCATCCTAGTTACATCCTTTCCAGAATCATAAGCCCTAACAAAATGGTCCTCAATGTCTTTCAAAGCCTCAAGCAACTCTCTCCCCTCAGCTGGTGTGTCAAGAACTGCAAGCCCTCTCTGTTCCCCCTGGCTCTCAGCAGCAGCAACCACCACATCCACTGTATTAACAGCTTCAACAGCACCACCACCGCTGCCACCACCACTCATCACGTGCTCAGCACGTGCACTGTTTTCCTCTTCATCAGCATTCACCACCACAACCTTGCTGCTGCTCTCAACTACCTCTTCTTCTCTTTCCATCATCACTTCCTCCTCCAACTCTGGAATCCCTTCCTCCTCCCTCACCACCCTCAAATCATCATCTGAGTTCCTCCTGTATCCACTCATAACCTCTGTCCTCATCACACTGTCAAAAGGGTTGAAGAAATCCCACCCAAAATCCCTCTGTGGTGATGCCATTGAAGGTGCCATAGACATAGGCATAGGCATGTGCATGTAGTAGTACCCACAATGGTGATTTTCATCTAGCACTTCTTCTCTGTTACTATTACCTTGATCTTCTGCCTGTTCTTCTCCTTCCACCACCATCACCTTCTCTTCCCTCTCTTCCTCAGAAGACTCAGAGGTTGATGAAGAAATGCAAGAATCACAGGCAGCAATGGCTTCATGCTTTGTCTCTGATGGTGTCTGCTGAAGGAACATGGGGTTGTTGACCACATTCTGTGTTTTTGGTGAAGGAGGTGAAGAAGGGCAGGGAGGAGGGAAAGTTATGAGGAAAGGTGATGAAGGAGAAGAATGGCGTGCAACAAAGAGCTTAATGGCAGCAGCAACAGCATACAGAGAGTGGAAATACTTGCAATGAGCCTCTGCAAGTGCATACCTTTTCTCCACTGCTAGCTTCAGAAGGCGCTTTCTCTCTCTACAAATAGCTACAACTTCCTCTTCTTCCTCTAGTTTAGAGGCAACACAACCCATTCTGTCTTCTTGATAATGTGAAACAAAAGTTTTGGGGAGTGCTTGTTCCTTCTTTACCTTTCCTTTAGCAGGGAGTTACAAGACTTGCTTTTTAGAAGGTAGTGGAGTGAGAAAGGTTCTTGCTTGGTGGAATGTGTTCTGTTCTGTTCTTTTCCACCTGACAAAAAAAAAGAAAGGAGAGAGCTTTCCCAGACAGAGAAGAGAAGGAACTTTCAAAATGAAACCAAAAAAAAAGGAGCTTTTTGTTTTCCAAGCTTGAGTTATTAACCCATTACACTTTTAGAGGGAAAAAAATGCAGAAGCTGAACTAGTTTTAGAACAACCCAGCAAACTTTTCCATCTCTCTCTCTATGACTCTATTACAGAGCATAGAGTACCAAAAAACAAAAGGAAAAGGAAAGGTATACACTTATGCTAATACTAATACTTCTACTAAACAAAAAAGTAGTGAAGGAGAGAGTGTGGTTTGATATTAATTTAATGGATATTAGTGCCTTAATGGGAACAAAATATTAGTAATCCTTAAAAAGAGTACCAGTAACAGAAAATGTCCATAGAAAAAACAGCAAGTCTGAAACTTGAGACAATAGCAGAGAGAGGCCATGATAGGTTAGTAAGAAGGTAGGGGCTCGAGAAAGAGAGAGAAATCAGGATTCTAGTGTTTGGCCATTTGCACTTTGATGAATGAATGACCTTGAGTATGACTATGACCATGCTTAGGCTTAGGCATTCTTTGTTAAGGACCCTAGAAAGGATTGAAAAGAATTATAAAAATAAAAATATAATAAATAAGAAAAGGGTTTGATGTAGAATTTAGACAAGAGAGAGTAGAAGCTAACATATCTTATGATCAATCATTTATTTTTTTAGAGAGTTTTCACCATTAAAAAAATTATTCATTATTAGTAATAGTAAATATCTTGATTTTTTTAAAAGAAAAGGAACAAACATGCAAGAATGGGGTTGTGACTAGTGAGTAAAAAGAGGAGTCAAACACATCCACAGAATTTAACTTTTTAAGAATAAAAATAAAAAAAAAGAACTCTACCACTCCACCAGAGGATGGTTTTGTCAGTAAATGGTGTGTCTTGGAGTTAACTATTTTTTATTTTTAATTAATCAAGTCTTTGTCAAGTAATCCCTCACATAATGAGAGAATAATTGTGTTGTTTTTACTGTACTGTAGTATTATCATCATCATCACAAACTAAATTCTGTTTAGGTGTGGGTTTAGTTGAACAGGCAAAAATGTCAGAACTGTCACGGTCTTTACAACTTACATTAAAGACGAATTTATCCCTTAGATTAGATTTATATGCTTCTGCCATGCCATAACATGCCCCACTATACTATACTATACTATAACATACCATTGTCACTAGATTTTGGCAGTGCTTTGTTCAGGTGTGATCTAAAAGATCTCTGTGATGCTGCTAAATAAGCTTATACTTGTTTTGTTCTTTTGGAGGGTGTTGTTGCCATATCTGATGAGTCTCACATGTGAATGAATGTGAGGACTAAAACATTTTCTCATGTTAATTTTTCATATAAAATAGAGTCATGTGATTTTTATTATTATTATTATTCCACTTATATTATGTGTCTTGTTTAGTCTTCATTTTTTAAATTAGTAGTAATATATCACTTATCCGAAAAATGGTCCATTCCCAGAAAAAAAAAATCACTTCCAGATATTCTAAATATACTATTAGTAATGTTCTTTTTCATTCCATTTTTTTTTAAACAAAAGCATATTTTGTGAAAAGAATACTTTTATCTAATTCTAGTCTTTTTGTGTTTTCATGAAAAGGAGTAGTAGAGTAGATTCAAGGCATGGTGGTGCTTGAGTTTCTGTGCTTGACTTAGGAAAGAAAATAGTGAGACCAACCAACAAACCAAACACTGTATCATGTTCCAATTTTGCAAAACAAACCATATATATATATACTTTATCTAACCACAAAGTATTTCTTTCTGTACATGGTATCCAAGATTCAAATAAAAAAATGTTCATGTACTTCCCCGAATCTGAATGTACCCTTTCATAAAATCCTCAAACTCTAAACTAGTTCTATGTTAGTACTATTATTTTCTTCCCTTAGTACAACGTTTTCTAATACCTCACTGCCACATCAAGTTGTTTTAAGAAAAATAATCACAGACAAGCTTTCCTTCGGAGACACCAAGGGCAATTCCCGAGAATAACATAAACATATAGTATCACTCACGGGGTAAACAATCTAGTTGCATAACCTAATTACCCCTTATATATTTTTTAATGTTATTTGTAAGAAAATTTCTCAGAATGGAGACAAAACTCATTTATCATTGAATGAAATGTGAAATCTGTTCAAATGACCTACATATTATCCGGTAGATAGAATGTTAATCGACAATAAAGTAGAAAAAATGTAGTACAAAAATCATTTCTCATTTGGCTAAAGTGATACTTCTAATGATTGTTAAAATGTTTGACCTTGTGATTAAACCAAATCACAAATGTTTATCATTAGTTAATGCCAAACCTCAAGACGGAACAACGGCGGTAAAAAAGAAGCGGATGAATACGGAAGAAATTTCAAAACTAAAAAAATAAATAAATAAATAAAAGAAAAGTAGAATGCCACAAGTCCACAACCGAATAAAATATAGGATTATTAGTTTTCTTTAATATAATGTATATTGACCGATAGAAATTTAAGACAATGTCAAATTATGGTAAATAATTATATGAAAGTTTAACTTCTATGCTTTAACAGTTTAACATGTTATCATAGTAAAATAATTTTATAGAAATTACCTAACATGATTTGATGTCTTGTAAATTTCAATTTATATTGATTGAAAGTGAAATAATTTGAGAATGTCTTGTACTCCGTCAAACTTATATACTTATTCCAAAGAATCAAAGTTATCACCTATTTATGATATATCATCGTGACAAATTAAAATCCAAAAAATCTTTCTAAAAAAACTAAACAACGTTGATATAATGAGTTTAATGTTAATGCACTGACGGTGTAAATGTATTTTATATTATCATCCAATCAAAACACTCCGTTTGTATAACTTTTCAGATAATAAGAAAGAAAAAACACAATTGACGTGACAGCATATTGAATGACTGTGTAAAAAAGTTGTACACAGTACACAATACCTATTTTAATCTTTTAAGGCCAGATCACATATACCTTAATCCACGGGGAAGAATATTGCATAAAACTTGTCTTCTTTCTGGTTAAAGAGTGTAGTGGTAGATGCAAGTATAAGTGTTACAATTGCTATTTGAAGAAAAGAAAGAAGCTAAACATGATGATGATTTGATTGATGAGTATTAGTAATAGTATCCATCCATTCATTCATTCATTCTAGTAAGTTACAGTTCACATTCAAAAGAATTGAAGTGCTGCTGCTCCTGATCTCATTTTGCTATTTCAAGATCATACCTGCTTGGTTGGTGGTAACTGGTAAGTATTCACACAGAACAAAATGATACAGCCAAAGAGAAAAGAAAAAAGATACAACTTTTCAAGAAAGATCAGGTGCCACCAACCTCTGTTGGTGTTGTACAAGGAGCCAGCGTGTTATGAGGCAGGTTAATACCACCCCCTCTCACCGAAACACTCGGAAACTTGCCGGTGCTCGCCCTACTCACCAGGTTCGAGTCAAGATATACTACAATCACAGTGATATCATCGTGGAAATGCCGACGAACTCCGCGGTCTATCTTCTTCAAGTCCGAGTATCTCATCTCTCTTTTCTTCGCCGCTTCTTGAAGCGCGGTTTTCACCAGCCTCCTCGCACTTCCCTGAAAGGAGGAACTCAAGATTCTTGAGAAACAACAACATGACAATTTCAATTCCATATGGAGTATTCAGGACAAACAGAAACCCCAAAAAGAATCCAGTATAACATTCTTTAAGTTTTCAGTCTTGAAGAACCATGAATGTGTCCACTTTAATGTTACTGATTATGGTATGACACAATCTAGTACAGTTGAATATAAAAATAAATCTTACACTGCGAGGATTATTGTGAACTATATCAACTGCTTCTTGATTGCTAAGGTGTTCCCAGAGGCCATCAGATGCGAATATAATAAATTGATCCTGTGGCAGCAACTGATGCACTGATATTGATGGTTCTGAGCTCAAAATTGGCCTCTTTAATGGCTCGCGGAGACGAAACTTAGAATACAGTGGTTCTCTATTGAACTCAGCCTTTTTCAAATACACATCCCCAATAGATCTGGAAACCTGCAAGGTGAAGATTTGATGAGCTACGATGTAGTTCATGAAATAAGAGAGGAATAACAAATGCATTAGAGACACTAACCTTCAATGAATATTACACAACATCTAACTATGAGCATTCAACATCATTGAATTCAATTCTTATCAAATTGCAGCAAAAAAGTTTCTAGAACAGAATTATATGAAGCCACAAGCCAAGTGACTTACTTGAATAAGGCCCTTCACACGCCATACGTTATGCTTTAAAACCACAATGTTTGAATCATCAGGGTGCATGGAGTGAAGCTCCTGTCGTATAGGCTCTAATGCCGCGTTGTGTTCTGTTGATAACTGCATGGCCAGAACCTCACCAGTTGCCTTGACTGCTCTTCCCAAAACAGCCCGGGAATCGCCAAGATTAGCTACGTAAAGGGTTCCATTACAAATAACACCAACTAGACAGCATGACCCAACAGCTGCAATTTGCGGGTTCATTGGCCACTGTCTGGCAACCACTGACGTAAATCCCTCTTCTGTAGCTTGGAATGCCTTGCGGATTACATCCGCAGACATTGATTGTTGCTCTGAAGTAAATCCTGAAATTTGAAATAAGGAAAGAGTGTTTTTAATCTAGAATCATGCAGAGAGAGAGGAGCGATTGAAGTCAGTACATATATGGCACTTATGGCCTTAATTCATTGCATGGCTGATGAAATAGCAAACAAAAACAATACTAGGAAGAAAAACCATCCATTGCCACCACTTTTGGTGCACTAGAACAACATAAGTAGAATAAAACTTCTTATCTAGAAGAAAAACAAAAAGAAAGAATGAACCCCTAGTTAGCATACCATGAAGCAAAAACCTTATCTCAACCACAAGAGGATCTAGGTAAAAATGGACAATTTTCTCCCCTCTGAAACAATCCTCGTGTATTAACAATAAAATTTATGGGAATACATGAAAGCTTGAAGAATTCACTATCATGTTGTCAACTTACTCTTGAGATGGTGAAACAGGTGATTATTGATAAACCGCGATGTCTCAGGCCCTCCGTGCCCATCATAGACACCAACGAAGGTACCGAAAGGGCCGGACTCATTGGAACTCAAAGTGCCCGACTCAAGCTGGCTCTGATCCTCCAGCAAGTTATTGGCTTGGACTACAGCCATCGAAAATTCACCATTCAAGTGCTGCCCGGAGTCTTTGTACCACAATAGTCCATCCTGTCTACCTCCAGCATCAGAACCTGCTCGCGGATATCCTTCCGAACTCGGCCGAAAGCAGGCCCTCAGAAAGTTCATTAACTCTGATAACATCCCTCATCTCACCAAACAGCCGTCAAGGGTTTCCACATCTATCAGCCACTCCTAAAACAGCTACGCCCCAAGAATTTTCATTCACTGTAGTAACAGTCCTGCACTCCCAAACCAGTAACCACAATGATGATGATGATGATGATCCTCTACAAACTACAATAACAATAACAAACAAACAAACACAGCTAAAAATCAATTATGGTTTCAACTCCAAACACAACCTTGCATAAACCATAAACTCCCTGAACAAGCTGCTTATTACAGCTTTATAAGAGATGAACCGCACCCTCCTCAAACAGAACTTCAGCTTCTCCAATAAGGGGGAAAAAATTTCAACTTCCTATTTAATTTTTTTCTCAGATCAAAAAAGCTATGACCATGTGGAGCCGCTAACAATGGAAAGTTCAACAACAGAAGTTATAAATTTGCTCTTTTTCAAAAGGTCAAAACCCAATTTTTCTCTAACAAGCATCTAAGTACCTTCATTGGAAATCATAGGTTCACATTTACATTGAAATTTAAAACCCCCAAGTTATACTAATTTCCAAATATGCTCCAATAACGACAACAAAGTTAGCTTTTTTACCAAGTATAACGTGCTATGGCAACAATAAATATAGCAACAAAACAGAAAGGGGAAAAATTGGAGAGAGATCTCACCCCCAAAATTTGACTATTGATTGAAAGCTGTATTGGCTGTGCCCCAGATGAAGAAAAGAACGATCTAGAAAGCAAAGGGCAGTCAAGAGTGTGTTTGAAGCATTTAGATCTGTGGATCCATCAAATCAATAGAAAATAACAGAAAGTTAAGATTTTTTTTTTTCTGCTTTTCCCTTTTGGTTTTGGTGGTTCTTATGGTTTCTGTGTAGCAAAATAAGTGGCTTGAAGATGATGATGGTGATGAAATTCTTGAACAAGAAAAAGGGGTGCATGAAAGTTTTGTTTTTTTTTTTTTTTTAATAAAGAAAAGATTGTGAGAGTAAAGTGTGAAAGATTGGATTGGAGGAAGTAAAAGCAATTTGTTTAGTTGATGTGAAGTGATGAGGTGAGGTGAGGAGAGAAGAGGAGGGAGACAAGCCCCATAAAAAGAGCAACAATGGAGACCTTGAAGCCAGCAAAGCACAGGTCCAGCTATGGGCTCCACCCCACTATGCTCTTCCCTACTCTTTTCCTAATCCTAAAAGTTAAAAAATTATAAAAATATATAATAAAAAACTACTAATAATTTACTCTAGCAAATTGTTCCTTTTTTTTACACAGCTCAAATGAGTGTATATACATCCATATGGTCAGAGAAGTGGGATAAGAAGTAGAGAAAAGAATAAACATATATATAATTCATGTATTTTACATAGAGGAATCATTTCATTCACTGCCATAAAAAATTTTTTACACGGTCATTCAATCATGTATTATCATATCAGCTATAATTATATTTTTCTTTTTTCATTACCTAAAAAGTTATATAAACGAAGTATTTTAATTGGACGATAATAAGTGACTTAAAATTAAACTCATCATTTAAAATCATCTATTTTAACTAATATTATATCAATTTTATGATATTCTTTATTCAAATATGAATATCAGAGTTTTTGAATGGATGAAATGATAGTGTTGACAAAAAGTTGGGTGTGCTTGTAAATCATTTATAATTCCAGCGCCAAAATAAAAAAATTTTACTCTACCTTTTTGTGAAAATTTTTGAATGATAATTCTTAGGTTTATTAGTAGGGACCCAATATAGGTCAAGTAGCGCAAGAGTACAAATATTCTGTGGGTCATTTGGTTTGGATTGGTAAAAGGGGCCAAGTTGTGCAGACTTATGAATGAGCAGCTCTATGATTACATTCTATTCTCACACCAGAGATCAGAGTAATTAATTGGATCTATAAGTATGTTACTATTTAAGATCCAAATTGTTACTTCAACTATTTCTCTTTTATTTTTGGTCAATCGATATATACTTTATTAACTATTGAATATATTTAGATGTATGTAGATTTTTTTTTGGGTAGGAATTAGATGTAAATTTTACTTCAATAAAATTTATATTCTATCCAACCCTGAATAAATAAGAAATAATTATTCATTTTAGTTCTTCATGAATATTTTTAGAGATAAATTAATTTCTTAAAATTTAAAATTCAAATATTGATCATTCAAATTTTTAAAATGAGAAAAATTTATCATTATGTACATATTTATTTTGCACAATTAAATAATACATGTACGAAAAGATCAACATTTTAGACTAAATTAATAAAGATTTATTTGTCTCTCAATATATTTTCGGAAGGTCATTTTAAATATATAATCTTAAATATATTATTAGTCGGACATAAAAAATAAAGTTTAATCCAGTCATTCACATTCATTAATTTATATAAATTTATAATTAGATATCAGTGTAAAATTACTTTCACTTATAGTAAAATGAAATTAAACTCTAAAAAATAATAATAACTTATGTAATTCAATATTTAATTTAAGATAGTGAAGCCGTTATTAAAAATAATAAACCCAACTTGATTTGTCCTAGTATTTGGGGTTGACGTCAATGCATGGATCACATGTTGTCACTCTCAAGATCAACAATGTCAAAAAAAATAATGTTCATCATTAAGTCATGAAAAAACGAAATTGCTTGATGAATAAGTAATAGAGAGTTACTATATCGTACGGATTATATATTATATACTATGAGATAATTAGACGACACATAAAAATACAATAATGTTAAGTGGATAATGGAAAACCAGCTCATACAGCTAATTGGCCTATTTTGACTTTAGTTTTGGCCCAAATAATCATTGAAATTGTAATGGGCTGAGAAATTATAACCCAAAATCTCATTTATTGACTGGTTGGATTGGTTTTATATTATTCATTTAGCATCACTCGAATATTATTACATACCTTCGTTATAACCAAAGCATATACATAAGCATAAGAAATTTATCATCACTTCCAGCAATCGATTGTTTCTAATTAATCAAACATTTGACTTTATACCTTTCTAAAGTTTTGACAATCAAAATATATCAGCGCTGCTTTCAGAAAAATATGAATTGATCAGTTACGCGATCGATCGACTAGATAGCAGAAAAATTATAGAATTTTTGGTAGAGAATAAATAAAGGTGATTCTTAGATAAAATAATAATGATATAACTCATTATATGTTTAAAATTCAAAATGTATGCCATATAATTCTCACATATACTATTCGAATAACATCGTCTCTAATCATTATTTGGAAAAAATGCACTTTAATCCTCATTTTTTAAAACGTACGAAATGGTATTGGCAACTTTTTAAATCATGCGAAAAAAACTCATTTTGTTAAAAGATAAGTAGATGGAAATTATATTGGAGAGTTTTAAAATGAACTTTTAGCATAATTTATAAAGTTTTGGGTGTCATTAGGCTTGTTTGAAAAATTGGCCTAAAGTGCATACAATCTATAAATCATAAGGAGCAAAGTGCTCCCATTTCCTAATTATTCATTATTTATTTATCATTATATGAAATATAAAAGTTATCGTGGCCTCGTGGGTAGAGTTAGTTAATCACTCTATAGTTAAAAAAATGTGATCAAATCTTTCACGATTGAGATTTGGTATTTCTTAATGAATAAAATTAGTATTTAATTTTCATTCGGATAGTGTATAATTCTTTTATAAAGTCATTTAATCATGTGTTGTTACGTATTATGTTTTCGCTTTCTCACTACTAAAAAATCGTACAAATGAAAAATTTTGATTTGATGACAATGTAAAATACATTTACATTGTTAATGCATCAAAATTAAACTCATGATTCATAAAATTATATATACAATTTAAATAAGGTAAAATATTGACGCATAATAAAAAAATCAGTTAAAACAGACAATAGATTTTGTACAACATATAATACGTGATATGCACAATGTATATTACATATTATACACATTATATATAGCGTATTATGTACAATATATATCATATATTGCAACATTATTTTTTTTACAATATGTTATATTCTTGACGTTCATAACAAAGACTACCTAGCTATAATGAATATTCATATTATAATAAACAGTAATATTTGTATATAAATATTTTCAAACATCTCATATACTTGTGCGTATTCCACCAATTTAGTATATCATTTTTCAACTCATTTTCTCTCCATTTTTTTATTTATACATTTTTAATTTCGAATATGTACATCCATTAGGTATAAAAAAGTAATTCCCTATTATAATAGGGTATAGGAATATATATATCGTGCACTGTGTTTAGACCAACTTATAAGATGGATGAAAGCATAAATATATATATCTAGAATCCTTCACTAGCTATCACCCTAATTTCAAGGAGTAGGGCAAAAGAAAAAGAAACCTCTCTAATAATGTCCAATTTTGATGGAGCTTTTTAGATCCACAAAGATCACATTCATATCTTACTATATTATATTGTACATTATTAATTGCTCTGCCCAATAAGAAGCTCTTAGCGTCTGAATGAATGAAAAGGGATGGAAGAGTGGTAGACCTGCATGTTATTGTGTGTCGATCACATACATACATACACTTTACATTTTCAGAACCCAATTAAATCATATAGGATTATTTTTGTTATTATATGATGAAATTTTTGCATGAGCTTAAACATTTTAAACCTTGTTATTATTGATATTAGTTAGTAAGCGAATTGAAAAACAATAGAGTGCTATATATTTCAATAAAATTAATCCAATTATAACCTATATTTGTTTAGGGAATTGCTATTTATACATACAACATTGTTATTTATCCATTTTTTCACCGTTCAAAAGTTTGCAACTTTTATAAAAATATTGGGAACTTTTTAAATGGATGAAAAATGAGTGAAGAAATATTATTGTATGTACAAATAATATTTTCCATTTGTTTAAGGAGTCTGTTTATTTTTTTAATTTATTAATTGTATGTTCATGGTCATGTTCAATTAAAAGTAACAAGTAGCTAGCTATGATAAAATTAAGATCATTGTTACATGTACAATAAAAATTCAGTCAAATTAATTAATATATTGTGTATAACATATATAATATAATATGCATAATGTATATCAGATATTGTGTATATCATATATCATATATATGATGTTCACAACATATATCACATGTTATAAAAAAAATAATGTTACAACATACGATAAATGTTATGCACAATAAACAATATATGTTATACATTATACATATTATATTATATATATTGTGCACAACATGTTTTACTGTTTTGATTGATTTTTTTAGATCCGTATTTACCTAATTAAATAGTAACATTAAACGTTGATGTATGACAAATGAACCACACGTTTATGTTATTAATTAGGAAAAACTTTTTTCAATCAACACGTTCCTAATGTCAATGAATATATAGGAACATATATTATATTGAAATCCGAACTTAAACTGGTCTCATCCAGGAGATGAAATTTGTTAAACTTTGAAAATAATTGTTGTCATGACTTTTTGTATTTCATTTTAGTTTAATGTCAATTTTTGGGTTTCGTGTTAATGTAAGTTTGATGCCTCATTTGGTAAGTCATAATTTCTACTTCGTGCGGTTAATTATTCTAATGAACACATAATGTTCTTTGTATGTATTTAAATATTTCTCCATGTGAGTCAAATACTCGTACTTTTAACCATAAAAAATATAAATAAATAAAAAACATAAGGAAATATGATCAAATGGGCAAGCCATTGTTTCCTTATTGGTCAAAGAATGTTCCCACACGCACTAATAATCTGCCCTAAATTAAAACTAGACGACAAGCTAATTAAACCGTGAAAGAGTATTATTATTATTATTATTATATTTAAGAGTGAATGTTTTGTTAGGAAATTTATTTTTAGATTATTGGATATGCTGATTATTCCGTCCATATTGTATACAATTATATATAATGATTCAAAAATGAATATTGCAAATTCTATAATAGTATTAATGATTGGAAAATAATGGAGATGATTTTTAAAATAACTTAGCTTTCAAAATAATACAATATATTATTAATGTATTATTGACTACTCCAACTTATGTTTTATCTGAAGAGTTCCATTATATATTTTTTAAGCAAGAAGCATTTATCTTTCAACTCATACAATATATTACATACACGTCGATGCTTCTCTGTGTGGTTATTATATGCTTGGTCACATTAATGATAGAACTCTAGTATTATACGGATGTAAATTTGTTGGACAAATTGATGACTTAATTACATGTTGTACAAATAAATACGGTCTCTATTTTAAAATAATAGTTATTTTAATTTTTTTAGTTTATTGAAAAATTAATGTATTTAGACATAATTTACGTTTAAGTATATTAATTTTTCAATAAATTAAAAAAGTCAAAGCTACTATTATTTTAAAATGGAGAAAATATTATTTTACAAATAAATAGGCATATTTAAATCAGTGTAAACTGATGGCAAGTAAGGCTTTTGAGTTTGACAACAATATAATTTATGTGTAGTTCAATAAAACTCTATTTTTTTACATTAAACCCGTACTTTTTCTACTGTTCGAATCCAGTAAAATAATATATATAACGTGACGTGCTCTTTTTTTTTTTATTTTACAAATTTATTATTATTATTATTATTATCACACACAGTAACCTGGAAGACGTCCCTTCCTACAAGCTTCCCTTTTCCACATCAACTAGCTTAGGCCCAACCTAAAGCTATATATATATAAATGTTTGGAGTACAATAAAAAATCAGTCAACACAGCCGACAAAGCTCATTTAACACATTTTATGGTCCAAGTAGCACTTTTGATCATGAGTATATTTTTAATGGACTGGGTGATTGTGATCCAAATTCCTATTTGTTTACTGTTTTGGCTGATTTTTTTTTTACCTCTAACCATGCTTTTATATATATATATATATATATATATATATATAGATATATAGATATATAGAAGCATTTCCAAAAGGACGCAAAATAAACCTTCCCCGGACAATTAATGTTCATATATAAATATATTATAATTATTATGTATGTGCCACATTTTATATATCATTAATATTTTAATTTGTGATTAAGATTATTGGCATGGTATGGCGCATGGTTGGAATTGGATAGCAAAAGGTAATTAGTGATAGGGAAAGGTAGAGAAAAATTGGCAGAATAAGAAGCAGCAGCAGAAAAGATATGCCCCATTTACCTAACATATAAATATATAAATATATATAATGTGTGACACAGTCACAACCTAATCTCATAAACTAATTGATTCAATATATATATACATACTTGTCATTTTGTTGCATGATGAACAGAAGAATGAGCCCAGCAAGCACCACCCTCGCAATAGGGAAAAAAATACTTATTATTTGAAAGGAAAATGATGTTTATATCTCAACATAGATATTCTATTTGAGTGAAAAAAAAAATTATGATTTGAGAATGAGTTAAAATAGAAGGTAAATAATGAAAATAATAAGACTCATAAAATCTTGTGAGTATAATATTTATATATTAGGCATACAATAAATTGAATATTTATATATTAGGCATACAATAAATTGAATATTTATATAAATTATAAGAGATAAAATATCAGGTCTCCTCTACATTAGTGAAAAATAAAAAAAATAAAAAAAGGAGGAGCATTATTGGCATTGGTATTGGATTGAGTTGAATGGAAGTGCGCCACACGTGAATAGAATAAGACATCCCTTTTATTTCATATGTTCCCTTCTCCTCTGCTCCTGCCTCTCTCCCTCTTTTCTTTTCTTTTTTCTTTTTCTTTTTTGGATAAATCCCAACACACATACAATTGCACAAAATACAACAAAAGGAAATCATTCATACATTGATACCTTATATTTTTTTTAATTAAAAAAAGTGATACTACTTGTACACATCCATTATTTTTTTAATATTTAAACATCAATCCTATTAAGGAAATGTGAATTCTATAATTTTTTATTATTTATATTTACTTAACTACTTATTCTCTTTCTAATATTATTTATCTATTACCACATATTAAAAATGTTGATATTCTTACATTTTAAAGGTCGAAAAAGTTTATATATATTCATACTATAACACATTTTAAGTATAACCTATCAAAGAAGTATCTAAAAAAAAAGTATAACCTATCAAAGTTAAATCTAAATCTTGAAGTGTCTCATGGTGAATATACGATGAAAGTAATTTCGAGTTTTGAGTCCGGAAAATCAATATTCTTATAAAATATCAATTATTGGAACATGATAAAAAATGTATATATAGAAAACTGAAATTACTTTAAGATTATAATTAAGAGAGTTCAAGCAATCATATAATCGATTAATATTACACGTATAGCATGTAGAAGTAAATAAAAAACCAATAAAATCTATTTAATATAATGAATTATATAAATTATTAATAATATTTAATAAGTTGATTTATTGTAGACTCTATCAAATTGTACATGCAAAATTTTCTATATCCATATGCAATTTTTTTTTATTATTATTATAATTATACAAATGCGATGCGTCCACCCCCACGTGAGAAAAAGGCTACATAAAGTACCAAGCAACTTGAAACTTTGATTATTCCTTCATCATTAAGGATATATATGATTTTATTTGAATAATTTTAATGTACGAAATAACGATGATCATTCTTGTTTTCCTCAAATTCAACTACTTTTATTTGATTAGCAGCTACGAGAAATTAAAATCACAGGTTTTCCTGGTGATTCTTCGTTTAGGTTCGAGTCCAAAGTGATAAGTTTGTACTTCATCAAAGTAAAATAGAATAAAACATATAAAAGGAAAGTAGCAAAAATATAATTGTTGAAATAATTAATATATATATATATATATAGGAACGTTCGATGAGGCTTCTTGTAATGAGTAACGGCCAACCACCGCCATCACAATATGGGTATGGATTGACCATATAATAGTTGTGGATATATATATATCAAAATTAAATCAACTCATCAGAAAGATAGCTAGATAGATAGATATATAGTCATGTCTGTCTCCATTTAGAACCAATGTACTTAGCCTAGGTTGTGGTTTTTCCTGTCATTGGTCCACATGCATACTTTTATAAATTTGTTGTACAATAGAAATATATTCAACTAATATTCAATGTGAGTTATGTATCATATGTAATATATGACATACGTAACATATTACGTTTGATACACATCACACATTAGATACTAGTTAGATGTATAATTGTTATACTGCTTTTATTAATACTCTTCTCATATTGAAACTTCTATATTGATGTATCAAACTTTTAACATTTTTGTTATCTATACATATAATATAAGGTTAACATAACTAGTAAAATGAGATAGTTAATTTGTATCAAACTTCTCATATTAAATCTTTATCAGTCAAATTAAGACCTCAATATTCGAATAATTTTGGGTCAAATGTTGACTAGTTTAGTTAGTTATAGATCAACGACGTGCTTTGGTTATAGAAAGCGAAAGGTTATTCAGTTTATTCAATACTAATAATAACTAGTAGAATGAACATGTATATATATTTCTAGTTAAAGCCTGCCTCAAAAAGATCAAACAAAAATATATATATTTTCTCATAATGAGATGTGTCGATATAGTTTAATCTAAAACCGTGTGATCCCCAGCACCCCAGGTTTTCACATTATAAATAGGCTTTTTTGGTTGTATTATTAGAATTATTATTGTTTTTGCATGGTTTCTAGATATTCCAACAAGGTTTGAAAACTCTATCACACTACCTTTCAATTACATATACTCATGCGTCATTAGGCTAATTTAATTTGCATATGAACTTTGCATCAATGATTTTGAATATTACTTGTGTCAGCCGGCTGTGCTACGTTGTTGTTGTCCACAATTGCTACCACTGACTTAGAAATTTTAATATTTGTATTTTCAAACAAAGATATGTTATAAACCTAAAAAATTTGTTAATTTGATGCTATGCATGAAGAAGTAATATAAAGTATATAATTAATGAGTGTCGTTCAGTCAAAACAGTCAACATATATATAATATTATATGCATAATGTATACATGTATTGTGCACACCATATATCACTTGACATGCACAACATATATCATATGTTGTAAAGAAATATGATATTTTTTCAACATGCATGTAATATATGATGTGCACAACATGTGATATGTATTGTACATATTATATTATATATGTTGTGTACAATATGATAGCAATTTGAACTTATTTTTTTATTGTACACTAAATATTTACTTTTTCGGGGTTTTATTGGTTCACCAATTTTTTGTTTTCATTTTCATTTTTATTATGAGTAGAAAATACAAGTAAAAATGTTTAGTTTTATTTCACTACAAATATTTTATAAAATCAATGAAAATAAGAAAGCATCAAATTCTTGTTTTCTATATTTTCAACCAAAGTATGAAAACAGAAAATGAGTTAGATAACAATATTATGGTTATTATCCACTAAAACAAGTGCACAACATCCGTACCTATATAAAAATAGAAAATAGAAAATAAAAACTAAGGGTGTGATTGGTTTACATGTTTTCTATTTTCATTTTCTAAAAATTTGAAAACATATTTTGAAAACATGATTGGTTATGTTTTGTAGAAAATGTTTTCAGAAAATATTTTCTAAATATAACCAATTTTAGAAAACAACATTTTCTTGTTTTCTTGTTTTCTCTAGAGATTGAGATAGAAAAGGAAAAATATTTTCTTTAAAAACACGGTGGCATACTTGTAAATAACTGTTTTAAAAATTGATGAAAAAGTGCGCTCTCTCTCATAAGTTACCCACTCCCACACAACTTTTTCTTTCTCTTGCAATGACCACTCTCCTTCTCCCAAAGTGCTCTCTCTCTCTTAAGTTATCACTCTCCACTCTCTTTCTCTCTGAGCATTTTTCTATGTTTTCTTAATTTGAAAACAAAATTTATTTTCACAAACCAAACATACTTTCTAAAAGTTAAAAAATTAAAATAAAATTATTTCAGAAAATAAAAATAAAAAATGTTTTTACAAACCAATCACCACCTAAATGTCACCTTAGCATAATTAATATGATTAAAAAAATGCATTAAGAAGGATTTGTCTTGGAACATGAGTGAAAGCAAAGTTTTGGAGCCCATACCATGTGATTGATCTGATGAAGGACATAATCAGCAGGTATATATATCAATTAGTTGGCTTTGTTATGAAGACTGGTGCAAGAGCATAGGGTCCAAAACTGTCTATGAACTTGTCATAGAATGGTCAAATTATTTCATGCAATGATGGTGATTATGACAACAAGATGCGATAAAGGATAAGCAAAGATTGCATCTAACTATTTTGGTCCAATTTGAAAATTAGTGTATGCATTTGATTGGTCAAGATTTGAATCTCTTTATATGTAGATTCTATATTATTGTTACTGTACTTACTTTATATATTTATGGAAATTCCGGAAAGGTAGTTGGTTAGATAAACCTGATAACAACCATTATTAATTTCAAGTTGATAAATTATTATGTGCACAAGTAAACTGAATAATATATTAATTAATAGTGAATATATAGTTTTAGTGTTTTGAGCATTTTGGATTTCTAATGGGGACGCATGTATATATGTATCATCTATATATTCTCTTTGTTCTGAAGCTTTATTCTACAATTGTCATGGTCACCTCCTCTTGTTGTAACGGTTGATGTTAATGATACAAATAAATGCAATCTTATTTATTTATCGTACCAGAAACCGACAATTTACTATTCCTTTGATTGATTTCTCCCGCCAATTCGTTTATAGACTTTAGAAAATACTGGTATTGGATAATATATGACATTATTTATTGACATGGACACGAGTGTCTTTCAAGTTTGAGCAATAAATTATGTGAACTTTGCCTGCTTCTAGATACAACCATTTATTGTGTGCTCACAAAAGAAATTATTATTTTTTATTATTATATCTGACTCAAAATAATTGTTCCTTTTTATATTTTATTTTGATTTATACGATTTTTTTATATTTCCAAGAATTATTTAATTTAAATTTTTTATTATATTTTTTTAATTAATATAAGAGAAAGAATATTAATAGAAATATTAAAAAATAGAGTTAATGAATATAGAGAAAATATTGATAAAATAGAATAAGGAATATTGTTATTCTTTTTTACTTCTATTAGTTAGATTTTTCATAAAATTCAGTAATAACTTTAATTAGTGTGTATAAATGAAAAAGATAATTTTTTTAGACTGGAGATAATAATTAATAAGAGTAATTTTTAGTGAGATGAAAATGAATAAGTGGGTGAAGTTTGAAGAAAGTTGGTGATCACAAAATTGATACATACATTTTCTCCTTTTTTTCTTCTGTGTTACAAAAAGATGATTTGCTTTAATTAGATTACTTTTTTTCTTTTCGAGTGAAATTCACGATTACTCTCTGCTTTTAGGTGAAGATGATTAGTTGTTAGTAGTTATTTTTTTTTTTTACTGGACCTATCCCCCAACTCGATAGGTCAAAGACTAATCCGTCGCAGTGTGGAGTTTCATTTAAGAGTTTAATCGCTGACCAACGGGTTGCTGCATACACAAGGCGGGGATCGAACCCCCGACCCTTGCTTACGCGGCCAAGTGAGCTAATCACTTGACCAACCCAAGTTGGTTAGTTGTTAGTAGTCATTGTCCCAAAAAGTTGTAGTGTTTGATAAACAGGCCACTTATGGCAATTATTTATAGTTTCGGGCCTTTGAATTCTTGGTCCAATTATCATTTTCTAAAAGCCCAAGTCCGTTGCACATAGTGGGTCCATCAAATTGCCCGGTCGGTCCACATCTACCGCCAAAATAATGAATAAATGGTAGAAAATAATGAATTTATATTTGTATTTGTAGGGTAAATGAGAATGAATAAATCCGATTTTCATTTTGATCTGAAGGAAGAAGGAACAGTGCAAAGCAGTGAGCACTGCTAAATCGAACTCACTCCATCCTTCGTTCCTCCTCGGACGAGTATCCTTTGAATCCGGTTTTCCCACAAACCCTAGCTAGCGTCTTCCTTAATTGAATCTGTCTTAGCTGAAGCTTCGAGAATCAAGACCAAGGTGATTTACATTAATTCGCTTTTCCTACTACCTTCACATTTCCCCTTACGTATCTATTTGCATCACCGCCACGACTTTCCATACTAATGCAATTCAGTATTTAGTTAGTTATTGCTTCAAAACTTAACACCTTTAATTGGAAGGAGAGGAAAAGAATAAACATCTGGAAGCTAAATTGATTGTGCTTTTATCCTATAATAACAATTTCGCTTGTTTTTAGTTTTTATGAGTGTTGTATTATAATTTTACAGATATTGGCCGAAACACGCTCTTTTCTGAATTGCCCTGTTGGAGTTCGATAAGAGTAATGATGGATTTCGATGAATATGAGTATTTAGAGAAAGCAGTTGAGAACCCTGAACTTAAGAAAGAGAAGGAAACCACTAATGGTAGGAATGGAGCTGCCAAGTCTGAAGAGAGAGGCCATGGTCGGAGTTCTAGGCATAAGGACAATGAAGATGATGATGATCACCGCTCAAAGCGATCCAAATCTGGTGATGGCTCTCGCGACCATGACAGGCACAAACAAAGAGGGTTGTGGGGTCATCACTTGCGGTCCGGAGATCGTGACGTGGAGAAGGAAGAGCGCAGGAGCTCTAGGGGCAGTAGTGATAGGAAGAAGAGAGATAGAGCAAGAGACAATGTCGATGAGGACAAGCATGGAAGGGAAAGAGACAGAGAACGGGAACGTGGCCGTGAAAGAGAAAAGAGAGAATGTGGGAGTGAGAGTGAAAGGGAAAGGGAAAGGGAGAAAGAGAGCTCACGACAAACCAGAAGTAGATCTGAAAGGCATCGAAGTGATCCTGTTGACAAAGAGAGAGACAGAGAAAGGAGCCGTGATAGGGACCATAGGGATAAAGAAAGAAGCCGGGATAAGGATTACAGGGACAGAGAAAGTGTGAGGGAATCAAGGGAACGTGACAGAGAAAGCAGGTATTCTTATGTATTTGAATTTTATGCTTTTTTAGCTGCCCTTGATTAAGTTAAATATTATTTTTTGTCAATGATTAGTTATTTAGCTCCCTGCAGTTTTGGTTTCTTTTCAGTTTATCTCATCCTTTGGGAACTGGGGATGATTATTTATATAAGAATGTCTTTTCTGATGTATCTCAAATAAATATAGTCTTCAACATGAGATACATACAGTGTGATACGTCTGGTGATATATAGTTTAGAAACATTCTTCTGTTTCACTGTTTGTAATCTATCATGTTTCCAACACCTTTTAAGTCACGAGGTGGAAACTGCCTTTATTTTGTTGATTAGATTTAGTACAATGAGTTTTAAGGAGCTACTAGGCACTTACTAAGTACTAACACTCAAAAGTCCTTGGGAGTTGGGAGACATCTGGTCTGACTCTGAATTCTTTTAAACCCTAGATATGCACTTTAAGGTTGAGGTTGTGGTGGTGACGCAAATGCAGATATATTAAGTTGGATGATAGGAAAGGTTAACTCTCATTTTTCTAGATGGCTTTTAGTTTTTTTTCCTGCTTGATTTGATATTATTTGTTATTTGCGGTTATACTTTTGATTTGTGAGTTCTTCATGAACCATCTGTCTTAAGAGCAAGCATTTAGGTGAAGAAAATATTTCTAACAAAGCCCCACATGCAAGAGCCCATTGAACTTGAATTGTGGATGATGGATATATCCACATTACCTTGCGCTGTCATTTATCTTAGAAGAACAGAAGGCAACTAGGATTGAACTTTAAACTATTTTGTGATTTTGTCATTGAGGCTTTGATAATATCTCATGAATTATCTATTTCAAAAGCTTAGGTTGTTGGGTGAAAACACATGAAAGGTTTTGTATGTGACAGTTTATGTTCTTGTCGGTGACTCTGGTTCTCTTATCTTTTCTTTACTGTGATAGTCATTTTAAACTTGCTTAACAGGGTTGTATTGATTGTATTATCTGTAGTAAATTTGAGAATAGTGGTTCCTGAACTCTCTATGTAATTAGTTTTGTTGTTAAACGGTTTAAAGCTTCTCAATATTGAACATCAGATTGTGGAAACTCGCAGATATGGTACAGCAGTTGTTGGATGGTCTATCTGGCAATTGGGCCAGACACTGGAACCTCAGCTCATGGGTTTCAAAAGTTTCTCCCTTCTGGAGTGTATAAGAAAGAATGTTGCAGGATTTGGGGGGTTTGAGTGTTCGATATAGCTGCAGTGATGCAAGTTATTTGTTATCATTCCCCTTCAAATGTAGTTGCTTAATTGCATTTATTCTGTTGCAGAAATGCTGGTGAGGGAGTAACGGGCTATGCTTAAGAGAGGCTATTTCATCTTCTGATGCCTGTGGGCAAAAACAATGTTCATTTGGCTACAATTTGGTCTCAGTTTCTGTTATGGGTGTCAGTTGTGATTAATTCAAGAAATGTTATAATTTAGAAGGTTCTCTAATTAATGGTTGATCCTGGGCTGTCCTGTTATTGTTGATTGTTAAACTGTCACCTAAGCCTTGATTAATGTGATAAATTCAAACCCTATAATTTTGGAAGTCTTGGGTTCTAGTCATTTCTCTGCTGCATGGACAGGATGGCTTTTTGTTAATGTGCTATCCTGTTATTGCTGATTCTTACCTTTAAATTAATTTTGTCGCTAGTGGCAACTAGTGTTCATGTATGAAATCAATTTCGTTCTTTATGCTTGTGGTTTCTCTTGCTAAGTATATACAAGCTTTTAACATGTTTCAACTTAATGCAATTAGGTCCCACAATCCTGTACTGCCATCAATCCAAGTTGGTGATGCTGTTTCAATATAAGAATTTGTTTTATTTATAGAAGGTACAAATCTTGTGTTAATAGCAATTGAATGACATTCATTCTTTAATTAACCTTTCTCGCAATCTCCAGGTTTGATTCATTTTGAGTTCAAGAAGAAAAATCATGAATTCAACCCTATGTTACGTGAGGCTTACATGTTAACTTAATCTAGTTCCCTGCAGGCTTATGTCACGTGGAATTGGACTTTATACATTTAAAGACAATTTGCTGCCATGTTGCAAATTTAAGGAACATGAAATTTTGTGTGTTGAGAAAATATGGTTTATGGAATAGTTTGTTATTCATATTTTATTGTTATTTTCAACTGTGAACTGCTATAAAGAGGTCGTACAGATTCCAAAAGCACGGGCCATAATTTTGTGGTTTGTTATGTTGCAGGCATCATAAAGAGAAAAAGGAAGAAGCAGCAGAACCTGAGGTTGATCCTGAAAGAGATCAAAGAACTGTGTTTGCTTATCAGGTATATGAAATGCATTTGGAATGCAATAAGATGTTATTTTTGTTGATATCATATACTGCCAGATCTAACCTGTCAAAGCATTTCCACAGATTTCTCTGAAAGCAGATGAGAGAGATGTGTATGAGTTCTTTTCAAGGGCTGGCAAGGTCATGATATTCCATTTGCTATTTTTTCCTAAGAGCCCTATTCCATTTTTGTTACCAGAAACCATTTGTTCTTTAGCCTAGTTCTGTCTAACATCTCTAGCCTACCATTATCAGGTGCGAGATGTTCGCTTGATTATGGACCGCAATTCAAGACGTTCTAAGGGTGTTGGGTAGGCATCACATGACTGTGTTCAGAACTAAATTAATGTTTCTTTCATAATCATGCCATTTAGTCATTAGTGTCCATGTCAGAATACTGACCTCAAACTTTAGTTCAAACTTGTAGAAGTTGAAAAAAGTAGCATGTAAAATGCTGTTTGGAACAGAGTTGGGTGTTAAATAAATAAATGAAAAGACATGATACCATGTCCCAAAAGTTAGTACTTCATGTTTAATTCAAATGAGTTTGTACAACGTAGAGTTCTCTGTAACTTAAAGATATCAGTTTCATGGACATTGAACATCACCGTGGGGTTGAGGAATATATTTACTGATAAATATATGATGTGAAGGAGCTGCAAAACTAACATGTCTAAGAAGAATTGCCTTTTATGGCCAAAGTTCTCATGATGATACTAATGTTTTAGTAATTTTTTTCCTTCTACTTCTAAAGTGCATTTATTTTGGAACTAGAGTGGGTATTTACACAGTAATTTGGCCAGGTCATCAGTTTAATTGCTGGGTCATTACTCATTAGTTGTAATTAAAACAATAATTATAATTATAAATGCATTTAAGTTAGATATAGCAAACTTGGTCTTTCAACTGTCTTTGTATGATTATGCAAAACTTTGTTTATGTTTACAGGTATATTGAGTTCTATGATGTCATGTCTGTCCCTATGGCTATAGCGCTTTCTGGCCAACCACTTCTTGGCCAACCAGTGATGGTGAAGCCATCTGAAGCAGAAAAGAATTTAGTTCAGTCCACAACAGCTGTTGTTGCTGGACCTGCTGGACTCATAGGTCCATATTCTGGGGGTGCAAGAAGGCTGTATGTTGGCAATCTGCATTTCAATATGACTGAAGTTGATCTTCGTAGGGTGAGCACATGTTGTTTATTTGTCTATGTATAATGCATTGATTCATTTCAAAATTGATTCTCTAGAGTTGTTTGGCTGAAAGAGGTCTCATGATGCAATGCTGAGAGTGGAATGAGAGACTCCTGGATGAGAAAAATCTACTGCTTTTTTGTTGCTGTGTCTCTTCTTTTCCTCTTCTTACCTTTCTTTGTTGATTACTTGGAAGTCATGATTCTGCTTTTCCCTTAATGTTTTTGTATTATTTCCATAATTGCTTCTAATTCTAATTGATTGTGTTACTCTCCCCCTTTGTCAAATTGTTTAGGTGTTTGAAGCATTCGGTCAAGTTGAGCTAGTCCAGTTGCCTCTTGATGAAAGTGGGCACTGCAAAGGTTTTGGCTTTGTGCAGGTGAATCTTATAATTGATCATTATTTATTTGTCTTGGTTAAGTGTGTCTAGTTTTTATTGCTCCCCCCTTCTTCTCAAAAGGCATACTAAACCAATATATCAAGAAGTTGCTTATACTCTGCGTGGAAGCTTTGAATGTATCAAAATATATGATCTTAAATAAGTTGGTACTGGATTCTGATGCTATAATACTAGATGGCTTCATGATATGCTTTCTGCATGTTGCAATTGTTTCTGACAGTGTAGGTTAATCGAATCATTGTTTACTGTAGTTTGCACGCCTTGAAGATGCAAGAAATGCCCAGAGCTTGAATGGTCAATTGGAGATTGGTGGCAGGACAATCAAGGTAGTGTTGATTTGTTCATAGATCAAAGCTTAGTTGGCCTATTGTGATGACTACAAAGTGGATATTCTGCTCATGATCTTTTGCGTGTTCATTTATTGTTTTCTGGATTAGGTATCAGCTGTTACTGATCAATCTGGAATCCAAGAAGTTGGAGGCAATACTGGTGATTTTGATGATGATGAAGGTGGTGGCTTGGTAAGTAATTTTTTATTGAAAGAATTGCAAATAAGTATAACCACTTGAAATATTACTAAATTACAATGACCTCCCTTGAAGCCTTCGTGAAACACCACTAATGCACTGTAGCAGTCACATTTGGTAACAGCAAAATCAGATTTCATTAGTATGTTACTGTGGCTACTATTTGGTTGGTTTTCTAGAATATTTCCATCTAGCAAGTGTGCATGTTGAGATCATGGTTATTGCAATAGCCTTTATTCCTTGAGGCTGCTTTGAGGGAATGGGATACTTCCCTACCGTTTTTGGTCATCTACTAACTAGCACTATATTTTTTTAAATCAAATAGTGTGTGTACTTCTTATAAGACAAACCAGTGTCTTAGTTGACCTTTCTGAAATTTTCAGTCCCTGAATGCTAGTTCTCGAGCAATACTCATGCAGAAGTTGGATCGCAGTGGCACTGCATCTAGGTTTGTCCCTCCCATTTTTGGTTTGCCATATTTTGAGGTCAATTTATATTCTCACTGCCTGTGCTTTGTTTACAGCATGACTGGTTCCCTTGGTAACTCTGTTGTCAACAACAATCTACCAGCAACAGGAAACATACCAACAGCAACTCTTCTGGGAGCTGCACCTGTGGTTTCGTCCATTTCTTCTGTTTCTACTGTATCTGGACTTGCAGGTGCAGGTCTTCAAGTTCCGACAGCTATGATTCCCTCTATTGATACAATTGGTGTTCCAAGCGAGTGCTTACTGTTGAAGAATATGTTTGATCCCAAAGATGAGGTGGTTAAGTAGCCTATACTAGGAAGCATTTTCTGTTTTACATGGTTTTTATAATGGTCTAATGACATTGCTTGCAAAATGTGCTGCAGAAGGAACCAGATTTTGATTTGGATATTAAAGAAGATGTTGAAGCAGAATGCTCTAAGTTTGGGAAGTTAAAACACATATATGTTGATAAGTGAGTAAAGTAGTAACCCTTATGTTCCTCTCTGCATGTTCGAAAGACAATAGTTTTGGAACGATTTTTATTTCTTCTTTATATGATAAGCAGGAATAGTGCTGGTTTTGTCTACTTGCGATTTGAAAATGCTCAATCCGCAATAGGCGCGCAGCGGGCCTTGCATGGAAGATGGTTTGCTGGGAAGATGATCACTGCAAGCTTCATGGTCCATTTGATTGGCTTTATTTTCCCTGGTTTTATTTTTTCTGGATATTTACAATTTATGAACATCCTTTCCCTAACCAGAAATCTATCAAACCTTGTGTGTGCTTTCAGGTACCACCGGCATACGAGGATAAATTCCCAGACAGCAGATGAATTCTCAGGGTTTTTGCAAGATGAGGATTCTCGGTGGTGGAAGCAGTCATTCAAAGGCATCTAATCTTGTAGCTTCCTTTGAGAAATGCTTAGCAAAGTATTGCACACGACCACATAGAACTACGATTTACCTTGTGGGAATTTGAAAGGTGCTTTAACAAAGTTGAGATTTGTTTGTTTAATTTAAGCATCCTACTTGTGTTATTGATTGTGGCAAGGTTTTAGTCCACACTTTGGGTTATGTTTGGCTGGCATTGGCCGAATAGTATTAGGGAACCAAACATGGGTTGGTTACCAGGTTTTGGTTAAATATTTTGTATTTGCTGGTGTGTGATTTCCTTTTACATTTGTTCTGTTCTAAATATTCTTCTCCTGGATGCTGTTGGAACATTGTCTGAAGGTGGAATCCAATGTATTTTCAGAATGTCGACAAACAGTGTAGGTTCATTGATCGGAATTCTCCTACACTATGTAGGTGTGTCAGCTATGACAGAAGACTAACTTTTACTTTAAGCCAAACAAGGTTAAGGGCAAGTTTGGATAGCAAAACTTTTTTTAACTTTTTATAAGTTATAAGTTATTGAATAGATGTTTAGATTAATTTTTATATAACTTTTTTGACTTTTTAAAAAGTTATTTTAAGTGTTTATTGGAGAAGTTAAAATATTTGACTTCTTCAAAAAGTCTTTGCACAACTTTTTAAAAATTGCCACTACAAACTAAAATAAGCACTTATATTATTTTACTTCCAAACATAAAATAATTTTTTTAAAAGTTACTTATTAAGAAGTCCTTTATATATAAGGACTTAAATAAGCTCTTTATCCAAACTGACCCTAAATGCAAGTTGGTCACAAATTCTGTATGGACAAAATGGTTATGCCACAATTAGGATTACAGTTCAAACTTGCTTTCCCAACTTGTGATAGTAACAATTAATATAACAGATATACTGACCATGCATCATATTAAGAACAGAGATACGAGAAATGCAAAGTCTTCTTCTAAGCAGACAAGTTTGAAAACCATATAAAGTGAAAAATAAAATGAGTTAAAGTGCCTTTACATTGACTACTTATGAGAATTGTTACAATATCTTTTCACCCTTTTATAATATGTTAAAATATTCAGCATATTTTTTACTAATATTACATGTGAATTTTTACTGGTCTATGCTCGCAGTGATGAGAAGAAGTGCTATTACCAATGAACGGTCAAAATTGAGCTCAAACCTTTTGAATCTAACACTTGAAGGCTTACATATGGCCAGTCATCATCAAATTGGAATTACGGACCGCATATATATATATATATATATATATATATTATATCATATATCATAAGCACATTCGTCATCATCTTTGTCCAACTTTACTGTCTATATAGTTAAACTTCTGTTTGTGCTTGTTCTGTACTTATCCAAAGCTTCTGATCACTCAACCCTTAACTTCAGTATTACTTAAAAAAGTAAACAACATAGAAAGGAGAAATTAAGGTTATCTTCCACAAACTGGGGACACCACATCAAGGAAAAGGCCTAGAGTGAAATAGTAATATCATTAAACAATGGAAAATACTAATGTTGTTGAAGATATTGTGATTGTGGGAGCTGGAATTGCTGGTCTCACTGCAGCCTTAGGACTTCACAGGTACCTACCTCTTCTCTTATCTCTTTCTCAATTCTCATATATATAGATATATACACCAATAGTGTACTTAACTACTTATCCACATAATTGAATTGTTTTTGTCAGTCTCCATGTCAACTCAAACCCCATTCACCACTAACACAACTTGTAATGTAATTTATCAAACAAGAATTTGGTAGTTAATATATACATGCATGCTTGCAGGTTGGGTTTAAGAAGTTTGGTATTAGAATCATCAGAAAGTTTGAGGGTGGCTGGTTTTGCTTTAACAATATGGAAAAATGCTTGGAAGGCCTTGGATGCTGTTGGTGTTGGAGACATCCTTCGCCACCAACATGTACAGATTCATGGGTAAGTCTCTCTCTCTATATATAATTCTTTCTAGGAACGAACTGTCTGTGTCAATTTTTCAATTAGTAATTGCTCTGTTTCCAAATGGGTTCTTCTCAAATCCTCATATATGTATGTATGTTTAAGAGAGAGAATAATAAAGGACTTGGAAACTAATTAAGGCACTGAATTGGAGTGCAGGAATGTGACTACTTCATTAATCACTGGGGAACAAACTTCACGTACGTCTTTCAAGGACACCGGAAAGGGGTAAGTAAACTAGCTATGTTTAGGATAGCATTATGTACAAGAATTGGTGTGTCGAAATGTTTTGATTTTGGTTATAGATACTATTGGTCTTGGTGGATGGTTATTCAGTTTTGGATCATTCATTAGGATCTTAAATTTGATCAGAAAATTGTTCCTATAAGGGGTGTTTTTGTATGAGATGCAGTGGAGCCCTTGAAATTCGTTGCATAAGACGGCACTTAATGCTGGAAGCTCTTGCCAATGAGCTTCCAAGTGGCACAATAAGATTCTCGTCGAAGGTGACAGCGATCGAGGAATCCGGATTCTCCAAGATACTCCATCTTGCTGATGGAACAACCATAAAAACTAAGGTAAGTAATGCATTACATGACATATGAGATATATGTGAAATAAGCAAACGATCAATGTCCCCATTTTAGAAATGTAATTCATGTATAAGAAGTAGACTACTTCAATTAGGAATCCAAGGTTAATAAAACTTGACTGATACATGGATGTTTGCAACTGAAAAGGTGTTGGTTGGGTCTGATGGTGTAAACTCGGTGGTTGCGAGGTGGCTCGGCTTCAAGGAGGCCTCCTTTAGTAGGAGATATGCAGTAAGGGGTTGTGCAGAACTGAAGAGCAATCATGGCTTTGAGCCCAGGTTCATGCAGTTCTTTAGCAAAGGTTCTCGATCTGGTGCTATTCCTTGTGATGACAAGACTGTTTACTGGTTTTTAACTTGGACTCCCACCACCAAAGGTGAAAAAATGGTGTTCTGCTGAGACTAATTTTAGTACAATATCAGTGTACAATGTTTTTACGTTATCAACTAATTAGATATCGTCATACATGTGATTTTTGAAGTAGTTATTACAAGAGTGAAGCACTTTTAATAATGTGGCAATATATGTTTGGACTCCGTAAATTTTGTTTTTTTTTACACTGGCAGTGTATCAAAAACTAATCCAATATGCATTGTGCTAGTAGTGACTAATAGGTAAACACCCCATAAGAATAAGATTATCTCTCACAATTATCAATGCATTATTATTATTATTTTCAAAATATAAGTTGGTTGATCGTGCAAATCTTAACTGCAATAGTTGGCATGCATTATGACAGTGAAGTAACATTATGGTTGCAATTGCCTCATTTCATTTGCTTGTCCTGCAGAGAAAGAGCTAGAAGAGAACCCAGCAAAAGTGAAGCAATTTGTGTTAGAGATGCTTGAGAAGTTGCCAAGTGATATAAGATCCATCATAGAAAACACAGAGCTACACAGTTTGTTATCATCCGAACTGAGATACAGACAACCTTGGGAGCTCTTGTTTGGAAACATCAGCAAAGGCAATGTGTGTGTTGCTGGAGATGCCCTCCACCCCATGACTCCTGACATTGGCCAGGGTGGTTGTTCTGCTCTGGAGGATGCTGTTGTTCTAGCCAGGTGTCTCGGCGAGGCCTTCGCCGAGAAACCAGGCACCCATATGAATGAGAAGGATGAAGTGATGGAAGAGGATGGAGTCCAATACAAGAGGATTGAGGAGGCCTTGAAGAAATATGCAAAAGAGAGGAGATGGAGGAGCATTGATCTCATTTGCACATCTTATGTAGTTGGTTATATTCAAGGGGGTGATTCCAAGTTGCTTTCCTTTCTTAGGGACAAGGTTTTGCCTTCATTGCTAGCTAGCCAGTATATGAAGAAATCTGCTTTTGATTGTGGAAAACTTAAAATGGAATAACCAGTTTTGAAGCAATAGGGTTGTGTTGTATGCAATTATGTATCTCTCACACTCACTAGAATATGAAGACACAAATTTAACATACATGTGAAATTAAATTAGGTATGTTCTAACTTCTAAGAGTGATCGGTGGTCTTCAAAGCAGGGATAATTAGGTAAATACATACATACATATTTCAATGACAAGTGGTAGATTAGTCATAATCATGTGGAGATTGTGAATAACGTGGTAGACTTTTTGGTTATATTAGACTTTCACATCGGATTAGTTGGTGATATATATCAATTAATTAGCGAAATTTAAGCTTAATTAAGTAACTACTACTTGCCTAGTAACTTTGTACGTCACAAATCAATCTCCACTCTCAAATTCAATACTTATAGTATACGAACTATTTTGGAATCATTTATAAAGATAGGATAGGACAATTAATTAATTAATTATTCTTTCTTTTTGTTGGCAACAAGAAAGTAGTGTTTTCCCGAGATGTCACACATGTCCTAATGTTGAACCAGTGACCTTAGCATTATCCATCCATTTGATATCTTCTTTCAAATTAGTCGGTGAGTTCAAATTAGAGCGTAAATCATTTTAATTTTTTCTGTAAGTAAAAAATAATTTTCACTTGTGGATATGACATTCCTTGGGGAACTTACTAAAAACTTAAAAACCACCAAAAGAAAAGGGATAAAATCAGCTTAGATAAACAGATTCCCCTACACTGGCATATAAAGATAGGATAGGGCAATTAATTAATTAATTATTCTTCTTTTTGTTGGTAACAAGAAAGTAGTGGTTTTGGAATCATTTATTAATATTTGTTATTTAAAATTTTTATATATTATTAAATATTTTTTCTATTATACCTTTATTAAATATTAAGACCTTAAAATAAGAAAGAGTGATGAGATATTAATATAAAGATATTATAACAATTTTTATTAAAAAATTCTTTCATTTGAATACAAGTTAATCATTTTTTCAACAAACATGAATGAAAAGTAACAAAATATTAAAAAATGAAAGAAGTACTATATATTATATTCGATTAAGTCGCAATCCAAACAGCACTGATTCATCAACTTCCTCCTCATATGATGAAATGCTAAACTGTATCTTTGATAATTAAGCATTCTCTGGTGATGGAATTTAATTATTAAGAAAGACAAAATGTAGACAAATAAACTAGGTTAATACAATAGTTGATTAAACCGACACAAATTCTTAGCCAACCACAAATATTCGTTTTGGCACCCACTAATTGCAGTAAAGTTGACACTTCTTGTGATCAATTGAGTATATCATAAATAAAATTAGTGAAACACTCTATTTTTATAATTTTTTTACTGTCGACTTTCTCTAAATACTAGTAAATTATTAGGTGAAGTCTCAACAGCTCAGTATAGTAACCAAAGGGCACTTGGGGCCAAGTTGTAACACCACGGGTCCAATCATTGATAATCAATGTTTCTGGTATTACCACCTTTCACCAATTATTCTATATAAAGTAGTATTTCAGTTCTTTTCTTATTCAGAACCAACAAGCATCACATTGTAACTATAGCTACAGCTTCTTATCTCCACTCAATGTCTATCTTAACACATACAACAATGGAAACCATAGTTGAAGATGTTGTGATTGTGGGAGCTGGAATTGCTGGTCTAACAACATCCTTAGGACTTCACAGGTTAAATAACCTTTTCACTACTTACTCTTTCAAAGTGTAAATCAAAGATTATGTAAATATTGGTTAAATTATAATTAATCATTCATTCATATGTTTATACATACGTGGTTGTAGGTTGGGGGTGCCAAGTTTGGTACTAGAATCATCAGATAAGTTGAGAGTGACAGGGTTTGCATTAACAACATGGACAAATGGTTGGAAAGCTTTGGATGCTGTTGGAGTTGGAGACATCCTCCGCCGCCAACATCTACAACTAAACAGGTAAATATAATATAATATATATATATATATATATATATACACACACATCATTTTAAAAGAATTATTATTATATTATAAAATTTGTATTTTTATTTAATATTTTGTACTGATATAATTTATTTATTTCAAAATATGTATTATAAATATTCCTTGAAGGTTATTTTGTTTTTTTTTTGTAAGTAAAGAAAGGAACACTGAACAGTTCAAGGGTCTTTATCTTGTACGATCTTATTTTACAAGAAGATGAAGAAGTTGAAACAAAATCAATTAATTAAATGGAATAAGACTGAGAGAGTAAGATCCTGAAACATAATGTACTGGAATTGGATTGCAGTAATGTGACAGATTCTTTGATCACGGGGAAACAAACATCAAGTATGTCTTTCAGGGGCACAGGAAAGCAGTAAGTACACTGTCAAGCCAATCTGATAAATGTGTGTGTATATATATATATATATATATTCCAGATTATGTTCTTATTATACTTTGTTATTAATTATTGGAATGATCATAATGGGTTTTCTAAGCGATGCAGTGGAGCTTGTGAAGTTCGTTGTGTAAGAAGACAGTTAATGTTGGAAGCCCTTGCTAATGAGCTTCCAAGTGGCACCATAAGATTCTCTTCAAAGGTGACTGCTATCGAGGAATCTGGCTTCTCTAAGATACTCCATCTTGCTGATGGAACAACCATAAAAACCAAGGTAAACATTTTTTGTAATAACCAAAGATCTTTCCTCATACTATACAAGAAGCAAAAAAAAAAAAAAAAATGTTAATTGACACATCTATGAATGTTTGGAACTGAAAATTAAGGTGTTGATTGGGTGCGATGGAATAAACTCGGTGGTTGCAAAATGGCTAGGCTTCAAAGAGACATCTTTCACAGGGCGATATGCTATCAGGGGTTGTGTGAAGTTGACCACCAATCACGGGCTTGAGCCAAGGTTCATGCATTTCTTAGGGAAAGGTTTTCGATCTGGTGTTCTTCCTTGTGATGAAAAGACTGTTTACTGGTTTTTGACTTGTTCCCCCACCCCCAAAGGTTAACTATATTAAATTCTCTCTGCTTTCTAACTTAGCTTAATTAATTATGAGTTTATGACACTTAGTAGCTAGTGTTTATGCTTACCATTGCTAGCTTGGGATTGGCTTTTGCAGAGATGGAGATAACGAAGTGCCCAGCTAAAATGAAGCAATATGTGCTGAGCAAGCTTGATAAGATACCGAGTGAGATGAGATCAATCATAGACATCACTGAGCTAGATGATATATTTGCATGTCCATTGAGGTATAGGCCTCATTGGGAGCTCATGTTTGGGAACATTAGCAAAAGCAACGTTTGTGTTGTAGGTGATGCCCTTCACCCCATGGCTCCTGATCTAGGTCAGGGTGGGTGCTGTGCCTTAGAGGATGGGGTTGTTCTAGCCAGATGTCTAGGTGAGGCCTTTTCTGAAAGGCCAGACACATATTGCAGAACAAAGGATGAAGAAGAAAAGGGCCTATACAAAAGGATTGAGGCTGGCTTGGAGAGATATGCAAATGAGAGAAGATGGAGAAGCATTGATATCAGTGGCACATCTTTGGTCGTGGGTTTTATTCAGCAGGGTGATTTGGAATTTGTCTCACATTTGAGGGATAAGGTTTTGTCTACATTTCTAGCTGATCTTATGTTGAAGAAGTCAGATTTTGACTGTGGAAAGCTAAACATCTCTTAGATGGAGGAGCAGCACAAACCATATTGCAAAGTCCTGTGGCTCTCATCCACACCTAAAGCTAGCATAGTAGTTTCTTATAATTAGAATATTGCAGTTTGAAAAATTAAATTCTGCATAGAATTGTTCAGCTCTGCTGCCAGACTGAAGCATCATGCAACCAATTCATTGGTCATTCTCAATTTGTGTGATATAGATGGATGACCCGTTTCCTGGAAAATTATTCGGTATTCCCTCGTAGAGTAATGGATGTAAACTTAAGGGTTTTGGTGGTTGCGTGATCAATAAGAAATGTGTGTTGTGAAAAAAAATAGTACTAGTTATCTGTAACTGGGGAGAATAATGGAGTTAGTAAATAAAAATCTTGTTAACTGTGGGAGTTAGTCACTTAACTTTCTTATAATTAAGTATCTTATGCACATTACAGAGTTTGTGGAATGAGTGGGAAAAATAAGCAACTATAGTGTGTATCCCTTCTTATAATCTCCTTCTGCTCTAGCAAACTGGTATAGTAGTTTGTGAAATTTAAAAGACAACAAATAATGGGATATTTCATTTTCAATGACCAAGATTTCAAATATCGTGAATTGAATTATCCAATTTCTGTTACAAATGGTCCTACAATCCTAGGCACATCCAAATAAACATTTCTTAAAGAACACTATAATTATGAAGCAATAAGTAATAAAGAACACAGAGATTATAATAGCAGTAGCTACCGAGATTCACACAGCTGAACTCAAACCAAATGACTTGACAATAGTGCTAACTCTTTCTACAAAAGTTTTGGAGGTTATCTTCTTACCCGGAACATGAAATGGGTTTGAAACTGCATCTGCATATGCAGCATGGAACCTCCTGAAAAACTGTATAGTAAAATCCTCAAGAAGTTAGCATCAACAAAATAGTAACAAACTCATTTTTCAACTAAGAACAAAATGCACATGAATGAGAACAGAATCAAACATCGTAGTATAGATGAGTCTTAAGCAAGTCCTTGAAAAGAGAAAAAAAAAATCATACTGGTATTCTGAACTGTATGACAATAACGAGAGAAACATAGAAATATCCATAAATTAAAATAGGAAGATGAAAGAAAACAATCAATTCCGATTCATACTCACATTTCTTACATCTGCATCTCTAACATCCAGATCCGTCGTCACCAAGATGAACTTCACCTTTGTATTAGTCAGATAGCCATAGCTGCAAATCGCATTATGAACCAAAAATGAATCTCACCTTTTGTGGTTGAATTGAAGATTGATAATGAAATAGACAACAAACAAGAGGCACACTAACACTTTGTAATTTTCAATAGGATAAAGCAGCCCTAGAAACGTCTCATTCAGCAACGGTCCTGATTTTTTGGGATTGTTCACTGCCAACCATACACGAAGAAGAAAACAAAAATCAGAAAAGGAATCGGACGCAGGGGGAAGGACCGCACAGAACCGAATCGAATCGAACCTCACCTCGCTCGTCGACGACATCGAGGGAGCAGTGAACGATGTGGTGAAGCTTGAGCGCATCATCAGCTTCAGTGAAGCTCTGTATAAACAGAGGATTGTTCTGTTCATAACAAACAAAAATTGAAGAGAAAACTGAGTTATCGGTTTGGATTTGGATCATCAACAATGAGGAACGGTGTGATGTTTGAGCTCACCTGGTGGCCCACGACGGCGATGCACACGATCATCTTCTCCGGCGGCGTGCCAAATTCGATCACAGTGTACTCTCTCTCTCTCTCTGCGGCTTCTTTGCCTTACTGTGCACTTCACTTGCACGGGTCTATTGCTCAGTAAATTGAAACTGGATCAATCTTGACCGTTGAAATGAAAGATCTCAAAATTAAAGCACCAATTATTTTGAGTTTTGCTAACCGGTATCTTTAGGACTTTTATTAAGATAATAAAAGAAAATAAAATTCACATTAAAAATATAATTTTGATATATTTTATACAATGAACCACCATAACTTCTTTAAATTTTTAAAAACTTACTCTTTTTATATATATCATATGGATTTGGGCGTGGGATTTTATTAAGTCGGTTTGTTTCAGTGTGAGGTCTTATCCAATAATTAATTTTGGAAATTCTTCTAAGTATCTTTTTTTTTTCAAGTTGGATATGCAGTTAAATACTTTTTATTTTTAAACTTATAAGAAAAATTGACCGATTTACTCGAGAATAATAAATAAATCTGAGGCGTGTTCAATATATTACTCCCTCCGTCCACTTTTATTTGTCTTTCTAGGAAATTTATTTGTCCACTATTATTTGTCATTTTAGATTTTCAATGAAACATTTACAATTTTTTTCCAGTTTTATTCATATATACACTCTCTTTTTATCTCTTACAATTATTATTGCACAAAAAACTATAAAGATAATTTTATCATTGTACATTTACTTCTATAGAAATTTATGTGTTTTAATCACCTTCTTAATAAGTGTACAATACTATAAAATGTCAATTAAAAGTGAACGGAGAGAGTAAGAAGGACCTTCTCCTTACCGAATAACAATAATAATGATAAATTTCTAGGATAATTATAAAGTAAATTGGTAACATCTCATTAGCGAAATATTAGGTACAGTGCAGGTACACCTCTCCTACGTCTGGAGCATGAAGCAAAGAGGATTATGAAGCAAAGAGTATTTGGTTTGGATTGTATCTATAAGTCACTGTATCTTATTTTGAGTTTGCACTTTTTTTTCTCAATAGATTAGATTTTTAATAGGTTAGGAGGTTTTTTAATGATGTTTGCTCATCTTAAGTGTGATGATAGAGGCTCATATTTTATTTCGCACTAGTATGGCCGCTTTTGGGTGCTGGTGTTAGTATCCATCGAAAAAAATGAAGCAAAATTACATATGGAACGTCATTTATGGAAATTATATAATTTTTCAAGCTAATTTTATAATTTTTGAAGCTAATATTGGATATTATATTTTGAACATAGTAATTGTCCATAGTCGTATATGACATCATTTATGGAATAGCATCACCATTGGCATAATTTAATCATAAATAAGCTGCTGTTAATTTAAAGTGCTAATAAAAAGGTTAGATTACCAAAAGTTACCAGAGAGTATGATGTATCTAAATAATTGTTAAATACAAAATTATAGATTAGAACAAGGATTTGCTGCCAATAAATTTAAAAAACTAAAATTGCATTAGGAATTAAGAACTAATGAAAAAGAGAAAACTCGTGCATTACTTCACTCAGATCAATTTATACCTTACGTTTGCCATTAAAACTCTGCAACTATCTTGGGATGGAAGACTACTTTAGAAAGAATTCTTAGCAATCCGAAACTTAAATGACCCAAAAAAGCATTTACATTACTTAGCTTTGGAACAAAACATACTATTTCTTGTCTTTCTTGGGAAGAAAGAAAAAAATAAAATCACCAATATTAGTTTTTATTTTTTCCCGTTTTTGATCGAAACCTAACCCTATCTTCTTTAAATAAAGACATTAAACAAAGTAAGAACTCAATTTTTTTTTAAAAAAAGAAGTTTAATTTAATTTTGCTACGTGCGTGTGGAATCTCAAATCAAATCTATGGACTAGTATTCAAAACGAACGGTTGTGATGGGCTAATCCGCATAGGTGGATATAGAAGCAGAAGCAAAGGTTTACATGAGAATTACGGAGTTGCCCCTACATCTCTGCAACAAATACTCCTATTATTTTTTCTAAGAGTCTTTTCGTTTCGCATATTCTTCTTCTTTCTCTCGCCGTTGTCGTGGTCTTCTTCATTCGTAACCCAAGCTTGTTCTTCCTTCTCGCAAGGTATACTTCGATTCTTCCTCTCATCTTCCCTATAACTATCGTTTGTTTGTTTTTTTCTCTCTAATTTATTGCTAATATCGGTAATCGTTTCTCTCTATTCGAATTCATTTCTGCAATTTTTTTTCTTCCTAGATTGTTTTTTGAAGGATTAACCCTTTGAGGTGTCTATGTATTATTGAAAATAGCTCATTTGTCCATTTCGTCGTTCTTTTTCTTTTTAATTTTTTTTGAGGTGGATCAATTTGTCTTTTTCTTAATATTATTTTATGTTTGAGCTGCCTTAGGGTGCGTTACTCTGTGTTTTGTCATTTCGATTACGGTGATGTATTGGTTTATTCATGGCGGTGGATGGGAGCCAATTTGGATTCGCAAAGTAGGTTGCGATTGGCAGCTAGACCATGGTTTTGTTTGATTGTTAGAATGTGATTTCAGATCCTGAGTGAGTGTGTCTTATGTTTTTTTATGCATATATGAAAGTCAGTGACCATCATTTTTCTTTTGGTGTCCTGTTTCATTTTTTGACGCCGATGTATTCAAATGCCTCTTGCATATTTCCTTTCATTATTATATAGTTGATAGATAGATTTTACCCCCATGACCACTAAGTAAATCATAATGGTATTGATAGAGAGGGAGGGGGCGGGTGTTATTTATTGTTTCAACTACTGAACTTAAGTTTAATAGCATCAAGACGGGATTATCTCATGACATTGATAAATTATGATTTTAGATGGGAGTTCAACGACACGAGGCACTTACTGAAGACAATGAAGCTGCTGGAAATGCTTGTTCCAGAAGTTCATCCGATCAGGGGGATCTTGCAAGTGTGTCTGCTGCTAGCAATCCAAGTATAAATACTGAAAGCCGTGAAGTTAACGGACCTAGTGACATTTTGTGCAAGATAAATAGTGCCCCACATGTCTATAGGCAAGATGTTGTGAAGAATATTACCAATGGCATGATTGGGATTGTGACGGAAGTTGCCGGTGATTCGGACTCAGATTCGGATAGCAGCATTACTGACGATGAGGATGACAGTGATGATGAGGATGGTGATGTTGAGGAAGGCAATGGTGATGACAGTAACGGTGCTAGTAGAAATTCTGATGGGAATGGTGCAGATGGGCATGGTAAAACTGATGCTCTTCTGCCTGACCAGCTTCGTGTACTCTGGATGGACGAATCTGAATCTACTCAAAATTTCAGTGACGTAGAAGTTGTTGATCGAGGATTTTTACATGGGGATTTCATTGCTTCTGCTTCAGATCCCACTGGTCAAGTGGGTGTAGTGGTTGATGTGAATATTGATGTGGATTTGTTGGCCCCTGATGGGTCTATGATAAAAGAGGTCCCATCAAAAAACTTGAAGCGTATCAGGGACTTCACTGTTGGTGATTATGTGGTGCTTGGTCCCTGGCTAGGTAGAATTGATGATGTTTTAGATAATGTGACTGTCCTATTTGATGATGGTTCGGTGTGTAAAGTCACAAAAGCAGATCCTTTGAATCTTAAGTCAATTTCTAAGAATATCCTTGAAGATGGGCATTTCCCTTATTATCCAGGGCAACGTGTAAGGGCTAGCTCTTCATCAGTTTTCAAAAATTCAAGATGGCTGTCTGGCTTGTGGAAAGCTAACAGGTTGGAAGGTACAATCACTAAGGTTACAGTTGGCTCAGTCTTTATTTATTGGATAGCATCTGCAGGTTATGGTCCATACTCTTCTACTGCCCCAGCTGAAGAGCAAAGTCCAAGAAACTTAAAATTGTTGTCTTGTTTTGCTCATGCAAATTGGCAATTGGGTGACTGGTGCCTTTTACCCTCATCAGCACTGCCATCATCAATTTCCATGGAGAAAGGCATATCAAAAATGGAGCTTAACGATTCTTTTAACGAGTTAGATTCTAATCAGACAGGAAGTGGGTGTGATTCAGAAGAAGCTGCAGTTGACGAATCAGATGGGAATAAGAATGCTATGGACCTTGATCCAGTAGATGCTTTGGAAGGCACTGATGGAAATGTTGTTAGCAATCCTTCACGTGATTCTAGTTCATGTGGTAGTTCCATCTCAGTAGCAAAGGACCCTGTCCATGAGAGTTGGCCACTTCACCGGAAGAAAATAAGGAAAGTTGTCATCAGGAAAGAAAAGAGGGCCCGAAAGAAAGAGGAAAGTTTTGAGAAAGCTCTTTTGATTGCCAATACAAAGACACGGGTTGATGTTGCATGGCAGGATGGAACAATAGAGCGGGGACTACATTCCACGAGCCTAATTCCTGTGGATAATCCTGGTGATCATGAATTTGTTTCAGAGCAATATGTAGTAGAGAAGAACTCTGATGATGTTGAGGATACTTGTGAAGCTAGGCGTGTCGGAGTGGTGAGAAGCGTTAATGCCAAGGAGCGGACAGCTTGTGTAAGGTGGTTAAAACAAGTTGAGCGAGCAGAAGATCCTCGAGAGTTCGACAAGGAAGAAATTGTAAGTGTGTATGAGCTAGAGGGCCACCCAGATTATGATTATTGCTATGGGGATGTGGTTGTTCGGCTGTCACCTGTGTCTGTCTGTCCTGAAACAGATTCTATCGGAGAGTCCACTGAGAAATCAAGGCAGAGGAATGAAGAATGTGGCAGTAAACAAGAAACAAAAGGCCCAGCAGGTGGCAGTAAAGCCGAAAATGTATTTGGTAGTGAAAGTTGTGCAGAGTTCTCCGACCTCTCTTGGGTTGGAAATATAACTGGTCTTACAAATGGCGATATTGAAGTTACTTGGGCTGATGGAATGGTGTCAACGGTATGCTCTTGGCATAGATTCACTCTCATTTTATCTATTCTGATGATAACATATAATGCTTCTATTTACTAATTTGAAGTTTTCACATTTATATTATTGATACTACACTATACTTGCAATCTCCTTGCTTGTTATTTCACCCACTGGAAATAGGACTTGTTCATTTATATTAATGTCATCTAGAAAATGAAAGTTACTAATTTTTCCATTTTATCTGTGTTTATTTTACAATTTTACTTTACTTTCAGGTTGGACCCCAAGCAATCTATGTTGTTGGTCGGGACGACGATGAAGAATCCATTGCTGCAGGAAGTGAACTAAGCGATGCTGCAAGCTGGGAAACTGTTAGTGATGATGAAGTGGAAGTACTTGAGGACTCCAAAGAGGTTTGTTTCATTTTGTCAGCACTTTTGTTATCCATAAGTCTTTAAATATCTGTTCCTTTTTTAGGGGAAGCCCCCCAAAAAAAAACTATTATCTGATACTCATAAATGTAAACCCTATCTTGAAGTTGATTCTACTCATTGATAAGAAGAAATCAAGGAACTAGAAATCTTAATCTAAATGTTGCTTAACTTTTTAAGATTGGTTGTTTTGTATCCTAGCTCTTCTGTTTTCTCATTTTTTCCCCTTCCCTGTATATATACGTATATTTAGCATTGCTTTTTGTTTGTGATAGACATTCTAACCATTTGAATATGCTGACTATGGTTCTTACTTCTTAGCCCATGTCTTTACTTATGCAAGACAATGATGTGCAGGATATTGAGAGGGAAAATTCAAGCAGCAATACTTCTGAGGCAGATGATAGTGGAGAGAATGACTTTGGTACTGCTGCAGCACTTTCTGTTCCCTTAGCAGCCTTTCGATTTGTCACCAGACTTGCCTCAGGAATATTCTCAAGGGGCCAAAGAAACTTAGATGATGTTGATACGCAGTCAAAAGTAGAAAGCGAAGATAATGAGGAGTCTAGTTTTCAGAATTGTGTTGCCACTGATGGGGACAATTCAAGTGATAAGAATGAAAGAAATGAAGTAGTTGTTGCTCAAGAAGCATCTGAAATGGTGGAAGCATCTGAGACAAGTAGTAGCTTTAGGAGTGATGATGCTCCAGGAAGTTGCGACGATGATGCTTGCAGTTCCAAACACTTTGACATAACTAAAGATCCTTCAGATCATTACTTCATTGGTGCAAACGGACAGGTACTTTTTTTGCTTTATTTCTAACATCTCAAGAGTCAAGAAACAATATAATGTTGGAGTATGGAACTGAGAGAATGAATAGTACTTCCCTGTTTATTGGATTCTGTCTTTCTATTATGAATGTTGACCAAGATATTTGTGTGGAGGGAGCCACACACTTTCCTGAGTATCAACCAAGATAATGCTTACTTATTAAAATAACCTAGGTTAGATTCTTAGATGAAGTCAAACCAATGATCTAGAATGTTAATAACCATGTAGCGTGCACATGAATACAGTCAAATCTTGCTTCCTTCCATTCTTCCTGTAAAATGTAAATGTTTATTGTTTCGTATGGGTTCAGCATTTGATTATTAATCCTCTTTCAGAGTAACAACCGAAAATGGTTTAAGAAGGTGCAACAAGATTGGAGTATACTGCAGAATAACCTTCCAGGTTGGTGATACATTTAATTTTTGCCATGTTTCTTACTGTAGTGTACACCTATTTCAGTAAATGTAAACATATGACATGTTTTGACAGACGAAATCTATGTACGAGTTTATGAAGATAGAATGGATCTTTTGAGAGCAGTTATTTTAGGGCCATATGGGACTCCTTACCAAGATGGACTCTTTTTCTTTGATTTTCACCTTCCGCCAGAGTACCCTGATGTTCCACCAGTAAGCACTATAATGTTGTAGCTGTACTACTGCTTTTGGATTTATCTTCTCCTGATATGCATAAAAACCAACTGAACTACAGTAATATATAAATTACATTTTAATTTTGTTATAGTGTAGTATCCAAATGAAGCTATTTTAATCCCCTGTATGTGTTCTTCGTGTGATCTCAAATGATGCAGTCAGCATACTATCATTCCGGTGGTTGGCGCGTTAACCCTAATTTGTATGAGGAAGGGAAGGTGTGCCTTAGCCTTCTAAACACATGGACAGGCAGAGGAAATGAAGTATGGGATCCAAAATCTTCCAGCATCCTTCAAGTCCTAGTTTCACTGCAAGGTTTGGTGCTCAATGCTAAGCCTTACTTCAATGAAGCTGGGTATGATAAGCAGATTGGAACAGCCGAAGGAGAGAAGAACTCGTTGTCGTACAATGAGAATACGTTTTTGCTTAACTGCAAGACTATGATGTATCTTATGCGGAGACCCCCCAAGGTAACTATTACGATTGGTACTTTTCCATCAATTTGATCGAACATTGCAACTTGTGTGAAGTTTTTTTGACTGTTATCTTGGTAATGAATAAATTCTCTAGGACTTTGAAGTGCTCATCAAAGAACATTTTAGGAGGCGCGGTCATAACATCCTTAAAGCTTGCGATGCGTATATGAAAGGTTATTTGATTGGCTCGTTGACTAAAGACGCGTCCGTAAGCGACAAGAGCGATCAGAATTCGACCTCCGTGGGATTCAAGTTGATGTTAGCCAAGATAGTGCCAAAACTTTTCTTGTCGCTGAGTGAGGTTGGAGCTGATTGCGAGGAATTTAAGCACCTGAAAGAGTTGTAGCATACACACACACACATATACATTCCTGTATTTGAAGTTGCAATACATCACCGACTCAAAAAGTCAACATTTTCTGGCGACTCTGCCCCCTTTGAAGGTACTGACTAACAAGTGTAAAAGGGTTCTCATGTGCTGTGTTAGTTACTCCCTTTTCCCATAAGAGCAGTTCTCGCTTGAATGCTTTGATTTTGGTCACTTGGAAGTGGGAGGGGGAAGAAGTGTTGGTGTATGCTGCTGTGTACTTGTTATGCTGTTCATTTTTTTAATTCATTTTTTTTTCTTCATTTCATCTCATCTGGAAAAAAGGTTTGGTTGTCTTGCATTGCATTGCATTGATTTTATTTGATTACCTCAAATTGAATATAATGAAGAATGAATGAATACCTTTTTATAGTTGAATTTTTGTACTCTTCCTGTGACACGTACTATCATCATCTTGTCTATTCTATTATTCGGTGAATGAATCATTCTTTGTCATTGAGATTAAAGCTCCATGCAAAAATTCTGATATTAATTGCAGCAATTGGCAAGGTTTCAAAATTAAAGCAACTAATTATGCTGTTTCTTTGTATGTAATCAAATCAAATCCCACAAAATTTATTCATCTTATATAAAAAATCAAATCCAAAGAAAATCCCTTCAATTCTGACAAAAAAAAAGTTGTACCCTTCTAATTAACCTAGTAAAAGAAAATTGTTAAGATAGTAAAAGAAATTCTTTTCCTTGAAAACATTTATTTTTGTATTTTGTATGTATTAGATCTATCATAATATTTTATTTTTTTATTTATAATATCCTTGACAAGTATATTGCCTCTCATTATTATAGTTCCACATATAAAATTAAAGTAGTAAATCCGAAGGCAACCAGTATTTGTGTGTGGATAAAGACTAGGATATGATATGATATCTTGAGTGTGAAGTTAATATACCAATCTAATCATTTAGCTCGCTCCATTCAACTTCCATGGTGTAAACACCTCGTGCCTGTTTTAAATTTGGGACCATTTAGGCCAGTTTTTGTTGTATCTTTGAGTTAGTTTGAATCTCACGCGTGCCTAATTAATCTTTTAATATATTTTTTCAGGATAAAAACCAAAATCATGACATGCTTGCCAATAAATAATTATAGGATGAACTAACTAGCTATAGAGACATCATTCACATTTGAGCTTGTTGTTCAATCACAACCAAACCTTTGGTAACTCTCAACCCACCCTTAATTATTTCAGTCCCTGTTCCATTCACATCACATCCTATTACATTTTCAAAAACATGGAGGACATAACATTTTCTAAAAATTGTACCTTCCTTCTGGCAACTACTCTCACTCTTCTCATGAGCTGTGCCATGGCTAGAGTTTATATTGTTGGTGACCAAGAAGGATGGAATAGCCAAACAAATTATGCTACATGGGCAGAGGGATTCAATTTTACCCTCGGTGATGTTCTAGGTACTTACTTCAATCTTTGATTACTTAATTAACAATAATGCTTGTTGTATAATAGAAATGTATTTCACCGGTATCCAACGTGCACTATATACCATATATAATGTGTTATATGTATATAGCACACGTTGGATACTAGTTGAATGTATTTCTGTTGTGCAATAAATATTATTGCTTAATTATTGTGTTTGATTTCAGTTTCTCTTTTAAAATTAAATTAAAGGATGCTTAATTTTTATTTATTTATTGACTTTAATTTCTACTTAATGATGGTGTTACACATCTATTCAAGATATTGTTACATCAATCATGATAATTAACTCAACTACTTCTTAGTTATTTAAAAACTTATAAAATAAAGATTTTGATTGGACCCATATAAAACACGTTTACACTATTCGTACATCAAAATTATCTCTAATTTATTTGGTGTTATTTTGTTTTGGTTTGGTTTAGTTTTCAAGTATATTAAAGGAGAACATAATGTGTATGAAGTAACGGAGGGCACTTTCCGATCGTGTGATACAACAAATAATAGAAGTAGTAAAGTGTTGGGTAAGTATGAGAGTGGAGAAGATCGAGTGGAACTCAATAAGGTGAAGACATATTGGTTCATTTGCAACATTGCAGGGCACTGCCTTGGAGGCATGAGGTTTGGAATTCATGTTAAGAACAATATTAATGTTACTTCCAATTCCACGGATAATGGTTCATTCACCCCACATGTTGAACCAACTCTTGTGGTTAATTCTTCTATAAATCTACTCTCTGATCAAAGATTGGCTGTAGTTTGGAACTTATTCATTACCCCTTTTGGATTATTATTGTTGTTCAACTTGAAATTCTGATTTACTATTAGACTTTGGTTAGGTTTGTAGGTTTGGTTATTCATTGGTGCACATTAATCGTTCTTTTGGTTATATACATACATGCTTTCACAATTCATAAGCTCTTAAAGCACATTCTTCTTATTGACTATAGCAAATATATATATGCACATTCAATTTGAAGAATGATAATGGTAGAAGCTGCAAATTTTTCAAGTATCAAAAAGAAGAATTTCTTGCTAGCAAATTGTAAAAAGAAAATGTATAAAGTTGGAAATTCAGAACATGGAACATATATAGCACAAGAAACATAAAAGAAGGTGTGAAAAGCAAAAATGACTATTATATTAAGTAGGTTAAACAACTGGTTATTTGATGGTTAATTAGGATCTCTACGTGTATGACCAAAAGACACATCAAAATTAAATTAAATTTAACAATAATGCTAAGTGGACAATGAAAAATCAGTTTATACAGCCAATGGGCCTATTTTGTCTTTAATTTTTGCCCAAATAATCATTAAAATTGTAATGAGCTGAGTAATTATGACCCAAAATCTCATTTATTGGCTGGTTGAGCTGGTTTTGTATTGTTTATTTAGCATCACCATAAATTTAATGTTCACTTTGTCGCTCATTTATGAAAACAAAATTAGTTGTCGTTTATTTCTAGAGATAAGATAGATTTCTGTTCACTTCTTGGAACAAGATTGATTACTATTCACTACTTGAAATCGAAATTTTCTCATTCACTATTAAGAACGATATTATAAGTCAGGAGATAGACTAAATTATAAAGAAGAAATAAGAACAAATCATTTGTAGAAGTAAATTTAAAAGGTAATTTATGAGAAATGAAAGTAAAAATAGATTGCTACAAGATTTAATTTAGCTCATATATCAGTTTAGTTTATATTTTTTTTTCACGTTTAAATTATGTAGCAATGCTCTTAAATTAAATTAAAGAACGAAACGGTCTAGTAAAGGATAAGTAGGATGAAAATTGAAAAACTGAAAAGATAACATTAACGTATTGATGCTATCTTATAGCTGACTATAACTGATTTTCCGAATTTGAAGGGGACACATTGTATTATAAATAATGGAATAGGGTTCTATAGAGTTTCATCCTCAGCTAGTCCTTACTCACCCTTCTTTCTTTCCACATACATTTTGTATTATACTAATACTAATTTGGACGTTTGAGTCTGCATAATCTATATATGTATGTGTTGTGTTGTGTTGTTTTGAGCAGATGATGAATGGAATGAAATCCATAAAATGCTGATTGGTTAATCAAACCATGCATGAAGCTATCCAAATCGAGCTTTTTAAAACTGATGCTCAAATCATTTTGTATCTAAGTTTTGTTGCTTAATTTGTTTTGTTTTGTTTGAAATGAAAGTTCCTTCATTCTTTGAGACAATATATATCACTTAAATTTCTTCTTCTTCCCCTCTTTTTGTAATGCATGTTTATATAATTTTGTGCTTAGCTTATATATTACACATTTAATCTGTGATTGCGTGTAAATGCTTTATATTCATGATATATGGTAACACTGTTAAAGTATTGATTGAAAGGAAAAAATGTAAAACAAGAAAGGTTATAAATAACTAAGAAAGAAGAGTAAGAGGTTGAAATGAATTAGGAATGAAAAGGATGGGGGTGATAAGCGGCCATCTGGTGATCCCTCTCTAGTGCTGCTGTGTTGATGATCTCATTAGAACTCCACCCTCCTGCTGCTGCTGCTGCTCTTGATGGATTATTCCTTGTTAGCTCTAGCAGTGAGTCTCTTACATCTTCAGCCTCAACCATTTCACTGTCCTTTTTCTGTAATTCAATCAATCAATCAATCATCAAATGTTAGAATATAGATAGATATATCTATCTAATCTGATCTGACCTCAACTTTGAAGACATTGGAGACAAGGCCTTTGTGGCTGGTAACAGTGGCATGCACTACATCCATGCCAAGTGTGTTGAGTGCCTCCATCAATCTCACAAACCCTCCTGCCCTGTGCTCACAGAACACCTTCACATAGTACTCATTCCCATCTATTACAGCCACTTCCACTTGCGCCTGCATATACATATATTCATAATTATATTTTCTCTATTAATCTTCATATAACAGATAACAGATATATTTAGATAGATACCTCCATCTGCTGTGTCTGCTTCTCAATGGCAGCAGCATCCGCTTCCTGTTTTTGCTTTGGCACATAGCAGCAATTCCCTGAAGCCCCCACATGAAACCCATTTTGGGTCCTAATAACATCTTCACCTGATCCATTGCTTGGTCTAACAACATCTGGCTGCTGCACCCCAACAAATGGATTATTATTACTATTGTTATTGTTGTTATTGATGCAGTTGCTATCTGCCCCTGTATCTGAATTGTTGTCCTCGAGCTCATCCTGAAGCTCCTTCACTTGCTTCTGCAGATCCTTCACAAACTCAATGGCATCACCAAGAATAGATGCTCTGTCAAGCTTAGAGATCCTTGGAACCAGAGAGCGAAGGTTGTACAGCCTGTCATTGAGTTTCTTCCTTCTCTTCCTCTCTGCCACAAGGTTCTTTGATTGGTTCCCTTTCCCATTCCTCCTCCTGTACTTCCCATCATCCTCTTCTTCATTCTGATCACTGCAATCTGACATCGAATCTGATCTCCCAGCTCCAACATGTTTCACCAACTCCTTCTCATCATGTCCTTGACTATTATTGTTATTCTCCTTTGTGTCCAATAACAACTGTTCTTGTGCATCATCATTCACCATCATGCCTTTCTGATAGCTGCTGTTGTTGTTATCATGTTCTTCTGGGGTGGATTTGAGCTGGTCATGGAGGAAGGGGCCACCTTGGTATTCTTCAGAGATTCCATCATTTTGCATTCTGTTCTGCTGCTGCTGCTGGCTGTAATTGAATTGCTGCATGAAGTTCAGTGGAGAGCTGCTTAGGCTGATTGGGATGTCATGTGAATTCTGATCTGATGGAATGTTTTGTGGCTGAAAATGATTGTTCCTGTTGTTTCCTTCATTGTCATCTCCTAGGAGTTGATGATTTGATTGCATGTCGCTTATTGAGTTCACATCAATGTTGAAGTTGATTGAGTTGGTTGCTGCTTCCTGCTCCACCAACAAAATGCACTGTGCTGTCACAAAATCTACTATTTGCTGATCTTCAGATACCTGTTGCAAAAACCAGGTGAAGAAGGTTTTCATAAATTTACAATTTTCTGTATGCTTTGTGCTCCATGAGCAAGGAAAAATGAGACATGACATTATTACTTACTTGTTTGGTTACAAACAGCTCAACTAGTCCACCAGGCACTGGAATCAAAACCTGGGTCCCAATTGTTTCCTGCAATAATAATATTACGGAATTTGCTCTCAAAAAAAGATTGAGTTGAGGTTAGAAATGGTGTAGAAACTAACTACTAACTTACTTCCAAGATGTTTGGATCCAAGGAATTGGAATAGTTCACCCAATTGGGTTGGTTTGTTAAGAGGGTCCGTGCATGAATATTGCTGTTCAAGATCTAGCTTGGTGAGATCAAGTACTAAGTATTTCAATTGCAGATAAAGTAAAGGGAACAGCAATCTATATATATATACCCTGAATCTATGAGTATGGAAGTAGGAAGTTGGAAAAGAAGATCACAGGGCTTTGTTCTGGCATGTGGAAACATGGTATCCCTGCATGATGAAGAGACGGAGAAAAGGTGATCTTCCCCACCATTTTCATTGCCACCACAACAGCATCCCAACCACTCAAGAAACCTAGATGATTAAATCAAACATCACAATTAGAGAAGGGACTGATAGATATATGGATGAGAAGAAGAAAAAGAACAAAACTAAATGGTATTATTTATTTGTTTGATGGTATAAAACCTTTGGTCTTCACTCAGTTTCCAGTAGACACAGTAGTCCCAACCATTCAAACCCACAAGAGGTCTTAGTCTATCAGCTAAGTTTTGCATGATGATCATGTTCATAATAATTATTTCACCTGCACCAATATTTGATACAATAATGCCAAATCAATTAAATGGATGCTGAGACCTCCCCCACAAAACAACAAACCAGTTACCGAATCAAGAAATTGTCAGCTTAAGAAATGAAACATAACATTACATACATGTCCTGTTCCCTATATATAGTTTTTATAGATGGAGAAAAAACAAATAAAACATAGTATCATCACATGACCAGATCTTGTACTATCTATCTATTTTCCTTGCACTTTTGGAACACAACCACATGCATTCATATGTATGCAAAATGGCTATTGATACAGATCAGAAAAGCAACAACAGAATTTAATAACAAACAGAACAAGATATATATATATATATAATAAGAATGAAGTAGGACAAACAAAAACTGATGATGAGATCCATACAAACTTAGTTGATAGCAACAGTTAACTGCACCCGTCATCCCAAAATAAACTTGTACCATATCCTTATATCTCATCAAATTTGAGACCAAACAGAAACAACAAGTATTAAGGTCCCTTACATTACACATTACACCAATAATGTCTAATATATATGTATGTAGAATGATATTACCTAGGTCCAATCGTTAATGTATGTCCTTGGTTTATTATTTGACAAGAATAATAAATGTCTTTTTATATATAATATATTGGAGCTAGCTAGCTAGAGTGGGTGTTAATTAAAATATGGTAGGTGAAGTGCAGAGGGTGTATGAGAGAGAGAGAGGCATGAAATAATTCTTTTAGTTTCTGTTAAGGACGAGGAATCAAATGAGGAGAGAAAGGTGGGATGGGATGGAAAAAAGATATAGAATAGATGGGGTTAGTTGGTAATGATGGCAGGATCATATTGCATGATCCAAAGATGGCGTACAATACCTTATCTACTTTCCTAAACTTTTTCATTCGTTGCGGGATACTATATTATTATTATTATTATTATTATAAGGGTGATGGTAAATGAACAATACAAAACCAGCTCAATCAGTCAATAAATGAGATTTTGGGTCATAATTACTCAGTCCATTACAATCTCAATAATTATTTTGGCCAAAATTAAAGCCAAAATAGGTCCATTGACTGTATGTGCTGATTTTTTCATTGTACATTTAGCATTTTTGTTATTATAATATTATAATCTCTCAAACTTCAACTACTCTCTATATTAGCCTGAAATGGAAATTGCAAATAAGAGGAGGAATGAATTGATGTGTGCACTTGATTCTGTGTGTGTGGGTCATGTAACTTTAAATTAAATAGGATGTTTACCCTTCAATCAAAGGACAATTTCATACCTCATATAGGAACTTAGTCTAAGACACAATGTTGTGCACTATTATAAAAGCTAACAATGTTAATTAATATCATGTATGCCACAATTAATTGAGTTATGTAAGTTATAATATTTGTACGTTTTTTTCTTAGCTTCCATGTTAATAAATATTTCATCCACTAATTGAATCTAATTCAAAAACGATTCATATACTATTGTCATCAAGTAACTTTTTCCCCCGCTGTGTAATGGTAGACAAATCAAAGGTTTACAAGTAAGACCAACTATAAAATTATTTCAAGAGCATACATCACATAGTCCTCACTTTATTATATTCTGCAATTGGTTGTTAAAAATGGACTCTATTGTAAAACAATAATTATATTCAAAGTGGTGTACAATAGGTAGAGACCCATATCGATAATCTAAGCGTATTAATTTAATATATAATGATATTTATAAAAAGACAAATCACACTTAATATAAATTTTTTAATTTTTATTTGATAAAGAACACACATAAATATATCAAACTATATGTATAAATATACAATAAATAAATTGATAACTGTATTTTGATTATACATGTAGTTTAAAATTTTATTATATATATATATGTCACCAAACAAGTAGTAATAATAAACAAATGGGGGTTGGTTAATTATGTGTTTGGCTCTTGGTGTGAAAGCAAACATAAACCTTGTTGCTGTGACGACTTTAGTCCTACTCCGATTGCAACACTTCATGACTTTTGCGACATTTTGCTGGAAAAAACTGCTGCTGCTACTATACAATAATATACATCTCCATCTCCTGATCTCGACATATATAATATACAGTATTTTAACCATTTTTTATTGTGTATAAAGATTCTTCTATAATTAGCCACGCTTTTCTTCTTTTCTGTGTTATCCAATAAATTCCTTGGACAAACTTCATTATTGATTATTATCAAATGTATCTGTAAATTCATGAGAGTCTCTACTCCACCCACCTGCGTGTTTATTGAGTGGCTACAAAAGTTTTTGGGGCATTATCTCTACTATTCTATTTATCTATCCATTCTACACTATTATCATTAATAAATAAAGTGAATCTAACTGTTTTATCGATCACTATTATGTAAGTAAAAATAGCAATACTATATATATATACTAAAAGTTAGTCACTAATATAAAAGTCAAATTTAGTAAGTATGAATGTTAGATTATATCAGTATAAAAATTATCATTATCTCAATATAAAAGTTTAATATAATATTGGACTTAATCAGAATATAGTTAGATTAAATAACTGTAAATATTGAATTGTATTAAAATTAAATTAAATGATTAATTTAATATTAAATTTAGTATACATAATCTATTTCATAAAAAAATAATAATATTATACATTTATACTGGCATGCATCCCTATAAATCTTCCTTCCTTTCTATTGTTGTGGGCCGAACTGAACTTGTGATATGGACCGTTGTCCGTTGGGAATAACTTTTCACTTGACACATATTTCTTTGTAATTTGTGTGATATTGAAATGTATATATGTTAATTTTCATAATTCATTCTATAATCTCCTTTTCCTCGCTCAATTCATATATAAACAGCACAGTAGGATGTTTCACAAAAGAAAATTATATCCTCTCTCACTATTAACCTATATGTCTCTCTTATCCAGTATAATATTAATATGCTAGTATCAAATCACATCAAATTATCACTATCACATACCTGTCCAGGACTTCGTAGTTGAACAAACACCCACCCTGATTTGGAAACCTCACTATACTCATACTGTTTAATTGACCCTTTATTCAGACGAATCAAATTTTAAATTGATTGATGAGAAACAGCTAAAACATTAATGTGAAAATAAAAAAGCTTAATCGAACGGATCAAAGCATCTGCTGAATTAAAAAAAGAGGGGAAACAATAAAAAATATATATATTAATTTATGTTTCTAACGTTTGACAATCATTTTCCTTGTTTCTGTGCTTTTATCGTTTCGTATACATGATTAGAGATGGAAACAGTTACATCGTAAGTTATATATTATTTTGACTTGAACATCAAAAAGAATAATATTATTCTGACTCCTCTAGAGGAATCGAATTATTAAAATATTAAGAATTTAATAAAGAAATAAGAAAGTTTGTCAATAACTTGGAGCTAGGTACGGGGTGGATTGTTATTTGTGACTGGTTAGCTTCAGCAATTACGTCAGAGAGAGAGAGAGGACACTGAAGCGGCCATTTTTGTAGTACTTGAGCGCGTGGCTTTCTAGAACTTTGACTTTCAAACCCCTTCCCAATATTCAAAAGCTGCTTTCTGGTTTTCCATAATGTACTTCGTCCTATTCTTTCGGTCCATTTTTCTTTCTTCTTTTTAATCTTTGATTTTGCTTTCAATTTTCACGTTCCGTTTGGTGGTCATAAATAAATTAGAGTCATGTAAGAAATCAGATTCTGGTGCCACGCCTTTGAGTCAAAAAAGAGACGCTTCCTCGTTCTCATTACCATTTTCTCATTCATTCATTAATTATATTTCTGCTTTGTACACAAATAAAAAGGACCAATCTTTTTCTTTATTAAAAAAAAGAAAGCAACTCTGAAGGAGATACTGGTACTGTTTGTTTGATTTGGAAATTGGGCTGCTGCACCTACTTCTTCCAATTTGCTTTTAACATCTTTCTTTGACTTCCTAGGTTCGTTGGTTGGTGCTTCCTGGATAATTGTCTATGTTGATCTTTCTTCTGTTTCTGTAGCGCTCTTTTTTTCTTTCCAAGTTTTTCCCTCTCTCTTTCATGGGTGTCTCCTTCTGCTGTATGTGGTTCCATTTTATTAGCTTTTTTTTGCGTTACTGTTCTATCTTAATTTGTTTTGTGTTTTTCTTTGACATTCTTAGATCACCTTAGTTAACAAGCTGGAATTATTTTTTGTTTGATTTTATGTTTTCAAGCCTTTGAGTGCCAATTTTTGAGGTATGTTTCCATGAGAGAAACTTTCTTTCCTTTTTTTTTAATAAGAAAAAAAAAAAGAAATGTTGAGTGTAAATTTGTTTCTCTCGATCTCAATTTTTGTTATCTGGGAAAGGGATTCTTGATTTAGTTGATTGGATAGATATGAATATAAATAAGAGGAAAAAGTTGAATAAGAATCTTGATTTTACCTTTTTTTAATTTTATATAAAAGAAAATGTTGATTTTTACTAGATTCCTATATTTTTGCTTTTACCTTTGACGCTGTAAATAGCTTACCTTTTTCTTTCTCGTGAAAAATTATTTTCCATGTGTAGGTCAGATTTTATAGAGAGAATGATCACAAATATCATATAGTATATATTTGCAGTTTTAATTTTTTTTGTGTTATTTGGATGAAACAGTTACACCTTGTTTGGTCGATAGTAGCAAAGGTGAGGCAGAGGCAGGCAAGAAGAAGACTCGGAAAGTGATGGCTCAGAACGGAAGAGTTATGCCAAACTGTGTATATGCTGCTAATCCCTACCATGAATGCACTGAATCTTGCATCCACAAGATCAAGGACACCAACACCAACACCAAGTCACCCAAATCGAAAAGAAGTTTCGGTTAGTTTGTTCGTTAGATTTCACTTCCTCTTTGTTCTGTTTCTAGGTAGAAGATACAATTCTGCAACTGTGTATATACAATACAATTTTGTTTGTGTTTCGGTTATGCTTTGTGTGTGTTTTCCTTCCCCCCTGCTCTGAATACATGTACCATGTCTGTGTTTTGTATTTTTGGGTCCAAAGATTATCGCAGAACTGTAACAGATGGTGAGCTTGGGAAAAAGATGAATGAAGAAAAACGGTCCCAATCAGGTTGCCCTAAAGCATCTAATCCTTACCATAAGTGTGATCAAAATTGCAACAAATCAGGGGCAGGAGCTGATTCAGGTTTTCTACCCCTTAATTTTGATTTTTTGTCTGTTATTTAAAGATACCAGTGATAATTTTTTCATTTTTACCTCTTTCAAATTTCTTAGCTCTCTTCATAGACTATTGGGTATCAAGAATGAGATTCATTTCAAAGGGGAGTCTGAGAAGTGTTTGTGTTTCGGTTATAGCAATGAATGTCATGTTTCATCAATTAAAAGTGTCATGTAAATCAACCTCTTTTGATTAAAGTGAAAGTAGTATGGTATTTTTTTTCTTCTTCTAGAAATATATTAGTTTAAAGACTGAAAATGAACTCTTGGATTATTTGATTTAGTTCTGTTGTTTTCAATTGCCTGTGTACAAATAATGTTTGCTGCCTTGGCCCTTGACAATGATTTTGTTTGACCATTTCATGATGATGGAATAATCCTCTTGACAAATCATCATTTCATTGTCCACCACATATATCTGCTCTGCCAAGTTCGCAAATTTATAGTCAATGTCCATCAATGCATACATAGCTAATGGTGATCTTCTAAAGTAAAAACAGTGGTTAACAATACTATTAGAAAGGCTTGTCTGCTAATTTGTTTAACTACTGAAAAAAAATTTGTTACTTTGCTGTGATAAACAAGAATACCTCTTTATTCACGATAAAACGTAACGACGTTGTTTGATCCATATACCCCACATAGTGAGATAAAACTTCTTGTTGTTTTTGTTACTTTGCTGTGATAAACAAGATAAATTGATACAGCTAGAGAACTTTCAGACACAAATGAATATATTTCTCACTACAATACTTTCAAATTGCAGTTGCCAATTCATTAAGCTTCGGAAGGAAGAAGGTTGGTTCAAAACCAGAACTCCCTGTTCTTGACAGTGTTCCACCCTCAAAAATTGGGGCTATTTATCTCTCTGATGCTTCATCACCATTATCAAATTATTCTGAATCTGGAAGGAAAAAGGTGGAGCTGAAAAACAATGAGATAATACCAGCTTCTGGAGAAATACATGTCTCAGATGTCATGGTACTACCCTCTCTCTTTTCCTCTCTGCAATCAATCAATCCCTCTTAAAATTCTTTTGGCAATGACCATATATTTTACTTGTCTTCATTGCAGCCTGTGAATCACAAGGTCCAACCAAAGGATGGTTCTGAGCATCTCCCCGACCCGGTCAAAACAAAGCAAGGAGTGGACAAAAATGGTTCACACAAAGTTGTTCCAATCAACTCTGTTGAAAGCCTAACAACATCAGCTGCTGGCTCCATGGACTTCTGCCTCACCGGTGCTCCCAACGGTAATGAAGACAGCGATGGAGATGACACCGAGTCTGTGGTGTCTGAATCGCGTGTTCCGGTAGGAAGATACCATGTGAAAGAAAGCTTTGCTCCAATCCTGCAATCCATCTTTGACAAATATGGAGACATAGGAGCAACATGCCACTTGGAATCAGTTGTGATGAGATCATATTACATAGAGTGTGTGTGCTTTGTGGTCCAGGAGCTGCAATCTGCATCAATCATGCAGCTAACAAAGTCCAAAGTTAAGGAACTGCAGGCAATTCTCAAGGATGTGGAATCTGCTCAGCTTCGCGTCGCGTGGCTGCGCAGCATACTCGATGACATTGCTGAGAACATCGAGCTGATCAATCAGCACCGCGCCGTGGAGGAGGAGAAGGCCAAGTCCGATCGCGAGGTGGAATCGCTTAGAAAAGAGCTGGAATCAGAGATGGAAAGTCTGGCTCAGAAAGAAAAAGAGGTAACTGATATCAGAACAAGAGTTGAAGAGATGAGAGGGCGTTTGAGCGAGATTGAGATGAAGTCTAGTGATCTTGACAGTAACATCTTATCTATCAAGTCCAAGGTTGATCATTTGGATAGCAAATCCTTGCTAGATCAGCTATTGTAACCTTAACAACTCTGCAAATTCGTCTTTGGAGTGCACCTTTAATTTAGTAGTAATAATTTGGTAATGCTTAACTAGTACTAGTAGAATAATTATATAGTATAATATGTTACAGAATAAACGCATGGGAGCTATAATTTCTAGCTAGGTAGTAGTGGTATGAACTATAAATGCATCAGTATGTATGTATGTTAACACCCTACACACATGCACCTTTATTTATTGTACTTCAATTATTTATTTTTTATTTATTATATCTAATTGTCCCTATTTCCTAACAATACTGGCTTGATGGCATGTTGATCATCACGGAATTTCGTATATCTATTTTCCTGTAGCTACTACAATAAATAAATTTTACCTAATTTTTACCCTTAAGTCAAATATTACACACAAGGGTTTATCTATTTAAATCACTGTGTGGGTACTATAGCTCTTAAGAATTAGTAGTGTTGATCATGGAAGATACAACACAAAACTATTGTCATGGTAATAAAATATTTAATTAAGACTTTTTGTAAGAAAACTTTATTATTCACGCAGCTTTCTCTTGACTAAAAAGTTTGGTAGACATCTCATCACAGTCACAGTTTTTCGTTCTTATAGTGGCCATCATGGTAAATTAAATTATTAAAATTGTGTGTACAGCCACGTAAAACAGTTGGTATCTCTTGCCATTTCTTGGGCCACCTTAGCCCACTTTTATTTTGCATTGGTTGGGCCACAAAGTATTAGTAGAGGTAGTAAGACCCAAAAAAAAACTGAAATCTTGATCTTATCTTATTCCTCGCAAAGTCTACTCTCATCTCATGTCCTATATCCTAAATCAGTGATATGATAATCCAACGGTTGAGGCGCTGCAATGCATATCACAAACCCTTAAAATAAAATAAAATAAAATAAAATAAAAAACATGTTCGTCCCACTTGGGTGCGTGCGTGATTGAGAATTGGAAAGCAAGCGTCAAGCGGTGATTACTGAAAGCAAGCCGAACCCAATTTTCCAATCGGCTTCTTGTTTCGTTGGTTGGTGCGAAGCCCTACTCTGCAATCGCTAGGTTCGCTTCTTTCTTCTCTTTTTCCAATCAGGGCTCTCTCTCTCTCTTTGGGCATATTGGCTTGATTCTAGGGTTTCATTGTTTTGTAACAACCCAGTCAGTAGTGATTTTAATGTCTATTTTCTTCGTGAGCAGCAACAAGTCTTGAAGGGAGGGGAGGGGAGGGGACACTATAATTTGCACAACATGTCTGAGGAACGAGCAGTGCATCCCGATTGCCGGAATGCGAGCAATCCTTATCATGAATGTAGTGATTACTGCTTCAGGATAATTGCTGAAGCCAAAATCAGGATGCAACAAATTGAATCAGGTTCGTTTTGATTGCGTTTTATCAATAATAGCCCATTGACCCACATGGATTGGTCACTTTGGTGATTGTTAAGTAGATAACCGCATCCTACTGAAGATGTTCGTTTCAATTGTTAAATTTGCTTTCAAGTCGTAAGAGTACATAAAATCTCTTCGTTTACGTGTTGTTTGTTCCTGTATTTACCCTCTGTTTCCTATATCTATCAGAAGCTGCACAAGCCAGCGGTGGAAGTAGCAGTAAGCAATTTGTCCCCGAAGAGTCATATCCAGATGAGGATACACAAAATGATGAAAGACCCAATCTTGAAAATTCTGATAGTGATCCTGAACAGCCTGCTCCCGAGCAAACCGGAGTAGACTTCGCAAATCTCTCTGGGAGACAGAAAAAGTGGATGGAGTTGAAAGCCAAGATGGTAAACTGATGAGAAAATTCATGATTTGAATGTTATTTATTTTAACTTTTATAGAAAACTTAAGATCATTGTTTTGTTTCCCTGGCAGCAAGAAGCCAAAAAACGAAATCAAATGGAGATAGCTGCTGAAAAAAAGAGGATGGAAGCTCCTACAGAGTCCAGGGGTATTTCTAAACAGAAGTGGCTTGAGGATAGGAAGAGAAAGATCGGAAAACTCCTCGATGCAAATGGCTTGGATATGAAAAAGGCATATATGCTTGACACACAAGAGGCAGCGGAAGATAAGTACAAGAAATGGGAGAAGGATCCTGCTCCATTTGGCTGGGACGGTATGCTATATACATATCCAAGAAATACTTTTCCACTATATTATGTTATGGCATGCATGTTTATGTATTGGCACATGGATGAATGCAGATGTAAAATATACTTGTCCTCTTTCCTTTCTGTGTAAGTTTTAAAATAATTTTCCAATGATATCAAGATTTTAAAACTTTTATAGGGTTGTAAAGCTCATACGTGTCTAAGCTGATTTTCAGGCAAAGATTATAATTTTTCCCCTTTTTACGGGATTACTAGATAGGTATTTGCATGGATGTTACCTCATCTCTAGAATTGCACATCAGCCATATATATTGATAGTGTCTGTTGGTAAAATACTGCTGAAGATGTGTTTATACACCGAAGAATACTTCAAAAGATTTGTCTTGATATCTTTGTTAAGTGTTAACCATAATCAACATGTATTAACCTTATGATAAACTAGGTGTCTTGCCATTGTTGAGTCTGTACTTGGCTGCTAATCATCCCAAGAAACTTCTATGTTGTAGAGTTGCTCCAACTGGAATTGAAGCTAATTTGATTTTTTGTTCAGTTTTTAATCAGAAATCATTATACAACGCATACAAAAAACGGACAAAGAAAATTGATGTCGACCTAGAAGAGTACAATAGAATGAAAGAAGCTGATCCGGAGTTCTACCGTGAAGCTACAAGTCTCCGGTATGGAAAGGTATGTAACCACCAAAAAGTATTAATCATTTCTTTCAACATCTGCACTACATTTCGTATCTCATGGCAAGTCTCTCCTTTCACTATAGGCACCAAAAATCTCAGAGGAAAAGATTGACAAGATGGTACAGGAGCTAAAGGATCGGGAGGAGAAGCGCAAGGCATTTAGCAGAAGAAGAACATATCATGAAGAGAAAGATATTGACTCCATCAATGACCGTAACGAGCATTTCAACAAGAAGATTGAGCGAGCCTTTGGCAAATACACTTTGGAGATTAAAAATAATCTTGAACGAGGAACTGCATTGCCCGACTAAGGTACCTGCCTTTTATTTATCTGTTGTCGTGAGAAGCTCTAATACTGACAGATTTTCAATGTTGTATTGCATTTTTAGAATCGAGTTTTGAGCATGTAATACTATGGATTAATATTTTGTGATGAACGTATGGAACACTGTAGAGTCATTTGGAGCCTCAAATATATGTGCTTGCTTCATACATGGTGGAATATAAACAAAAGTTGCCAAATTCCATGCATTGCATCTTATTGAAATACCAAAATTATTTAGAGGAATCATAATATGATGAAAAGTTTAAACTTGAAAGACGCCTCCCTCTTTCTTTTTTGGGTTTACAACAAATATAGGAAGAACTACACAGTAACTACAAAACGGGGAATTGACACCCCCATCTCTCAACAATTGGATAATTCCACTTGGAGGGGAGTTCCAGATTTGCATGTCTCTCGCTTGAAGAACACCATCATTAGCTAGCCAGTCGGCTGCCCTGTTCCCTTCCCTATGGGTGTGACAGACCTTCACCACCCATTCCTTTTTCTTCAACCATTTATTAACAATTCTGTTAGGGTGTTGTTCCCTTCTGTGTTCAGCGCTCAGAGTAGCAATTGCAGAAGCTGCATCAATCTCCAAAATTAATCTTTTGATCCCACAGTTCAATGCCACTTCAAGACCCATAAACACACCCCAGAGTTTCGCTTGGAATGCAGAACATATGCATGTAAGGGAAAATCCAATAATCCATTTTCCAGCATCATTTCGAATTAGACCACCATCAGTGTTGATCTTAACCCATCCACTAGGAGGGCTTTTCCACTTGATAAATATTTCAGATTTGGTGTTTTTTGACCCCCTTTTATTTATGCCCCGAGAGGAATTAGCAATATTTTAAAGACTATAGTCTTTACTTTTATAGTTTTTCTAGAAAATAATGAAATCTTACTTTTAAAAGTCTATAGCCTTCAATTTCTACTAAGTTCTAAATATTATGCAATTCACTATTTTTAAAACTATAGTCTTGATTATTATGGTGTTTTTAGAAAAATAGTGAAATCTCACTTTTTAAAGCCTATAACCTTCAGTTTCGACTAATTTTTCAAAATTGTATAATTCAATATTTTAAAGACTACAGTCTTTACTTTTATAGTGTTTATAAAAATATAGTGAAATCTCACTTTTTAAAGCTTATAGCCTTCATTTTCTACTAATTTCAAAAAATTATGTGATTCAATATTTTAAAGACTATAGTCTTTATTTTTATAATGTTTTTATAAAAATAGTGAAATCTCACTTTTTAAAGTCTATAGCCTTCAATTTCTATTAAGTTCTAAAAATTATGTAATCATTCAATATTTTAAAGACAATAATCTTTACTTTTATAGTGTTTATAGAAAAATAGTAAAATCTTACATTTTAAAGTCTATATTCTTCAATTTCTACTAAGTTCTAAATATTATGCAATTCACTATTTGAAAGACTATAGTCTTGATTTTTATGATGTTTTTAGAAAAATAGTGAAATCTAACTTTTTAAAGCCTATAGCCTTCAATTTTCACTAAGCTTTAAATATTATGCAATTCATTATTTGAAAGACTATAGTCTTGACTTTTATGGAGTTTTTAGAAAAATAGCGAAATCTCACTTTTTAAAGCATATAACCTTCAATTTCTACTAAGTTTTCAAAATTGTGTAATTCAATATTTTAAAGACTATAGTCTTTACATTTATAGTTTTTCTAGAAAATAATGAAATCTAACTTTTTAAAGTCTATAGCTTTCAATTTCTAGTAAGTTCTAAATATTATGCAATTCACTATTTTTAAGACTATAGTCTTGATTTTTATGGTGTTTTTATTAAAATAGTGAAATCTACATTTTAAAGGCTAGAGCCTTCAATTTCTACTAAGTTTTTAAAATCGTGCAATTCAATATTTTAAAGACTATAGTCTTTACTTTTATAGTTTTTCTAGAAAATAATGAAATCTTACTTTTTAAAGTCTATAGCCTTTAATTTCTACTAAGTTCTAATTATTATTCAATTCACTATTTTTAAAACTATAGTCTTGATTTTATGGTGTTTTTAGAAAAATATTGAAATCTCACTTTTTAAAGCCTATAGCCTTCAGTTTCTGCTAACTTTTCAAAATTGTGTAATTCAATATTTTAAATATTATAGTCTTTACTTTTATAGTGTTTATAAAAATATAGTGAAATCTCACTTTTTAAAGCTTATAGCTTTCAATTTCTACTAATTTCAAAAAATTATGTAATTCAATATTTTAAAGACTATAGTCTTTATTTTTATAGTGTTTTTAGAAAAATAGTGAAATCTCACTTTTTAAAGCCTATAGCCTTCAATTTCTACTAAGTTTTAAAAATTATGTAATTCAATATTTTAAAGACTATAATCTTTACTTTTATAATGTTTATAGAAAAATAGTAAAATCTCACTTTTTAAAGTCTATAGCCTTCAATTTCTACTAAGTTCTAAATATTATACATATCACTATTTGAAAGACTATAGTCTTGATTTTTATGGTGTTTTTAGAAAGAAATAGTGAAATCTACTTTTTAAAGCCTATAGTCTTCTATTTTCACTGAGTTCTAAATATTATACAATTCACTATTTGAAAGACTATATAGTCTTGACTTTTATGGTTTTTTTAGAAAAATAGTGAAATCTCACTTTTTAAAGCCTATATAGCCTTCAATTTCTACTAAGTTCTAAATATTATGCAATTCATTATTTGAAAGACTATAGTCTTGACTTTTACGTTGTTTTTAGAAAAACAGTGAAATCTCACTTTTTAAAGCTTATAGCCTTCAATTTCTACTAAGTTCTAAATGTTATGTAATTCAATATTTGAAAAACTATATTCATGACTTTTATGGTGTTTTTAGAAAAATAGTTAAATCTCACTTTTTAAAGCCTATAGCCTTCATTTTCTATTAATTTCAAAAAATTATGTAATTTACTATTTGAAAGAATATAGTCTTTATTTTTAAAGTGTTTTTAGAAAAATAGTGAAATCTTACTTTCTAAAGCCTATAGCCTTCAATTTCTACTAAGTTCTAAAAATTATGTAATTCAATATTTTAAAGACTATGATCTTTACTTTTATAGTGTTTATAGAAAAATAGTGAAATCTTACTTTTTAAAGTCTATAGCCTTCAATTTCTACTAAGTTCTAAATATTATGTTATTCAATATTTGAAAGACTATAATCTAGATTTTTATGGTGTTTTTAGAAAAATAGTAAAATCTCACTTTTTAAAGCATATAGCCTTCAATTTCTACTAAGTTCTAAATCTTATGTAATTCACTATTTGAAAGACTATAGTCTTGATTTTTATGGTGTTTTTAAAAAAATAGTGAAATCTCACTTTTTAAAGTCTATAGCCTTTACTTTCTACTAACTTTTCAAAATTGTGTAATTCAATATTTGAAATACTATAGTATGTACTTTTATAGTGTTTATAAAAATATAGTGAAATCTCATTTTTTTTTAAAGCTTATAGCCTTCAATTTCTACTAATTTCAAAAAATTATGCATATCAATATTTTAAAGACATAGTCTATTTTTATAGTGTTTTTAGAAAAATAGTGAAATCTCACTTTTTAAAGCCTATAGCCTTCAATTTCTACTAAGTTCTAAAAATTATGTAATTCAATATTTGAAAGACTATAGTCATGACTTTTATGGTGTTCTTAGAAAAATAGTGAAATCTCATTTTTTAAAGCCTATAGGCTTCAATTTCTACTAAGTTTTCAAAATTGTGTAATTCAATATTTTAAAGGTTATAGTCTTTACTTTTATTACTTTTGTAGAAAATAATGAAATCTCACTTTTTAAAGTCTATAGCCTTCAATTTCTACTAAGTTCTAAATTATATGCAATTCACTATTTTTAAGACTATAGTCGTTATTTTTATGGTGTTTTAAGAAAAATATTGAAATCTCACTTTTTAAAGCCTATAGCCTTCAGTTTCTACTAACTTTTCAAAATTGTGTAATTCAATATTTTAAATATCATAGTCTTTACTTTTATTTTGTTTATAAAAATATAGTGAAATCTCACTTTTTAAAGCTTATAGCCTTCAATTTGTACTAATTTCAAAAAATTATGTAATTCAATATTTTAAAGACTATAGTCTTTATTTTTATAGTGTTTTTAGAAAAATAGTGAAATCTCACTTTTTAAATCCTATAGTCTTCAATTTCTACTATGTTCTAAAAATTATGTAATTCAATATTTTAAAGATTATAATCTTTACTTTTATAGTATTTATAGAAAAATAGTGAAATCTCACTTTGTATAATTATCTCTAATTATAAAGTTTATAGTCCTTATTTTTTTTCTATCAAGTCGTGTTTTTATATTTTTTGTTTTTTCTTTTTGTAATTGAGAATAAGAAATACGACTAATAGTAAAAAAGAAAATAGCATAGAGAGAAAAAAAAAAAGGATTAATTAAAGTAGTTTATATTTAGAAAGGTAGTTACTTTCATGATGTATTTTTATTCTTTTAGTTTTATTTTTAGATTACAAAAATAACTAACTATATAAGTAAATGATATTCTTAAAGTAGGAACTTTACGAGAGTGGAGCATTCTTCTCATCCTCATTCCTAAATTATTTGTAGGAGAGACTTTTGTCCCCATCCCAACATTCCCAAGGAAACTTATGAACCACTCACTCTGAATTACTTAAAAAGTTCATTGAAATATTATAAAACTCAGTATCAAAATTAATCCAATATTTCGAATACATAACAAGTGCATGCTACTAATAATAATAATATTAACCTGACAGTATTTATACTATTCATACACTTTCTTCAGCACTCTACATCATAAACAAGAGCAGAGACTAGTAAGATTTCCTTTGGTATTATTCCATATGATCTCCTTGCCACCAAAGCCCAACTCAACACACAAATTGGTTGCTTTTTGCAATTGAAGGCCCTTATAGGTTTGAAACTGGCAAGCCTGCATTAAGAACAAGTCCATTATTTGACAATAATTGGCCCAATTGTGAAAGTTAAAGCTGTTGCTATCATATGATATTATTGTTGGATACTTATTGGACGTATTTCTTATTATTGTATTATTACCTAGGGGTTTGGCATTAACAATGCTAGGGGAGGCAGCTGGAGGTGGAACATTCTCATTGAGGAATGGTTCCACCTTATTGGGATCAAACCAAACTGGGTAGCCTTTGATCTTACCCTGCAATATTTGTATTTCATTAGTTTTACAATAGTATCAAGCGAAAAATACTTAGATGATCATGGAATATAAGATGAATTGTACTCTATCCAATAATAGATTGACATTTTAGATGAATATGTGGATTCTACAGATAAAAATTAACTGAAATGTCACTCTATCATTTAGCTTGAGCTTATTCTATCTTAACTTTAGTACTCAATCACCACACAATTATTTCTCTACTTTAAGCATTATAGTGATTATAGAAAAAAGTCTAAGAGGTATAATACCACAACATTAAGAGCTGCCAGCGTGGCCATTCCCTCACGGGTCCACTGCAATGTGAAGACACATGAAATAATTCATTTGCTTTTTAAACACTGAAAATAATTTAGCATAAAACGTTAATAAGGTTTAGAATTAATAATAATAATTACCTTGGAAGCAGATGCAATGTGAGGTACCACAATGGCATTCTTCATCTCTGCAAGCCCAGGTTTCATGTAGGGCTCATCCTAACACAAATGAAATCACAGCATAACTTAATAGGTGTTGTAGAAGTACTAGTTCAACAAATCCAACAACTATTATTCAATTCAAAGGTAATTAAGGAAGCTTCAAATTCAATAATTACCTCAAACACATCAAGTCCAACTCGAAACATAGGGTTCTCTCTTAAATGATTCACAAGTGCAACTTCATCAATAACAGGTCCTCTGCTGCAGTTTATTAGAATTGCATCCTGAAATAGGGATTTCATCAATATCAAAATATGATCATCACAAATACGTGTCATATCTATCTTAGATTTTAGGGCAAAGATAATATGTACATGTTCCTTAAAACTTTTACCTTCTTCATCTTGGCAAGTCTTTCCTTGTTGACCAGATGGTAAGTGGTTTTATCCAAGACAGGATGAAGACTAATCTACAAAAGCACCCCATAATGAAGAACCATATCATATAAACATATTTGCATTATTAATCAATTGTAATATGAATATGATAATGCTAGTAGTAGTAGTAGTATATTAAGTTCCCAAGATCAAGATTCTTACTAAATCTGCCTCCTGGAGGACCTCATCCATGGATGATGCCCTTTTCCAAGTCACAGGTGTCTCACCATTTGCTTTCAAGAATTCACCATAAGCTGCATTCATCATGGAGGACAAAAAAAAACCATCAGTTTACAGTTATATGTGTGGTTTATTAGTTAAGGAGGGTGCGACGCCTGGGCAGGAACATGCCTGTGACGAACTTCTCTAGTCGAGTTGATTGGTACAGATCAAAGTAAATTAGGTTCATCTTGAAGCCTTCAACCTGAAGCAGTGCAAAAATAAGGTGCATCATGCATATTATCATCAAGCATCACACTCAACTTAATTTCTTTAGAATTAGCAGCTAGGAATAACACTAGTAAGCATATATGCAAGGTTCAGTTTTGGCAGTGAAATCCCAACATCCTTGCCAATTTTGAATACTCTGATCAATATGAATAATCATCAATTATAATCAAGTGAATCCTGGAGAGGAAGAACATTGAATTTTAAGACTTCACTGAAAATTTTACACATTACCATCATTCTTGCATAAGCTGATCCGATACGGCCAGCTCCAATAACACCAACTGTTTGTCCCTTCAACAAGTTCCCAACAAATCTGAATCACAAGAGAAGAAAAACAACAACCTGATAAAGCAGCAGTTATGGCAAGCACTAGAATAGAAGGAGAATGTTAACAAAGAACAAAATCCATACTATTTAACATCACATAACTACTATACATTAGCAGAAAGAAAACAGGAACAATAGAAAGATGTCATACAGATGAGGTAGCCATCCATCATAGAGTCCTGCCCTCATGAACGTGTCGGCCTCGACTATCCTTCTAGCAGCTGCTAATGATAGTGAAGCTGCCAGCTCTGCTGTTGTCTCAGTCAGAACTCCCTACCAAATAAAGAAATTAAACAATTAATGAAATCGTATTCTCATGAAAGCATAAGCAACATGCATAACTAAAACCAGAGTAAAGAAAACAGGTCTTCTTCCATCCAAGCATATATATAGATATATGAATAGAGATAGAAAGGTGGTGCTTACAGGAGTGTTTCCAACAGCAATACCGTACTTAGTTGCAGCATTGACATCAACATTATTGTAACCAACTGCCATGTTACTGAAAGCTTTGCCTCCTGCTTTGCTCAATGCTGAGAACAACTCTTCTCCCCAATCTTCTGTCAGCTGTTATGTAATAATAGGAACAACACCAATTCAATCAATCTTCAATCCACACACCCAACACTATAATAATAGTAAAAGCATGATTTTTTTAATCAGTTTGTAATTTGATGATAAAAAATTAAAACCAATCTCTTTCTTATGAGTGCTAATTATCAATCATTACCTGCCCAATAACTCCATCGCACTTATCACCAATCAAAGCAATAATGTCTTCAACTGACAGAATTGTTTTCTTCTGGGTACATATCTGAATAGCAACCATAAATAAATTAGTAAATAAATATCTCTGTTATGGATAGAAAGAAGCAAAGAAAGTTCAATGATTATTACTTCAACACGGCAATCTTGCTGGATGAGAAGATTGATCCAACGAGTTCCAGGCATTGGTTTTGTGCTAACAACTCTGTATTTCCCATTTGGGTTCCATACTTCAATGGACACTGGCTTGGCCATCAAGGCAAAACAACAACAACAACAATGCTAACTTGAAAGTTGGAACACAACACACACAAACACACACACTAGTGCACTGAATTTTGGAGTTGCACTTTGCTATGATATAATAATGTCAGAGTTTGATGATCTGGTGTGAGAGGCTGCACGGTGCTAATATACTCCTGACCAATAAGATAGATGCATCATATTATTGATGATTGAAGATTGGTGCAACACTTTGGTGCTGGCCACATAGGATTAGGCCCCCTTTTGTTTTAGATAACGTGAGTGAGCTCATTTGGGGAAGAGGTGAGTTCAAGCAGTGTCAGTGCACTTGGGCCTCACGTTGGTTTATCACTAGGAGTGGATAATATCCATCCTATTTCTCCAAAGACAAAACTACCCCTTCACCCTGTGGCTCATAATCAAATTTGCTAGACAACCAATGTTTTCAGCTTGAGATGTTTTATTTGGTGTCTTTTAATTGAAACATTTTCTCAAATGTGAAGTTAGATAACTATTTGTCAATAATTTTTAAATTAAAGAATTAGTACTTCTTCCCACTTATCATCTTGTGGCTTATTATTATGAATTGGGAAAAAAAATAATTTTGACGGAATAATTTTTCAAATTTAAACTCTATTTATATATAAAATTTAACTGCATGAATTTTATAACAAGAATTGCTCGTAAAATAAATGGCAACCATTAGCAGCGTTTACTTGTTCTGACTCTGGGTCAGAGTAAGGAGTCAATGAAAAATTGACTTTGTTAAGTATTTAGTGTGAGGGTCACAGTGCAGATGGAACAGAGTCATAGTGACTCAGTGAACAAAATTGTCAATTTTTTGTTCACTCCAATTTTGAAGTCACTGTGTATTTAAAGGGAGTCACTGTGTACTGAAAGGAAGACATAAATATATGAAGGTGTGTTCGGAGTTAATTTAGAAGTCACTGTGACTCTGACTCCCTTGACTCTGACCTAAGAGTCATTGAAAACAAACACTACCTATGAGCTACAGAAAGTTCTTGTATTCAATTGAAAGTAAAGGTAAAATACTAAAAATAATAATAAAAATTCAACTTATATTCATGTTTAATCGTATGCAAAATAACTCAATAAAGAGAAGCATTGACAACCCATGGGTGTAGTTGAACAATTGGAACTCATTAGCCAATTGTCAAGGGCTATTGGGATACTCCAACGTTGTCAATGATTATCAGGATACTCCAACGATAGATTAGTTACCGTACTCAATGGTGGTAAGTAAAAACATTGATGTACGTTGGTGAGTAATTACAAGTTAGTGGATGCATCTTGAAACTTAACTTGAAACACAAGATTTTCCCTATCTATGAGTTGAAAGAAGCAATTATCTCCTGCTTTCAAGTCACATTCCTTCACAAATGTACCCCAACCCTTAGATAACCTTGCCTTGCCGTGCATTGGATAATGGTCTAGTCTCACCTTCCATGACCTCTCCCCAACAAGCAGTGTCACATGTTGATCACCATCAACATAGTTTCTAACGAAGCCTCGGGGTAAAAACTGCTCATCAAATTAAAACTGAACTTAATAAGTGATTATGGTGCAGCTACTTAAGCATAAGATTTCATTCTTGTTCATCCTACCGTAGAACTCAATTGAGAAGCCTTTAAAGTGAGGGTGAAATGATCCTCTGGCACTATGCAGCTATATCTATGACTTTTAGAAGCTGAGGAATAGAAGAGAAAAAAGACAGGACAATTGAGAAAATTATCCAACTAAGCTCACAGTTAATATGAAAAAAAAAAGGGGGAAGAAAAGAGATTTTTTTGACAATTAGTAACCATCAAAAATAACCTTGTCAAGGAACAGAATAACTACTATAAGAGAAAGAAAGCAATTTTTACCATAATAAAAATATCAAAGTAAATGTGGTTTTTAAATTACCTTGAGGTAGAGGAGGGGTCGATTCTTCTGTGGCACGGAAGATAACAACTCTAAAAGAATTTCCCCTGCATTCAGTTTTCTCAAAAACACAAACATCACCTAGTTTCAAGTTATTGTCCTTTACAAACCTGCTCCAAGCACTTCTAACCCCTATTTGTCCACTGCTACTCTTCCTGCTGAACATGCTAATCCAACTTCTTCCATCAGAAACCCAAAGAGTAATACTATTTATCTCCTCTTGTCCTTGTTCTGTTATATATTTGGCTGGTATGGTCTGTTTTGATAATTTTTTTAAGCACAAATTTCCCAATTAGAACAAAAAGTTATTGCTGAGGCAGAATGACACATTTTGAAATTATAAATTGTTAATATTATGGTTACCAGATAAGGTTTGTGAATGTGAGTTGGTCGTACTTTACGAATGAACCAAGGATTGTGAGAGGTGAAAGCCTTGGCTCTCTGCATAGCTGAGCTACTCTCAGTATCTTCTATTGCCTCCTCATTGTTAAGAGCCTCATGTTTCGAGAATATTCCTCTTCCACCTATTAACAAATCAGTGTAAAAGCATAAGTCACACTACACATTCCAACACCTTCAGATATGAAACTGAAAAAACACACCTTTATTCTTTGGCCTTGTTGCATTATCAGAATCTGCATAGGACTTTTTCTTCTCAAGCTTTGTGCCACTAGGTTGAGCGCATTCAGTTTCAATATGTTGGCTGGGATGGTGATTAGGATCCTCTGTTGGGTTAACTTTCTTCTTCTTGGAGGAATGAAAATGAGGCAGTGGAGATTTGGACCTTTTCCTACGATGTGAAGATGAAGTTCCATCAAGGATTTCAATGGAGTTATCACTGTCCTCACCGCCACCGTTAGAATCTCGATTGGAGGAAGGGTACTCGATTTCTAAGGCGCTGCGATGGCATATCCTAACCTCGAACCGTGACTTCCCTAGAGCTTCTTCGTATTTGAACACCAAAAACTGATCCTTGTATAAGGAATAAAACTCTGCGAATTTCCTCCAACCATTGACTAACCAAACGTCAACACCACTTTTTTCCCACTTCATTTCCCATTTGGCATCGTTAGGAAGCACAAGGAATATTGGGTTTGATATTCCCTCCCAATGTTTGCTCACAAAACTTCTTGGAATCCTCTGTCATAAATTGATCGTCAATATATTTATATATATACATATAGAATAGAATACCGTATATACATCCAAAATCAAAAGAATAATAAAACGACGTATAAACGAGCCTGGATTACGATCAAGAATTGGAAAACAAGCTTAATTTCAATTTTGTTATTTATTCGTATCATACCGTACAAGGGTTATATTAATTAAATTCAATTAAAAAAGAAAAAAGAGGAAGAAAAATGGTTACCAGGTGTCCATTAAGCAGGGTGTTCTCGCCAATAATCTGAAAAAAGTGAATGGGGTGAGGAAGAGCCCTGCCTCGGGAAGACATTGTTGTTTCTTTGGAAGGTGAAGCGAATTCAGTGTCTCGCTCGATTACGTAGATACAAAGAAACACACACAATAACCACAAAAAAGAAACTGCAATGGAGTCAAGCAGAGCAGCAATGGAGTCCAGCAACAGTGGCAGATGGAGAAGCGCGGACCAGATCAGCTTCTAACTCCAAGATGCATGCGATTTGGGAATTGCATGCTACATACTCACTACATAGGGTATTCTATTGCCACTCCAAGCATTCTTTTCTTTTCTTTATTTATTTATTTACGGGAGAATCAGATAAAATTAAAAACTAATTAATTCATTAGCTTAGCTAAGGGTACAATTTCTGTGATTAAAAACATTATTTGAGTTAAAAGCATTAAAATTATTATTTTTTTAATTATTTTAACCGAAAAGATATTATTATCCAATAATTTAATTATTTTTAATTATATTAGATATGATGCACAACATATATCACATGTTGTAAGATTTTCATTTTTTGCAACGTGTGATAAATATTGTGCACATCATACGATATATTGCGTGCATAATATGTATAATTCGTTGTGTAATTTATATTGTATATGTTATGCACAACTTATTGACTATTTTGACTGAATTTTTGTTGTAACCGGTGTAACAATTCAACCAACAAAGTTGATGTTTAATGAGATGTAAAATGACCAAATAAATAGAAACATTGACGTTGGTAAGTAATTACAAGTCAGTGGATGCGTCTTGAAACTCTAACTTGGATCACAAGATTTTCCCTATTATCTATCACTTGAAAGGAACAATCATCCCCTGCTTTCAAGTCACATTCCTTCACGAATAGGGGCCATCCCTCAGAGAATCTTGCATTGCCATGCTTTGGATAATAGTCTAGCCTCACCTTCCATGATCTCTCCCCAACACGCAGTGTCACATGTTGATGATCACTATCAACATATTTTCTCACGAAGCTTCTGGGTAAATGCTGCTCATCAAATTAAAACTCAACTTAATTAGTTAGTGATGATTATATATGGTACAATGCAGCTATATATTTAAGCATAAGATGTCATTCTTGTTCATCTTACCGTAGCACTCTTCATTTGGCACGGCTTTAAAGTGAGGGTGAAATGATCATCTGTCATTTTGCAGTCATATCTATGACTTTTAGAATCTGAGTAAAGGAAAATTGAGAATGTTATCCAACTATGTTCACATTTAATATATTAAAAGAAGAAGAAGAAGAAGAAATAGGGACTATCAGTATAACTTTTTTTGAGGATAACAATTTTGTGTTAGTAGTAAGCTAACCGTTATAGAGATGAGTCTTTGGGCACTGAGCCAAATTGTCTCTAACACTTTGTTTTCTTGGGTTTGCTGATCCATCTGCATAACCTTGATGTCAAGGAAGAGAAAGCAATTTTTCAATATTAAAAATATCAAAGTAATTGTGTTTATGAGATTACCTTGAGGTGGAGGAGGGGTCGATTCTTCTGTGTCACGGAAAATGACAACTCTAAATGAATTTCCTCTGCATTCAGATCTCTCAAATACACAAACATCACCTAATTTCAAGTGATTGTCCTGTACAAAGCTCTTCCAAGCCATTGTAACCCCTATTTGTCCATTGCAACTATTCCTGCTGTACCTGCCACTCCAACTTCTCTCATCAGAAACCCAAAAAGTAATACTTTTTCTCTCCTCTTCTTCTTCTTCTTCTTCTTGTGTTATATATATGTCTGGTATGGTCTGTGTTGATCATTTTTGTAAGCACGAATTTCCCAATTAGAATAAAAAGTTGTCACTTAGGCAGAATGACATATTTTGAAATAATAACTTGTTAACATTATTGTGGTTACCAGAAAAGGTTTATGGATGTGAGTTTGTCGCATTTTACGAATGAAGAAAGGATTGTGAGAGGTGAAAGCCTTGGCTCTCTGCATCGCTGAGCTACTCTCTGTATCTTCTATTGCCTCCTCACTGAACATTCCTCTTCCACCTATTCACAAATCAGTGTAAAAACATAAGTCACAGTACTACACATTCCAACACCTTCAGATAAGAAACTGAAAAAACACACCTTTATTCTTTGGCCTTGTTGCATTATCAGAATCCCCATAGGATTTTTTCTTCTCATTGTTTGTGCCACTAGGTTGAGCAGATTCAGTTTCAACATGTTGGCTGGGATGGTGATGAGGATCCTCTGTTGGGTTAACTTTCTTCTTCTTCTTGGAGGAATGAAAATGAGGTAATGGAGATTTGGACCTTTTTCTACGATGTGAAGATGAAGTTCCATCAAGGATTTCAATGGAGTTATCACTGTCTTCACCACCACCGTTAGAATCTCGATTAGACGAAGGGTAATCGATTTCTAAGGCGCTGCGATGACATATCCTAACCTCGAACCGTGACTTCCCTAGAGCTTCTTCGTATTTGAACATCAAAAACTGATCCTTGCATAAGGAATAAAACTCTGCGAATTTCCTCCAACCATTGACTAACCAAAGGTCGTCAACACCGCGTTTTTCCCACTTCATTTCCCATTTTGCATCGTTAGGAAGCACAAGGAGTATTGGGTTTGATATTCCTTCCCAATGTTTGCTCACAAAGCTTCTAGGAATCATCTATCATAAATTGATCGTCAAGATAGAGTTTTTAATTATATACATCCAAAATCAATTGCGATCATGAGTTGGAAAACAAGCCTAGTTTTAATTGTGTTAATCCTATCATACGATACAATACCATACCATGCGAGGCTTATATTAATTCAAATCAATTTAATATTGGTGATCAACGCACAGATAAAACATAGGAAGAAGCTGAGAATGGTTACCAGGTCTCCATTAAGAAGGGTGTTTTCGCCAATAATCTGGAAAAAGTGAATTGGGAGAGGAAGAGCCCTTTCTTTGGAAGACATTGTTGTTTCTTTGAAAGTGCTTAATGGCTGGCTAAGTCATTGCTGCATTGCAGATTCAACAGTTATAAACCCTATTAAGGAGATTGCTATTAGATGTGTTAACAGTTCAAATGCTATTGCCAATTTACTACTAGTGCTACACCTAGTGTTTGGAATAGGAAAAAAGAAAGAAGAAAAGAAAAGAAAAGATTGATGGCCTCATTTTTAAATTAAATTATAGGTTTGAAATTGAAAAAAGGATCGCAACAAATTGAGTTGCTAGTAAATCTGTTTGAAATGAGAAAAAGTAGGAAATTGATTTGTAAATTAATTTTTTGAATCGTTACTAAAACAAGAAATAGTTTTTTAAATTCATGGGATATGTTTCCTTTGTTTTCTAAATCCTGTCAAAGCTGATTTAATAGAAATTAATTTATTCTAAAATTTAAATCCAAATCTCATCAGTTAATTCTCCGTTTTAACGATTTAAACGTAAGTATTTATTTTTACGATTTTCTTTGTGTAAATCTAATTTATTCGTTTATTTGAGGTTAATGTTTCATTTTGTGGGTTATGATAGGTTAATGTTTCATGTATCCGTACATAAGAGTTGCAGTATAAACACATTTAATTTTTGGGTAAATAAGAGGGCCGAAGCCCAAAGAAGGAACAAAACACAAACTACACAGCAACTACCCGTGGCAGCACCCACCTCCCCCAATACATTTTAGAAAAATTGTTTAGCGCTGAGATTTAAAAAAAAAAATCTCCTTTTTTACACTGAATATATTTTAATGATAATAAAAGAGAGAAGGATTAAATTTTATATGTAAATATAGAATAATTATATTTTACTTATATATTAAAAATTGAGTAATACAGTTTCAGAACACCTAAAATTCTCTCAACAGTTTATGGGAGAATATTATAATTTTTTACATTGTAAATATATGAAAATAAAACTCTAATTTTTACTATTATTATCATTGGACTGACTAAAGTGCATTTCAATTCAATGTAAGCCAAATAAAAGGGTGCGAACCAAGCAGCATAGTAGTAGTAGTACGGTGTAAGCAACAACATCAATACATAGCTACGAATCAATTTGGTTGTTGAGGGTTGAGAAAATGGAGGTTCCAGGATCATCGAAGAAGATGATAGCGACGCAGGAGGAGATGGTGGAAGCTAGGGTTCCCCTCGCTTACAGGGACCAGTGCGCCCACCTCCTCATCCCCCTCAACAAGTGCCGCCAGGCTGAGCTCTATCTTCCATGGAAGTGCGAGAACGAGCGTCACTCCTACGAGAAGTGCGAGTACGAGCTCGTCATGGAACGCATGCTTCAGATGCAGAAGATTCGCCAGGGCCAAGCCAAGTCCAACCACTCTCAGCCCCACCAGGCCGGAGTTCCCCTCATCCCCAAAACTGCCAATGCCTGATTCCATTTCTCTCCGAGGTCAGGTCCCTTACCATTCCCTTCAGTTTCTCCAATTTGTTTGATTATCATTTATTTCTAAGTCCTATGTGATCTAGGGTTTTGCGTACCTGTTGAATTGGGGTCGATCAATAATAGATGTTCTGATCTATTGATTTAATCCATGACTGATTGATTGATCGGTTGCACAATGTGTGGATTGATAATTTGTTGTTATATTATTATCAGCTGTTTTCGTCTATCTTCGAATTCCAATGGTGCACTGCTTTGGGAGTGTGATCATTTTGTGTTCTGATGACTGGTCTCTCTCTTTATGAATAATTAGGCCTTGGGGTTGATTAGGGTTTTGAGTTTGTTTAGGTTCAATTTGTGTGTGTATTGTTCTAATACTTGAAATGTTGAGAGTCTTGTGATTCGACGGTGTGACATGTGGTGGATAAATTGCAAGTTGTTAAATGTTGGTTTTGTGGGTGCTCTAGTTTCTTCCTTTCTTTTACCTGTGCTTTTTAGAGTGGTGAGTGATTCTACTAGGGCTACTTGTTCTGCAGCCGGAGCTGGTCTATGCTAGAATGAGCTATTTTATGTTCACCTTAGCTACCATGTTTAGGAGGACAGTGAAATCTGACTCATACTTTGGTAGCCTGTGGTCTTGAGGTGCTGAATTTCTACAAGACAACAGTCCAGACTATAAATGAATTAATTAGTGAATCATGCTCGTATAGTTAACTTTTACCATTTTGCGCTTTTCAGTTATAGGAAGGGTATATGTTGGGCCTAATGAGGAACAGAAATGGAGGGGTGCGGGGATTGATTCCCCCCACTTAAAAATCATTGATCCTGGGTAACCCACCAAGGGAGGTACCACTTACCAGTGAGCTATGCTCCACCAGTAAAGTTGACCTGATCTATCACTTTAGATCTGTAAAATTTGTTTTAGGATGACAACAATTTATTTTGTTTAAAATTAATCCAATTATGGGGGTGAAGAGTAATGAGAGCCCTGTTCCCTCTGAGTATATCGTACTCTTTGAAATTGATTGGCGCAAATGGATTTTAGGCTTGATTTTAACTAACTAATACTAGTTTAGAAGATGGTTTGGGCATCATCACATTCATATCAATGTCGGCTTGCAGGGGAGGACTGTGTGTCTATGACAGTATATGTAAATATCAGTAGATTACTACATAGTACATACTGATACTGTTGTCAAAATATCATTATGTCTTTGTTCAAACTTCAAACGATTGGAGAATAGTAACATCAAAGAGATAGTGTAACACAAAGTAGTCACTTTTTTGAACAAATGTAGTTGAATTCATAACTCGTACTCAAGATGGAAAGCCTTTCAGGCTATAACTCAGCTGTTTCAAAAATTAGATGGTAGGTTTTGGAAGACAAATTATTTTGCTTTCTGCTCTTTTTTCTGTCTGTTATGGTACTTCTAATTGCTTTTCAATGTATATTTGACTCATGCTAAACTTTGACAGGAACCTTTGGTGGAGCCAGATGTTCTTTCATGTTTTTCTATTGTATGGAATCAAAGTTACATTGAAATGTTTGTCCAGAGACTACTACAGACTGTTCATACTTTGTTGCTCGCTATTTCCAGGTGTTCTTGAGCCATGTTTCTTGTTGAAGTAATAAATTTTCTTAACATTTCTCAGAATATATTATGGGTTCAACATTTTTCTATTCACTGCCCCTGATCATACAATTTCAGAATCCAGATCGGATTAATATAATTTCATGGAATCGGTTTCATCGATGATGTTAAGGGAACAAGACTTTATTATTATTAACTGCAATTCTGAATACTTGGTTGAGGTCCCATGCCTCCAAATCGGTCAATGTGTGTTCACAAAATGCAGGGATGAACATCCCTTTGTGGTCTTGAATATTAAATCACCAGTTTATTATTCCAGTGCTGTATTAACAGATATGAAATCTTTAATTCCGGAATGGAGATCTCTAGAAAATCAAATGGTTATTTGGATTTAAGCCAGAGAATTGACGAGTTAGCAAGTAATAATATTAAGAACATTGCTATATGCAGAATGAATATCAAATGATTTTTTATTGTGCACTAAGAATTTCTGGAATAAGATGTGAAATGGTTTAAAATCTCCACAACATTATTTGCATGAAGGCAATGACAAAGTTACTTCTGTTTGTCATTGAAGTTCCATTTTGCACAACTGTAACACTTTCGGTTCACTGTATTCAGTCGCCGATGCAGCATCTTCCACTGATCGACTAATTCAATTGATTCATATGAATTCTCAAATTGGACCTGATTAATTACTGTTGTAGGCGAAACAATAAATAATAATGGAGCAAACGAGTTCTACAAGGTATGGTAGCTAGCCCAAAGATATGACCAGAAGAATGCGGCCCAAGATAACTGGGCAATACTTAAGAGTAGCATGAATCTACAATAATATTGGTCTCTTTTTCTCCAAATCTCCTCACACCAAACATAAAAGGGTCAGTGATTACTTAGTGCATATTTTGCTAATGAAAGATATGAGGTACGTAAACAAGAATAAAATATTTGTTCCCATGTGTCGAGGGAATGAGCAATGATTGAAGAAGGGGGGTACCCACCATCTTGACTTTGCATTCTCAAGGCATTGAATTAGGTTTAAAAAGTTTGAATTTATTTGTATTATGTCTTTGTTTAAGATTGAGCAGCAATTATATTCCAGTGTGCCTTTTTCTAGCAAATTGCTGCTGAGGAGGTCAATAAACACTTTTATCAACTTTGACTTATTGCGTGGTGGGCCGGCTTCGCTCAACACAAACTCAGTTCTCCATATATTCCATTTACAAGGTAAACTAACCACAACAAATGCCATCTATATATATACATACAATGTTTAATGCTTTAATGTGAATATTTTATCAAAAAAATTATATTATTTTGTAACAAGAAATATGTGATCTAAAAATAAATATTACACATAAAATTTTGAAATGCTTGGTGGCTGATAGTGACTGATTGTATTGGTGTACATATAGCATTACCGAAAATTGAAATGCTTGTCAACAGAGACCGGTCTCGAATTAGAGGTTTTTATAGCAATATATATATATATATATATATACTCCCTCCGTCCACTTTTAATTGTCTTTCTAGCAATTAGGATTTGTCCAATAATATTTCTCATTTGTTGTTTTCAAAATGCATTTATTATTTCTTTCCAATTTTATCCTTATATTAACTCTATTAATTTATGAAAGAGAAACTATGTTTAACTCTCTTTACTGTTTACGATAAATAAAAATTAATATTTTATAGGGGTACATTTGTCATCACATTCTTTTTAATAAAAAAAATGAGTATTTTATTCATTATCTTAATATGTGTGCAATATACTAGAAAGACAAATAAAAGTGGACGGAGGGAGGGAGTATATAGTCATACGTTAACCTGAATTTCGTAGGACTAGGAGTTTTGAATATGATTTTTGTTTTATCATTGTGTCAATTGTGAATTAGGTGTATTTGGAACAGAATAGAATCATCATGCATGCTGCGAGTGCGCAAACGTGATCCTGATGTCTGCATAGAGCGTTACATGAATGTTACTTGTTACACATCCATTAATTAGCACTTAAACTACAAAATAATACAAAAAGTAGAGCTTATTCAAAGCATCGTTCAATCAATATATCTAGAAAATGACAAACTTATATTTTAGCAGAGCACTGAATGCATTAATAATAAATAACTCAAATTATCTCTATTAGGGCGCAATAATAGAAATGACAAGATGGGAAAAAATTATATGTGAATACAAAATATATTTACTGTGCGTTTCATAAATATTTACAGTTATATATTTTAATTTCTTTTAAAATTATACATTATAAATTAAAATAAACGATTATAAGTAATCCTAAAACACATATTAAATGTACTCTAAAATCACACACAAGAATTTCTACAAAGTGAAGGTGAATCACATATTTCTATAGAGAGATGTACATCCAAATTATTGATTATTGAGTGTGAATGCTTATATAAAAAAGGGATGTGACATTGAATAATTAAATTAGAGTCAAAAGAAGTAGCTATAGCACAATGTTTATGACCAGTATAATCCCTTTTGATAATAAGATAATTATATTAGAGAATGACACATGGATGGTAATGGTACAGGTATTATAGTGTACATGCATACATGCATAATTCAAATCCCATTCATGAATTATAATATGAGGTCAATCAGGACCTCTTTAATTTATAGGGTAAAATAAAATATGGTTTAATACATTCTCCTTTATATATATATATATATATATATATAGGTAGCAATTAGTCGAATTCCATTCTAGGGAATATGTGATGATTAACGGGGCCTGGCCCCATTGTCATTGTCCTCATGTTCATAATTTGACATTATTTAATCCTTCAAGATAGGGAATTAGGTGGGAATGAACCTTTGTACGGGAAAGATTTTATTTTTGTTTGAGCATGGCATGACAGAAGTATAATACAAAATCAGTTAAAATAATTAATAAATAAGAATTTGGATTACAATCATCCAGTCCATTAAAATTATATTCATGATTAAAATGTTATTTAAATCATAAAATTTTAAATGAGCTTTGTTAACTATTTTGCCTGAAAAATTATTATTCCCCAATCATTTATATTTTTGTTTTGCATCATAGGGCTTTGTCTTTGGCCATCTCATGCACGTAACTGGTGGCCATATAAATATATATTATATATAATTCATGATCACCTAATGATAAGGCCCCTGGTGCTAGATTTGATTTGCAACGCATTCGTATTTATTTATTCAATTAATCAAGTTTTTCATTAAGCATTGGATTTTTCTAATCAGTTTGGTTTAGGTTATATTGACCAACAATGGATTCCTTGAGTTTATTCTCTGGTTCTTTCCTGATCGATGTTCTGGAAATGCTTATTAGCTGTACTAAGTGCTACACAAATCTTTCATATATATTTTTAATTTTTGTAATGATACTTTTTGTAATCACTTTGATGTTGGACAAATAAATGGGTACTATATTATTTAGAGCACTTAGAGGCACAACAAAAAACTAGTCAAAACAGTCAATAAATAAGAATTTGGGTCACACTCACACGTCCCATTAAAAATGTACTGATAATTAAAAGTGATATTTGGATCATAAAATGTTAAATGAGCTTTGTTGGCCGATTTTTTGTTGTGCCCCAAGCATTTGTGTATTTTTTATTACTCTTTTTTCTTAAGTTTTTAATTTTTTTCTTACATTAGTTAATTGACAATGGTCAAATGAGATTATAGTTTACCGGCCACTAATATGTTATTTCACGTGATACATTCGTTAATTAAAAGGTGAAGAATGAAATGATAATCAAAATAAGATTAATGACTCACTTAATTCATATTTTGTAACTTAAAAAATAAGATCTGAAAAAGAAAATTATTTTCTTAACACTCAAATTTAGGTGTAGCTAGCTAGAGAAACTTAAAATGTGTGAAATAAGAGATGAAGAAAGAAAAATAAATGTAGGTTTTACTTAATTTGTGAGTTGTGTGTTTAAATGTTTGAGAATAAGTAAGTGTTAAAATATTTCTTTTTCAATAATTTGAAAATAAAATGTCCAATAGGAAAAGCTTCAAGAAAAATACAGCCCAATGAAACCTATAAAAAATTGACCTCGTTAAAAAAATTTATAAACCTAGATGATTTTTGCAGGTTAAAATAATAAGATTAATAAAAAAATTAACTAATAATTTGCAGGTATTAAAATGATTTATGCGCACAACTTATTGAGTAAATAAACTATTTAGTTGTACTATTGAACCAATAAGTGAGGCCTAGCTAGACAAACGTCAATTTTACTCTTCAATAATGCACTAAAATTGAAAATATTTTGTCTCTTTTAAGTGTGTCTTCATATGAATGGTCCTTTTTCCTTTTTGCACTTTAATTTGTCAAAACAAGTAGGCAAAGTGTAAGGTCAAAATATTTTGTCTTCTCCCTGTATATAAATTCAATAACAACAAATATTCAACATTTGATATACATGATACGGGATGTGTACTATACATACATATACTATACAAATATTATATATCCCATATCATGTATAGCACACATTAAATATTTATTAAACATATTTCTGTTGTACGACAAACACTATTGATATAAATTCCCTAACCAAACAAAATAACTAACGTAGCTAGCTACACTGCACCTTTGGATCGTTAGCCACAATTGAATTAATTAATAATATTAAACAATGCCCTCTAAAAGCCACGGATTATTTTGGATTGAAAAGTGGGAAATTTTCATATCATGCCTTGATTCAAGTGTTTCTTTCATGGATTTAGTGATGGAAAATTGCATGTTTTGTTAGGTATCCTTGAATCAAGGAATTAGATATGTGTGGAAAGAATAAGAAAGAACGTGGGGGGTTTGTTTTTTACATGTGGATTCACCATCTTTTTTTGACAAAATTGGGGCTAATGCCAAAGAATGTCAAACTTTCATTTTGTGTGTAGCATTATTATATAGATACAACCGTGGTAAGAATAACACGTGCGAGATGGTAGCATTTGGGATCCTAAAAAAAGTAAAAATGATTGACTTTATAGCATGGCTTGCTTAAAAGTCTGCCTCAAAACACAAGAGGGTACGTGAGTGGGTTGAAAGAAGGTAATTAGGTAACACAAGTCCTGGCCATAGTTTGAAAAATATGAACACTTGGATAAGTAAAAGTTATATGAAAATGGTAATGGAGTACTTAATTTACTAGTTCATGTATCATCACATTAATTAATCAATAATATTTATCGTACAACAGAAATACGTTCAGTTCCAACGTGTGTTATATATAAGACGTAATATGTGCTATACGTCCGTGTGCTATACATATAACACATGTTACGTCTTATTATATAGTACACATTATATTGGATACTAGTTGGACGTATTTATGTGGTACTATAAGTATTATTGGTAATTAATCAAGTGAGACATCATTCAGTTGAAAATAAAAACTAGATTATATAATTTTCTTCTAATGAATTTACTACAATATAATAAACATATTTTGTCTTATATTACAGTTCTTTGTTTTACTTTTTATATATTCTGCTGTACATATCACAAGTTTGATACACTTTTCATTTGATCACATTTGTAAAATGTACGTGGTCAAAGGTCTCCAAATTCAAATCTGAATAAATAAATTTAACCATACATAAATAAATAAATAAATAAATATGTACAGTTCTTCTATTTTGGTAGCCAGTTTCAGCCTCCTTAGCGCATACTATCTAAATCAAGTTCATAAAAAGGAGTATGCATGATATAATATAATATAATCCCTTGAATTAAAAAAAAGAGATTGTTGAATAATTAAGAGTCTATGTCAGAAAATTCGCACAGAGCCCACTCTAGCTAGCTCGGCGATTGATAAGACTCAACAGAACCACCAAATTAGTTATTAAATCAATAAAAAAAATCAAACCACTTGTTTTGAAAATACAATTATTAACGGAAAATTATCTGAAATATATATATTATCTTCATATTTTAGTCTAATGTTTAGCTATTGTATATATAATATCCCTTATTTTACGGACTTTTTTAATAAATAATATGAGCTTTCTGTGAATGAAGAGAACTCATGAAAAATATTACTGTTCAAAATTTATGTGATGAAAGTTGATAATAATTATTTTTACTAATAAATGATACAAAGAAATTAATTAAAAAAAGAGAAGGAATAAACACAATATTAGCAGAAATAATAGGTAACTAGATATATCTTCAACATATAGTTAGAATTTGATGCCTATTGATATACATAAAAAGAAGTTTTGTGATTATAAGTTTATTTTTTTTTAAAAAAAAGGAAAACTACTTCAACCAAAAGAATAATAAGTTATTAGTGGCGACGATAATATTGAAAAGAAAACCTACATATTTTGGGTAAATGTTGAAGCGTGAATAGGATAAAATTGATATTTGTTGGCGAATAATAGTATAGTAGGATATAATTTTTGATTGGTTGTGTGGAAAGAAAGAGAGAGAGAGAGAGATTGCATGGGTGAGGCAGAGCACAAATGCCGAGGCGGCACATACATTACCGTTTGCCTGCACACGCCAAAGGGTACCGGCGGCCTCGAAGCCGCCCCACTCTCCGCTCTGTTGTTTTTCTTTTTCCCTTCACAGTTTTTACCATCCCTCCTATTCCTACCTTCTTTAATTTTATTATTCTTCTTCTTCTTCTTCTTATAATTAATTATTTACATTAAATAAATGTTAGCGAGTCACTCACTGACTCAGTCACTCGGTCGCTAGTAGTACTATTACTGTATCTACAGAGAGTGGTGCAAGATTAAGAAAGATGCAAATTGCAATATATATGGAATGTGGCATGGGGATCGGATGAGAAGAGAAGAGTGGTGGTAATATGAATATATATTATGGTGGTTGTATTGTAAGTATGTATTAAATTGAATGTTGTTTGGACTGTTCAATAAGCCCCATCATTCCATTTGTGCAGGAATTTGCAGCATTCCCCCTCTTTACCCTCTGCCATTTCCATCATTATCATACTGACACACTCAGAGAGAGGCGAGAGAGAGAGAAAAGAGAAAAGAGAAAAGAGAAGCTGTGTGTGTGTGTGTGTGCCTGAACCACTTCTTCCATCTCCTCTCCATTCCTTTTGCCTATGCCTCCTGCCTGCCTTATACTATACTGCTCCTCACTCTATCTACCATTATTTTATTATTAATTATACTACCCTCTCTCTCTCTCACCCCACATACAATACAATACAATACAAGTGTAAGAGTGTGTGTGTGTCTCTGCTGCAGTAGTATTTTCTTCTGGCATCTTTTAGAACAATTCCTTCTGATTAGCTGATCACCCATTTACCATTTTGTTTCCTTCCTCTGTTATAAATGGTCAGCTGCCCACTCGCTCTACCCTCAAATTAAATATCCCATTTATGATCCCCCCTCCCCTCCTTTCTTTTCTGCCACTATTCCTCATTCTTTCTCCACAGTTTCTTCCTTAATTATATTACCTCTCTACCTATATTCAATTACTACATTATATATTGGGATTCGTGTAAAAACTAATTAATTCTTCGCACTGTATGTACATTACTACTACATAAGCAGCTTCATTACCGATTACTTTTAGGGACCTATAATAGAGTATGCTACTAGCTTATTATTATTATTATTTGACTTATATATCTCCGTACGTACATCATGCATATTTAAGGATATACTTACTTCCCTAGCTAGAGAGAGATACATATCACACATTGGCCCTGTTGGTATATAAATCTTACAATAATTTTATTTATACAGATCTTATATCGTATATTTTATCATTCTTAACTTTTTTTTATAACTTTATTTCAATATCTTAATTTTTATTTCTTATTTTTAAATTATGATACATGTACAATTACAAATAGCATTACTCTAAATCTTACACTTTATTCATCATCTCCGTTACGGTTACATCCGTTGCTTTACCCGTCACATCTATTTTTAATAAACAAAGTTCTTCTTATCATTTACTGCATACACATTTCAAAAATTTAAGCGGGTGAATAGCTAACTATGTATGAAGATTTTAGTATACGTAATATTGATAACTTTTTGACACATTTTTATTTAACATGTTTGCTTTATATATATATATATATATATATATATATATATATATATATATATATATATATATGAGCATTGCTAGAGGTACAATTAATAATGTTATTTAGACAAAAAGTGTTAAAATGAGCTTTGTTGGCTATTTTGGCTGGAAAAATGTTGTTTTCCAAACATTTCCTTTAGGGTGATGCTAAATGAACAATACAAAGTCCAACCAGCCAATAAAATGAAATTTTGGGCCAAAACCAAAGTCAAAATAGACCCATTGACTATATAGGCTGGTTTTTCATTGTCCACTTAGTATTATTGTTTCCGTTATATATATATATATATTTTAACACACATAATTTCTCTGTAATTATTGAGATAATAAAGGTCATAAAACATAAGATACTGCGGGAGCTAATACTCCTAAGAAAGAGGATATAATTTAGAACAAGGGTTACGTTAATGAAGTGCGATTAGTTTAGTGCACATACGAAATCGATAATTGGATGGGATGTCTACGTTGTTGTGGAGTCATCAATGGCAAATTTGACTTCTTCACTTTCTATTTTCTATGCTGTTTGTTTCAACGTTACGTTGTCGACGGATTATTACTGCAACTCTCATTTCTTTTATTACTTTATTGCATTCAATCATGTGATCCACAATGCACTTCTAGTAGTATCAAACTTTCGCTTATACTAGTTTATTTTACTAAATTAAAATAAAACAAAACAAAATAAAGATGGGAAGAAGACGTTATTTGATACCAACAATTTTCGAATTAGCTTGTTACTTTTTTTAATTCGTCATGTCAGTGATTACTTTTAAAATATGATTATAATCAAGCATATCAAAATTGCCAAGTTTAATTTGTCTGGAAATTATTTTTCTACTTAATTAAAGATGTTTACAGCTACACATCATTCATATATACACCTTAACGAATTCGTAATAAGTTGCAAATACTAATAAAATAAAAACATGCTTACTTTTCAAATCATCATGCGTGTTCAGAGTTTTCAATTTGCAAGTGTAACTAATATCTATTATTTGTTAAATTAATATAGAGAAATATATATTATTAAATTAATAAAATAAAAAGTAGAGTAAATAAGAAAAGAAACTCTTGTATCAATTTTGATTGATTGATTTTGATGGCACAGAGCAGCTGTTGATAGACAATAGTTCAGAGTTGAAATTCCACATACGGAATTCATCACGTACGTATTCACGTTGACGTAGAGATCCTTCCAACCATCCCAGCCGTTCATTTTTCATGGGCTATTCTCGAGGTGCCATTGATTTGATTCACTAGTGTTGTCAACTTGGCCAGGGTAATTTCTCACCCATTTCTATATATCTCACCACAAGCTAGCTAGTACTACTTTGAATTTCCCTGCTTTTGCTTTTTGTTCTATTTTTATTTTTATTGGCATTTATTTTCCGTTGATTTTTATCGTTTGGATGACGTTAATATAATCACGGCCTAAACCCTAATATGTTTACATGTGTTTGACTTAGTCTTTTCTTATCTCTTTTATTTTTATATTTTGTCCCTTGACAAGAAAGGTATTCCCTAGGACTTTAACCGAAATGTCTACTCAGATACTCATAGGCATTTTGAGTTTTTCGCCTCTTTTAGGACACGCAGATGTGATACAATATTCCTCATCATTATATTTTTGCCTAATTATATACAATTTCTTTTTAATTTATAATTCGACCAAGTGCATTTTCTAAAAAAAAAAAAAAAAAAAGAAAAGAAAGTTAGTTGTTGTTATAAAAAATACTTCAATCATGGCTAACAATAATGATAATCATAATAAGATGTATATTATTTATTATCCTCCCTCTAACTAGTATCGAATCAGAAAATATCACATTTTTTAATATGGCTTAGCTTTTTCATGAGGTTAAAGTTAATTTATTGAACTGAAGTCAAGGTAAGTTGTTGTATATCGAAAATACATAAATCGAATATTTAACGTATGTTATATGTCATATATAATGTACTATAAGTATAATATATTACATATAATATATGTTGAATACTCGTTGAATGTATTTTCTACGTAAGAATTACAAATTGAAAAAGGATGAAGAGCAATGAGAGAAAATATTTGTGCGAATCATTTGAGAAACGTGAACTATTACAAAACGCAGTATTTTTTTTTGGTAATAACAAAACGTAGTATTTGATTATGTGGTTTTGGATTTGCCTCGGATATATCTTCTGTGTTGTCCTTTTAATTCAATGATAGCTATCATGTCTCCTGCTATATATATATGATTTTAGTTTGAATTTATTTCTTATAATAATACTATTTCAGCATCATTTTATTTCAAACACCTATGCTGTAGTTGGTAAGAGACAAATAAGATCAGAAATACAGAAATCAGACCACCAAAATAAATACATACAGAAATAAGATATTCAAGGGGAGTGATGAATATATGATAAAAAATTATGTTCCTATCTCTCTTTAGTCCTAACAAATACTTGTTTGATATAAAAGTAAATATAAATATATATTTTTGTATAAGACATAGGAATAAATATAAGTAATTATATTATATATTAGTTGTACAACTTCCCATGCACGTCCAAATGGCACCACACCAGAAACAGGAAATTACTTGGGTCACAGGTAAAACCAAGTTGTGCGGGAAAGAGTGTGGGCCTTATGGGAAGGGCGAAGTGGTCTTTCCACACTGTAGGAAGGGGCAAATGTGTGAAGAGAAAAAGAGAGTGTTAAATAAATAATGTAATAAATAGAAGAGAGTGTAGTGTAGTGTAGTGATAATAATGAAAAAGAGAAGAAAATCAGAAAAAGCAATTTGATTTTCATGGGGTCTTACATAGTGATCATGACGACGTTGGCGTATGTAGCAGGAGTCACACTCTACTCGATCGATCTAATGAGAACAAGTTCTGTTCTGTTCTGTTTTTTCTATTCTAGACAGAGAAGAAATACAAATTTATTTATTTATATATATATAAAAGGGAGAGAGAGAGAGAAAGAACAAAGGTCAAAGCGAGGCAGTTGAGTTGAGTAATATAGTGTAGTGTAGTTCAATTCCATTCCATTATATCATATTGGGCAGGCATTGGCAATAGCGAATCAAACTGGCTTTATTATAATAGTAATAGTAATAGTAATAATAATAATAATAAGAGGTTATTAGGTGTAATCATTTCGTGGAAGGAAGGTCAGTGTGTATGTGTATGTGTACAAAACAAGATCAGAAGGCTCCTCGCTCCCTCGTGGTTTTTCTTTCTTTTATCTGAGATAAAGCTTTCCTTTCCTTGCTCTTCCCTCATCTCATTTCGTGCTTTTTTCTTCTCTATTTATTTATTAGTGTTGTATGTATAGTATATGTTTTGTCATTGATTGGGAACTCACTCGCTCAAAGCCAAGGTACGTACAGCACCCACCATATATCAGTGACTCCCAAAGGAATTTGCAGAGTGCTCTCTTCCCATTTCTTCGTCCTTTCCTTTTCCCTCCCAATACATATTCTCCAATCCTTTGCCGAGGGACCAAATTATAAAAGGTCCTTCTTTTTTCCTCTCTCTCTGTGTCTGTCTAAATATTACATATATATATAAGAGAGAAGAGAGGAGGGTGAGAAACAACACCTCAAGGAGGAGGGGATCTTAGAGGAAGGAACACACGAAAAAGAATGGGAAGTTGTGGAAGAGAAGGAGCGGTGAGACAGTATATAAGATCGAAGGTGCCTCGCTTGAGATGGACTCCAGAGCTTCATCGTTGCTTCGTTCATGCCATTGACACCCTTGGAGGTCATCACAGTAAGATACATCCATCCATCCATCATCACTCCTTATTACTCCCTTATAGTTATAAATATATTAAGATACTCGTTTCTTTGGCAGAGGCTACTCCTAAGCTCGTTCTTCAGTTGATGGACGTAAAAGGCCTCACAATTTCTCACGTCAAGAGCCATCTCCAGGTACCTTTCTTATTTTCTCCATCCACAATAACATTTTATTTGATAATTTCAAATATATTTATTATGTTGATTGATTTTCTTTTCTCCCTTCTTCTCTTTTATCTAAACAAAACCAGATGTACAGAAGCATGAGAGGGGACTTGAGCAGACAAGGTACAGTAGAAACCAGCTTCTTTGACCTTCTTTACTGAAAAAGCACCCTTTTTTTTATTCTTCTTTTCTTTTTGCTCTTCAATGCACTCAATCTTCTTCATTCTCATACATATCTCTCTCTGCATATCCTGTTTATCTGTCATACACACATTCATACATATAGAAATATATAATAGAATATATATATATATATATGTGTCACCGTACGTGGAAAAACCAAAACTTTAATTTGGTGCATTGAAAGCACATACAGTGTGTATCCATCGTTGTTTCCTCTCTTGGCACATACTTGAAGTTCATAAACAAAGCCTATGATCTCGCATTTATGCCTTTGTTTTGGAAATCTGCATCGCTCATTTATTAGTTCCTCCTCTCTGCATCTAGTTGATGCCAAAATTGAGTATAAACAGTAACAACCCATTGTCCTTTTAAATCTCCTCCTAATAGTATTTTCATGAAACCCACACACCCTTTTTATTTTTATAATGTTTCTCTGCCTCTACAATGAACAAGTTAGTTACTACTGTGTTCATACATAATGAAAAAAGAAAAAGTTAATGCTCTGTACTTATCCACTGTTAATAAATTTCTTTCACCAAATAATCTCTTTCATTTATTTCTAAGCCCAAAAATGTGTTGGTATGTTTGTGTGTTGACAGGTAGGATACCCGGGCAACATAGAAGCCAATGCTTTGAGGAGCATGATGATGGAAGTGTTGATGAAGTGAATGATGTTCATCATCATCATCATCATCAGTACCCTAACTACTCGAAACCCATTGGAAAAGAATCCGATTCCCTCTTCGGCCACAGCAGTAGCTTCTCCCCAAAAAGGTCTCACCTTATTACCTTTGAAATAATTTCACACTTTTCAAACGTCAATAAAAAGGAAGAGTGTGTGTGCATTGTATTGTATATAATTAAATAATAGGGGAATGGAAGGAAAGAAAGAAAGAAACAAAAAGCAATGGAATTTAGCTTGATCTTTTGCTTTTCTGAGCCAACTTTAACTTTTTGAAATTCCTTTTGGGTTGGATTATTATTCTCTCAACACACTGAAAACACATACAGGGCAAGGAGTTCCATCTCAGAGAGCCTGCAATGCAGCCAACAACAACAAAGAAGAATATGTGGTGATGCGCTTGTCCCAAATCCGTACTCTTTTTATGACCATGTGCATCCTTTTGCTGATATTATGCACAAGGCAGGAGGAGCTGGAGGAATAAAGGAGCTTTGTGGTTCAAGATGGCAGACACAACCCCATTCCACACCATTCCCTAATCTTCTGCCAGATTTTGTGTCCAACCTCACTTCATTCCAATCTCCAAACCAAGAATCTGATTTCCTCAAGGTGCAAATCAACACTCTCTTTTTGGGACCTTTTCCTTTTATTATTATTTTATCCATATTCTAATAGATAGCTCTTCTTAGCTAGCTATGGTGAAGTGGAGTGTGGTTTTGGTTATGTGTTTTTGATTTCACTACTGCTATACTGCTATGTGAGTGAGATATATCATATATATATATATATATATATATATAATAATCCAATCTAATCCAATGCATAAGCTATTCAATTCTAGCATTGTTCAGTGAGATCTTACGTTTTGCCTGTCAAATATTTACAGCTTTTGGGATCACGTTCTCTCTGTGTGTGTTCAATGGGAAACCGTTGGTTTTCTCAGCTGACTCTGCTTTTCTTTCTCTCTTTAATGTATACTTTTTCTTTAAACCTCAAAACTTTCAACTTGTTCAAAGGTTCAGACTTTTTTTTTTAGATTTGAATTATATTTTTTGGGGTGGGGTAGTGTGAAACTCACTCTCAGGCTCATCAGAGTAGAAGAACTACTTTTTGCAGTGCTTGTTATTAAATATCCTGCTTTTGAAATTATTTCCTTTCTACCTTCTTTTGGAAAGTAAGAGTTGTGGGACTCTTCCCTGCTTCTACAGTTGTTAATACCTCTCTATGCACTTTGCAGCTGTTTTGTTTTTATTTTTTATTTTGTTTTGTTTTGTTTTTATCCTGAGTATTTTTCCATTTCCTTCTCACAAAGGACTATGTTTCTTTTGGAAACCACTGATAGTACAACTCTCAAAAGAATAAGAAAATGTGAAGGTATTGAACTAAAGATTTAGCATATATACCACAATATATATATAAATATATATATATGCTACTACATTGATGAATTGGGTTGTGATTGTGAAGTGGGTAGGTTAGATTGTCTTGGTCCCGTTGTTGAACAAGTGAAGTAATTTAAGTGGGAATAGGGAGCTGAGCTGAGCTGAGCTTGTGATTGTCCAAAATTTATCATGGGCTGCAATGTGGCCTAAAGGGTCATCATAGCTTGTAAATTTGTACACTGCTTTATTTATTTCTCATTCATTCATTCAGTGGTCCTCCCAAATTATTGAAACGGAGACTTTTTCAAATGGAAATTTACATTTCCCCTTTTCCTCTTTTATACGGACAACGCTCCTTTACAGGCAAAGGGGCCTTTTAGTAATAATAATAAGTAATCAATAATGTTTGTTTACAACAGAAATACGTCCAACGAGCATTCAACGTGTGCTATATATAAGACATAATATGTGCTATATGTACGTGGTTAATACATATAGCACATATTATGTCTTATGTATATCACACGTTGGATGCTTGTTAGACGTATTTCTGTTGTTCGACAAGCATTATTGATAAGTAATAAACAGTAAGACTTGCCCCCACCCCCTATGCTATCAAATATTGGATCAATATATATAGTTTGTTGATGAATAAAGTTATAAAATTTCGAAATGAATTTCTGATGTGTGTATGTATGTTTTGGCAGGTTACAAAATTAAATGAAAGAGAGAGGAGTTGGGAGGGAATGAGTGTAGAAGTGAAGTGTGAGAGGGGACATGCAGAGGATAATGAAGATGTAGGAAGGTGTGAGTTGTCGTTGTCGCTCACATTGCCAAATCCAAAGCCTTCGCCTCAGAGAAGTAGCAATGTTTCCAATTCGGCCAGTGAGATCACTGAGGCTATCTCATCATTCCCCTTCACCAACTGCAAGCCCCGATCTTATTGCTCTACTAATAATGCTACTACTCCTTCTTCCTCTCTCAAACACCACACTATCATTAATTTGGACCTATCTCTAGCCCCCTGTGCCAATTGATTTTATTTTATATATCATGCTTATATAGCTTATTTTATTTTATTAATTATGCTTCCTTATTGTAAAATCCTCTACTTTAGTCTTTAGCCTTTGATTAATTAATCCCAATCTCGGTGGTTTTTCTTCAATATTATATTCATTCATATCGTTTACAATTTTGCTAATTTTTTCTTGTTTTCTTCTTCTTCTTCTCATCATTGTTTTAGTTAGTTTTCAATGATCTAATTTGGGTGTGCCATATCTAAATAGTAATAAATAATTGGTGAGGCTAATCAACGTTGCTGTGTGTGAAGTCACTATATGAGAGTGTGTATGGTTCGTGACTTGCTTACACGCACAGCAAAATTAACCTAAACTAATATCTGAGACTGACTAATGAGAGTGTGTAGCTTAGGCCGCAATTTAATAGTTGGCTGAATTTGAAACCATGTGTTTGCATGCATGGTGAAGCACGTGAAGCGAGGTTGAAGCGTCCTTAGTGTAATTTATAAGTTCATGTCATTAAAACTTGGGAATTGCATATATACACTGGGTACTGGAATCCAATAATAAATTTATTTAATTTCTACGTACGATGTGTTGATCTTCTTGTTTTTGTTCAATGTATGTATGTATAGTGTGGTCTCTTCACTCTATCATCTTGTGACATTATTATTAATGTCGGAGGGGGTTAGCATTTGGGCCGAAAGTAAGATTAGGGCACGGAGACCATTACATTAATGGTACTCCTTTGTTTTCTATGGTTGTCAGCTGCCAAGTTGAGGTCTGCAGGGTTAGGGGGTAAAGAAAATAAAAGGGGTGGTGAATGTTACAAATGAATCAACGTTAAAAAGGAAAGGAAAGGACTAGCTTAGATAGAGGAGGTGCCTTTGAATTGTTAGCATGTTGCACTTGTCCCCTAAATAGATTGCTGATTTAACCAAGTTGGTAGGTTAGGTTTCAACCTTTTTATTTTCTTGTGTTATGCCTTCACTACTAACATAATATTCATCTTTAGCATTTCGTTTTTCGACCGTACGGAGTGGTTGCGCTTTGTATTTTATCTCGAGAAATGATAGATGTACAACATATTTTTATCCATCAAGCATCCATAAGATATTATTTCAATTGGTAGTTGAGAGATATGTGTAAGTTTTTTAATTTTTATTTAAAATGGTGGACCGAAAATAGCATAATATGATTGATGGATGGTTGATGGATCTATATATTGATGTACATGTAGTGCTATTGATTTTATCTCCTCCATTGTCACCTTTACAATATATATATAATTACTAAAATGTTTTTTAAAATATAAAAAGTTCAAACTTCAAATAACTGAAAAGTCGTTTTTTGTGACGCATATATTTGTTATAGCTGTAATAAACATATTTTGGAAGCTATATTTGATATTTAATTCACATATTCTTTAAGATGTACAATTCTCCTTTTTTTATGGATAAGATACAATTCTTTTATACTAGAACTAGAATGATCTTTCTGTCTCTTTTCCCTTCACACCTATATCATTAGATTCTATTTAATTCAACTACTATAAATATATTTTTTGTCCTGCTAACATTTGTTTTGGTCTGAAGTTTTAACCTCTCTTATGGGCCTGACTTGGTGTACGCCCGATTTATTGGAGTCCAATGGGTTTCGGCTATATATACACACATACAGACACTCGTAATTTTCCTTTGTTTTCTGGCTTTAATTGCCGAAAATCAACATTATTCTTAAAAATTTAAAAGCGCCTCTGTATCTGCTTTAGAATCAATGGTGGCCTTGTTATTTCTTGTCAGAACTAATTTGGACTAACTAGAAGTTCCTAACAATGAAATTACTATGTGTGCCCCTTGATTAAGGAAACCAAGTTTCAAATTAAATAGATTACAAACAAATCTAAAATATTAGTGTAAGACATAGATAAGGCTAGCAAACATTGTATTCCACCAAAATAATGCAAGTCCTCATTGAGCCACAGACCCTTCCTTAGTATTGGAATTCAGGGCCCTGACACAGAGACGAGGTTTCGTGCTAACAAGGTTCCTTGGAAGAACAGAGACAGCAACAATTATCGACCCATTAGGTACTCCAGAAAGGGGCAGCACCTCAACAAGAACACACAGCTGCAAACACAATCGAATCAATGCTCTGATGCTGAAAGTGTGAACTAATCATAAATATGTAAAATGTGAATACAATCAGGTAGTGATAATAAGCCTTACCTCCGGAGACCTGAGATCCACTACTGAATCTCCTCCTACGACATCATTGACTGCAGAAGCCACCACGCCGAAGCACTTATTTCGGTCCAGCAAACTGAATGCATCAGAGCCGTTTGATTTTTCTTTCACAAACTTCGTCTCTTCGATTCCTCTTCGGTTGTACCCAACAGCAAACTACAGAGAGACATAGGATATATTTAAACATTGAATCTAATTGTCAGAAAATTCATTCGTAATGAGAGCGGTTTAAGAAAAACAAGGCTCATTTGCAACAGATATGCACCTTTAGAGGTCGTTCGAGTTTGTTCTGTTTGTCAGCCACAAATTTTTTAACAAGCTTTGATACTACTTCTTTTAGCTCTTTTTCATCCAAACCACAGGTAGCTTCAATAGGCAAAATGCGATGGCACCAACTGCAGTAGAAAATATGGTACAGCAGTAAAGGCTTTTGTCGTATATACATTCAAAAACAAAAATATATCCTCTCAATAAAAACTCACAATCAAGATATGCAGACCATACTTTTATCAATCAGAATCAGTCATCCCAAAAGCTTAAGTTGTGAGGTAACCAAGAAAGAAACAATATGTTGATTGCCGAGAGATAACTTAAAATCACAAAGAACATAAAACAATAGTATGTACTGGGAAATTTACTTACACTGGCAAATTTACACTCCCAGATTCCAAAGCTTGAATGATATTTGAAAGAGTATCAACAGTGTTAGGAGATGTGTTCTTGGGAAAGGTAAAGAGAAGCAACCCACTCCTTGTTAGCTTAACCAGAGAAAGACCAGGAACTCCATCTGTGTCCGTCTCCGCTTTAGCACCACTTAAAAGTTGACCTGCCACCATTGAGTCCACAATTGTTCAAAAAAATCAAGACACTATGTTTCTTACTGACCCAAAACTGGAAATAGACAAGTATATTATATATGAACTCAATACCATCTCCGGAGTTGGCAGTGGCAGACTCGGATTCCTCAATGTCCAAACATTCCTCGCCAGTACCTTCTGCACATATCCTCCTTTTCTTAGAAGCATTATTGTCTTGAGTGTTCTTCAAAGTGTCATAACCGCCACTGGTGAAGGGCCCGGCAAACTGTATCGGAAATTAGAAGGGTATCAGGGGAAAATAAAAGGCAAAAAAGAAGTGTATACAGGGCTTCATAATTGTGTGTAATTTTAACATACTCAATCTCTCTAAAACTTGCATAGAGTTATTAAAATATCTAGTTGTTCTTATTTTTGCCCTAACTAATCTGATTGTTGGTAGATTAATAAACCTTGGCACCATCAAAATCACAAAGGACAAAATAATAATAACAATATTAATAATTAAAAGGCAGCATAATGAATTCATCATACATACTGATATTGACTAGTGACGAAACTGGTCTTACAGATGGTAATGTTTAAAACTGGATTGCCAATCGATAATCAGAAAGAAGTGAATATCAACAGACACAGAACATGACACATGACAATTGAAATGGAGAAACAAGGCACCTTGTGAAGAATAGACATTGCTTCCTTTGTAGCGCTTTTCTCCCGCTCTGCGAGGAATAAAACAAACTCGAATTTGTATCAAATCAAACACGCAACTCAGTTGAGAAAGAGAGAATGGAAGAGAAGGGGAGGAAGTAAGATACAGACTGATGGTACAGGTGATGAGAAAGCCGGAATGAGAGTGAAGGAGCAGAGAAGAGGGAGCGTTGTAGTCGAAGCGAGGCAGGTTGATAACCGCCGAGTGCTGTTCCCATGGACTCATCGTCGTCGTCGCCGTCGTCGTATTGCTACTATAACTCTTTTTCTCATCATCACCCGCCACTTTCTCCTTCACTGTTGTCGGATCCTCTTCTTCTTCTTTTTCTTCGCGCTGTTCACTCGTTCTTGTTACTGCGTCTGCTGCACCTTCTTCCGCCATTCTCAGCCTCACAGTTTCAGTCTCGGTTGCGTGGTTGGGTCTCGTCTCAGCCGCAAAAGCCCTCCTCGATCTCCTGGGTTTACTCTCCGCCGTCTCGCTCTTCTATTAGACAGTCACCTCCCAAAGCAAAATTTGAACTGTGGCTATTTGCTGAAATGTGGCGATTTGATTAGTTTATAATTATTCAGCACATTTTGAGGTGAACATTTAAATTGAATAAAGTTCAGAAAGAAGCAAAAATACGCTTCATTTTTAAGTTGTTTATTTTTGTTTGTGGGAATTATAAGACTTAAGTATAATCAATAGAACTTGTTACAATCATTTTGGAACAATAGACTTCCTAAAAAGGTGTAAAATAGTACCTTGAGTGAATTGCATTTTAACTCATTTCATGAACTTGAAAGTTTTCACTTCTCACCATAACTCGTCAAATATAAAAAACTCGCCATGCCAATCAAAAAACGTATGTGCATCACATGTTTTAGCAAAGAAACATATTCAAACTAAACAGAACTGGGCATCCAAACGTGTTGATTGACATAACATTAGTCGAGTCCAATTTTCATCACCCAATAGTTAAAAACTTAAAATGAATTTCAGCACAAGAGATAATGGACAAATACTTTCCAAGGTAAAAGGCTTCTGGGTGAGATAATATCACCAATATGTTATGTGCCTTTAGGATTCTGTTCAAATCTTTCCAAGTCCAAATAAACTCGCATAATCTCAATCTTTTACAGCTTCCACCGTTCAATGACCCTTTCTTACAATCAGTTTATTCATACATCGGGAAGAAACTCAAATGCAAAATATTTTCAAATCGCTCCACTCAGGAAAGAGTTAGCATCAAGTCACTGGGATGAAGCTTCCTCCTTCTTATCCGACAGATACCTATGAACGAAATTTCAAGAGATACAAAATTTATCAGTAAACTGACATCCAAAGGTAGCAGAATAATGTCCAATATTTTGCATAAAAAAGACCAATTTGTGCCAATTAATCATGCCTTGTTCCTGGAGTGGCATGTTAGTATTACCTCATCCCAGTAGAGCGGAGAAAAGAGCAATGACTCTGAGTATGAGGAGTGATTCTCATGGAATGAATGAATTACGATTGGTACATGATTTATATACCACTGTCAACAAAAAACCTAACTTGCAGAGAGAATGTTTCGCTAACTTTAACAAGCCATAGCGGATTCTAACTATCTCTTCATAACTTGTATAACAAAAATATCACGTGCTCTAATATACTTGAAGAAAACCTCTACTCAACCTTTGTGATCAATTAAACATAAAGACAGATATAGGTAGAACTGACTCCTAGAAAATAAGGCAAAAGGGGTATTCATATGAAGTATGATAAAAGCAATAGGTAAAATATAACACACAAGTTACCATAACATGCAGTAATGGAAATAACGGATAAGATGATAAATATTTTGCTTGTTTGCTCAGCTACTTACCCCTGTCCCTTAGCCCAACGGGAGAGTTGGTAGAGTTGAACAGTCTCATTTGATGCATGGCAAGCAAGTAGTAGATAGTTGCGTGGCTGTACCATCCATGCAAATCTCATGAACAATGCAGAATAGACACACATTGCTGCAGTATACATAACAAGCAAGATATTCAATAAGCAAGAGACGAAGAACAAAAATAAAAAGTTTCAATATTTTGTAGGATCAGAGATATTAAACCTGCTGTCATGTTGCCAGATATCATTTCTGGAGGCTTATTCATATCAGCCAATCCCTTCAAACCAAAGATTTAGGAACATGAGTGTAAAATCAAAGGATAAGGCTGTTGTGTATTATGAATAACGAGTCAAGCAAACAAATCCTGGACTTAATTCTACTGTATAAAGATGAGATCATATGATGAAACTCACAGCTGCGACGAATCCCCAGTTGGCAACAGGTCCCCAAAAGTGAGTTGTTTTAGGACCAACCGGACTGTTCAAAAATGCTTTGAATGCAGTTGCCATGTGACACAAGTGCTATTTCTGATTGCCATTAGAAATTTGTTAGGTGACTTCGAAAGAGCGGTAAATATCACATCAAATGCATGAAAATGCAGATATATCAAATATTTATCCAACTTAAAGCCCTAAATGAATCCCACATAATAACCCCATACTACCAGAACGCAAAGTGGTTCCTAGAAAAGAATCAACGCCATAAGCTCTTAATCTGAGATCAATCACCAAGGTGGAAAAGACTTTTGTTCATTATCGACATACTTAAGCAAGGACTCTCCCCCCCCCCCCCCCCCCCCCCCCCTCCTTTTTTTCAGGATCAACTTTCAACAATATCGATGCGGATATCATTGCCAGAGAAATGATTTCCAGAAACAATTCTAATAAGAATAACATACACTGGAACGAAAAGAGAAAGTCCACATAATTATAAGTTGCAAGTAAAGAAAAATCGTGCAAACAGCTAAAGTAGTTTATTAAAACTAGAGATGTATCTAATTAGGGTGAGCAAGAAATGCATAGTGGATGTGTGGCTCACAAATTGTGGGAAAATTAGGATTGGATTAGAAGATTCACGAGGCGCACAAATACCTAAAACTAGAGAGAGAGAGAGTAAAATGGAAAAGTTGCTACCTGCGTAGGAGATGGGAGAGAGAATCGCGGCCGTTGAATTAGGAAGAGAAAGGGGCAGAGAGCGAAGACTGAGGAAGGAGAATCAAACCCAATCTGAGATGAGAACAGAACAGAACGCAGCTCCAACTACCCTGGGAGGGGCTTATAGCTTCTGACCAGTTGGAGTTGGAGAAAACACTGGTCGTCGCACATGAAACGGCACCGCCGTTTCGCGTTTCATGTAACCACGTGCCTCGCACATGCCATCAATTTTTCCATTATCATATGTTTCACATCATTTCCGCTAATTAATGTGTACGCTAATCATATTGTCCCAAAAGGCCAAAATGGATTAGTAGTTGAGTTAATCAATTAACATTGATTCCACAAATATACTCCCTTCTTCCATTTTTAATTGACGTTTTAGAGTATTGTTGATTTATTAAAAAGGTGATAAAAACAACAAAAATTTTATAGAAGTAAAAGTATAATGACAAAATTATCCTTATAATTTTTTGTGCAATAATAATTGTAAGAAATAAAAAGAGAGTGTATGTATGAATAAAATTGGAAAAAAATTGTAAATATTTTATTAAAAATTTAAAATGACAAATTATAGTGAACAAATAAATTTCCTAGAAAAAAAAATAAAAAGTGGTCGGACGAATTACTGAATAAAAATCAATTGATAAAAGGTATGCTCGCTGCACATACTCTCTGCTTTTACTAGAAGGCTAGAACAAGGGGAAGAAGAGTGAAGCGGAATAGGGAGATAGCTTCTCTTCTCTTCTCATCTCTTGTGATATCAGAGGCTCGAACGAAGACATGAGCCAACAACTATTACGGCCTCTGAGGTCATTGCCATGGTGGCACCACCACCGAAGCGGTTCTACTCTTCCACTTTACCATCATTTTCTGACCTCAAAATCAACAACAACATCTCGTAGTGGCAGTCATAGCCATGGCCATCCCCCGCATGCCTCATCTCCTCACCGGAACCTCCACACGCGCTCACGCGGTCTTCGAATAGCCAATGTTCCACTTCCACCATCGAGTGGCACTGCCAGCGACTCGGATTCGGAACAAAGGAAGAGTCGCAACCAATTCAAGCGGGAAGCAAGGCGTGCTGTGCAATGGGGCATGGATTTGGCTTCCTTCTCTCCTCCCCAAATCAAACGCATCCTTAGGTCTATTTTCGTATTTCCACTTTTATTCATTACCCCTTTTTTTTGTTTGTGCAATGGCCATCTCGCAAAGTTTTAACCTTTGGTTTTCTGTTCTGGGTTTTGCAGGGTGGTTTCCTTGGACCAAGCTGTCTTCGAAGCTCTTATGTTGGTTAAGGTGATTTTTCTTATTCACCATGAAAGTGATTACAATGCTTGTGCCTTTTTTTTTATATATAAAAAAATTATTTAACGCTGTGAAAATGTTATGGTGGATGAGTGTTTTTGTTGAAGAGAAGGTGTTTGTTGTTTTGCCACAGAGACTAGGACCTGATGTCCGCGAAGGAAAGCGAAGGCAATTCAATTATATTGGTAATTTTAATTACTTCGTTAACATTTTGATCTCCTTTTTTTTTCTCTAGAAAAGAAAAATGTTTTGGATGGTCTATTCTAGTTGACAGTATCTTATATGAGGATTAGTTCATGTGGTATATATAAACATTGGCTTCTTGTGGTAACTGGACATGTTACTAACTATTATTAGAGATGAGATGTGGTAAGTTGATGAGATGGTATGGTACATTCTGCAGTGCAGATTCACGTTCTTCATGCATAAATTGTCTCAGGGAAATTGCTACGGGACGTGGAACCCGAGTTAATGGATCGATTAATTAGAGCAACAAAAGATTCTGATCAGAAGGAGCTGCAAGATTTAACTGGCTTAGCAGCTGACGATCTTGAAGATGGTGATGAGTTAATAGAAACTGAATCTGAGGAGGATGAGAAGGTATTGCTCGTTTATTACATTTCATACTGCTTAGACATGACTCCTAGTGCTTGCTGTTCAGGCATTACACATATATATGATCATGGTAAAAATTCTTGTACATGAGTTCACTGAGTTGGATATTACACCTTTGTCTTCTCTTGCCCTCACTTTGGGGGCTGTTCGATAGATCTTTTCTGCTATATCTTTCTTCTGGTTTCTTTGATATGACTTAGTGTATGAATATCATACATATCCTTGAAGTATGTTCTTATTTTTGTAGCATTTGATCAGGAACCTAATTGGCATGATATTCAAGTAACACGGTGGTTTGATGGTTTGATTGATAAGGACATTGAAATCACCAATGAAGTTTATTCAGTTCAGGGAGTTGAATTTGATCGTCAGGTAATAGTTTATGCTCCATGCTCTCCATCAAGTAGGTGTCCACTATCGCCTACTTGATATTCATTAATTTTCCGAGGGTATGAAGTTTAAATATTTTTTGTTATAAAATATGCTTAAAACTAAAACCCCTTCAAAAATCATTCTTTCACGCCACGTTTTACCTGTGCTTATAATCTTCTATCTTGCATATGTGTAAGTGAGACAGAGAGAAAGACATGGTTTGAGGGTGAAGAAAGGGGGAATGGTATTCACTGTCTAGTATTAATTATTGATAGAATAACATCTCAAATTTCTGTATGCTAATCAAGTTTCCACTTTCCTTTTGCTATCTACAATTTTTGCTGTTGCTACATCACATAACTTTCTCTAGCAGGAGTTGCGAAAGCTTGTACGAAGAGTGCACTCAACTCAAGAAATGAAGGCTGCAGATGATGAAGATGAGAAAAAAGTAGAGATAGCTACAATTGGAGCCAAGAAGGCATTGACTCGTTTCCTTCGTCGTATTGTGAAGAGACTTCCTAATGAAGATTGAACATTCTCATCTTATTTTGAGGAGCTGTTATATTTTTGAACTTCAATAGATGCCACCGAAAATGGCTGAAATATCTGTCAAGTAATTCATCATTCTATGGAAATATCTATTTTTTTTAATTTGAATAATAATCTTAATTTGGTTCACCATTATATTGTAGTGATGTGCTCTTTAAGTATTACTTGTATACGGTTGGTACTCTTCAGTTTGTGATAGTTTCTCCTCATCTTTTATGAGAATTACAAGTTGATACCCGAAAACTTGATTTACATTTTGGCATTTGGCATTAGTATAGCGTGGGAAAACATTAAAAATTAAACAGAGATACCATGGAAGTGGCAGAAAGATAGCGAGGCTGATAACTATGTCATCTCTATGCTTCATGGATTTTATTGGTTTCAAACTTCTTGGTTGAATTATAATCGGACATTCCTTTGATTGATTTTTTTTTTTTCATTTCTCTGTTTAAGTTTTCTGTTTGAACCAAATTATTGACCTTGTCTTTGGTTGCCTTCAGTTATAGAACAAATGAATTTGTGAAACAAGAAAAAGACTAATATTAAAGTTCAATCCCTCATAGGGACTGTTAATGTCGTCGACTAACAACCCTTTTCTTTGGTTTGGTACAAAATCCTATCAGCTCAAACTTTATTTAAATGAGGCACATTGTAATAATATTTCTCATGAAAACACAATTGCCCATAAAATTTGATCTGTCAGGTAGTATTGAACCAAACTACAAAACTTAAAGAAAAAATCAATCTATTACCAACATCGATTAACTTATACATGTACGCCAACAAAAATTAACAAAAATGTATCATCTGATCTTTACTCTCACAAACGCAAGGCAAATGAAGAATGCGCATAAATAGGCAGAATCTCACCTATCCTTGGGACTTGGGTTTGCTCTATCAATTCATTTAGGTCTAAAATCTTGCAAAAAAGATGGAGACATATACTCGTTATGATGTCATTTTATTCTGGATTTGCCTATGAACATGGATAAGAAACTCTACATAGGAGCAGCCACCAGCGCTTTTGTCTTCTACCATATATGAGAAGAAGAACATGCCTGATATATAGTAAAAAATATACGTTCAGTAAAAAAATTAGAGAAACGTAACCATATAAATTGTGCAGACATACTATTCTACACTAGTCAACCAAACCAACCCAACAGAGAACTATGCATGAGTCAAAACGATTGACCCATTAATCATGGATCATAGTATTGTGGAAGAAAAGGTGGTGTTGAAATTGATTAAAAAAAACCATATTAGTGTGTTTATACTTGATGGTATTAATCTAATGGACTAACCTGATGGATCTCCTTTCTTGCACAACTTTAACCTGTCAGAAAGGATGAAATGTCATATAAATACACATTTCACTTTATAATATGATCTTATCCAATATTTTCAACAAGGTTTGAACTATGCTACGGTTAAAACAATTAGCTTACCGAAGATAGGAACATCTTTGCCGCCGTATCTCGTTTACCACTTCATTTAACTTCTTAGATAGTGGATTGTCAAGTTGCTGCAATACAAACTGATGAAACATAATTGTTAGACCTCGATAATAGACATATCCTTGAAAACAACCATTACAATTGGTAGAATTAGACTGACATATAGGAACTAAATAAGAGAAAAGAGGAAAATAGAAATTACCAGAGTAGGAATTTCATCAACAGAAGAAACACCAAACAGTCTCCGCACAATGTCTGGATTCACTGAGTCTCCAACATATATCAAACAATCATGACCATTCTCAAGAAGATATATCCCATCATCGCTGATATGCTCACTAGAAAGAGGAAGGAAGGATGGAATAACAGATTCCTCATCTTCCTGCAATTGATAAAAATCTTTTAGTGTCCCTAGAAGTTAAAAATAAGGTCAGGCTCAATTGAAAATGGTATAACTAGAGTTTTCATATGATGGCTTTGTCAAACTATTAACCACTAAAGTTTTTCACCACATAGCTTATACTTCCAAAATTTCATATTAATCAAATAACATCCACTTACCTGACTATTTTTAAAATAATATTTCATATCATCCTCAAAATTTATCATGTTTTAATTAAGCAACTATTAATGTGAAATTCATCTAAGTTTTTGTCATATTGAAGTTATAACACAGTTTCTCATAACTATATATTTCAGAACATGATTAATTAACATACTTTTGAGTCAAGATCATGGATTGCCACCATTCTAGGGTACACAAGTGGTATTGCCAATGGAGCAGAGAGAGAGGACACATAGTTTATCCAAAATGACCGTTCATCAATCTTTCCCTCTGTTCGCAACCCTGTACTCTTGGTTAATGCTGAAAAGGAAATAACATAACTGAAATCAGCCCCCAATTGACTAGCACGTCTAAAGGAGACTATAATCAACATTTTGATATTGAACAGTCAAGAGAGATCATTGACAACAAAGCTTTGACAGTCGTCCTCAGTTAACAGCAAAAAAATGTCACTACCTCAAAACAGAAGGACAAGAAAAGGGGAAATAAAGAAAAGTGAAAAGAACAAATGAAATCTGTTCATAGTATATCCAACAAAATGAAGGAAATTTTGTTGGAAATACTATGACAAAAATATTTCCCAGAATTGTTCATCAGAAGACTTCTGTAAAAAATGCATGAAAATTCATACTTACCAAGTGTATACAATGGCAAAAGCTTGAGTGCCTCAGGAAGAATAAGTTGTCCAGATGAGGAAACCGTCGCACAAAATTTACGATATGAAAATAGTGCATTGATGCAAAGGTTTGTCACTTGTTCCCGAACAAGTGGGAGTGGCTTTGAAGGAATTTCAGTAGCAGCTACAAAGAGAAAACAAGGAAAGGTAATGAAATTTTCCTGTCTAAAAAAGAAACCCGCAAATATATCTTCTAAACCATGAACAGGATAACATCACCATGAAAACAGTTAAAGCATCTAAAGACAACAAAACCCAATGTAGAGCTGTCAATAACTTAACAGTCAATAAATGGCATGCAGTCATGCACAATTGCGAAAATCCGAATAATCACAATGGCAATGCACATCAAGGATTAATGAAATACCTTGCTTCAAGAAACAGCAGAATTGAGTATCCAAGTCAGCTGCACGGAATAGGTTACTAAGCATGCTAGTGACAGGCAGAGATAAGGTTATGACACGTATTCTTCTTTGGCCATACAGAGTAGTGTAAAGAAGAGCACACTGAGTAATGTAGAAGAATAAGATAATCAGAACAAATTCCTCCTAAGCAACTGAAAAAGTTTCCAAGAGTAATATAATGTGATCCAAAGATAATAAACTCCTCAGCATAAAATTGTTTAATACCTGAAAAGTACATTCTGATCCATCCTGCAACTTATCATCATGTTTCAAAGTTACCATGAAAGTTTTGTCACAGTCAATCTGCAAAATAAAGATAAATTAGGCCACAAGTTGAACATGACATAGTAATTAAAGAAAATGATCTAAACAGAAAAGGAGCACATAAGAATGATACAAGCGACTAAACAATATGACCAATTTTCTTTTCTTTTGGATAAAAATACCAACTGATGATGTTCAATTAAAAAAAAAAAAACAGATAGACCCAAGAAAAATTATACTCCAAACAAAAACATAATTGATGTTAACCAGCATGATGGTAAAGTAAAAGTGAACAATAAGATAAGGAAACAAACTACCCTTCAGTCCTAAACTATAGAAGGCCAACAAGATAAAATAAGTCAGTTGAACTAGGTGATATCACCAACTCAAAATTACTGAACAACAATGTTAGTATATCTGACCATGGTTTAGTATATATCAACATGTCATTCAACCATCAATCTGTCTATGCATATATATATATATAAAGGTAACCATATGCTTAAGGTAGCACATATTCATATAAATGCATATAATCATGTCCAACATCTGCAAAAATTATGCATACCCCGGGTAGGTCAACATCAGTTGGGATGCGTTTACAGAAGTTACCATAGTATTCCTGTACTTGGATACCCTAAAAAAGAAAATAAAAGAAAAATTTTAGTGTATTATGATCCATAAGGAGGTAGCAAAAATGGTCAGACAAGTATTTTACCTGGCTGCATCTCACACGCATTACAGCCTCAAAACCTTGTGGCCTGGTGATGTTCCATCTTAGATCATTGTAAAGCTTTGCAGGATCAGAAAGAGCTGAGAATGGGTAATAGTAATAGACCTAAAAAAAGGAACGAAGGTCAAAACCAAAATATCTAATGAATGCAGCACGTCATCTGTGCAAAGCATGAGGCTACTTTTATTCGAAAAATGCCTTACAAAAGAAAGACAGACTACAGATTTAATTGAAACACATTTTAAATTATTAAATAAATATTCCTCACTTATAAAAAAAAAAACAAAAAACAAACAAAATTCCACAAAACTTCTATCTTATAAATGCTTAAAATAAATTACTAAGATAGTTACAACGGACCAAAAGCAATTACGACACCTTATCCCAGTATGAGATCCCAGTCAGCTATCTTAAAAACCAGCTTTCGATGTAAATATACTAAAGGGCTTTAATGTGAACATTTCAAATATGTATTTAAAACAACAGAGCCATCAAAAGATTCAAGTGGTACCTGTCCACCAGTAGTTCTGGGGATGACAGATATGGAGGCAATGTCAACATAAGTCTGGGAGGTCACAAATACATCAACGCAAACCTGTAGCATTACAAAATAATTATCTAAACCTAGCCATATCAAGCTGAACATCAAACAAGTTCAGAAGAAGCAGTAACCTCAACCTAACATAAAAGTAATGCCTGAATCCAAAGGAAAAGAGCTCATCTGTCAAGACTGACCTGATACTCAGCAAATTCAACTGCAAGTTCCTTGAATGCTTTATCTGCTGGTTGAAGTAATTTATGGGCTTCCTGAAATTCAAGAATGGAATTTCATTGAAGGAAATGCTAAAAATATCTGCACTAGTCAGTATCTGCACTAGAGTAATAGGAGGTAGAACAGATGAAACAATGCTAAGCATCAGATGATCCATTGGTGATTTCATCATATAGTGCAGATGAATATTCTAGTTTTTCTAATAAAAAAATCAAAATTTTGTCCGTAACAATCAAATGTCAAATATTACATCTATGAAACTTCGTCTCCACTCCACCACAATATACAATGGGATTTGTGAATATATGGAGCTAATTACTTGTACGCAAAGAAAGGCCAAGTGAAAGAATATAAAAAATATATAAGACAACAAAGTTGAGATATTTTCTTCAATCAGAAAGAAAAGAACCCAACAACAACTGAGATGAATACCTTTTCCCCAGCAGATATGTTTGTTCGACCTTCAGCCTCCCGAGCAGAAAGGGCACCAATGCCTGTAGATGGCAAGACTGAAAACGAAAGAACAAAACCATGAGAAACACCAAGCATAATGATGAATCAAAGAGTAAGAGATATGACAGAAAAATGAGGGAACCAAACAACAGAACAAAAACTTAAAGGAAAGACCTGACAGATACCAGTGGAGAAGGAGAACTAATCACAAAGTCCAAATACAAACAATTCTATTGACACTGAAAATATAATAATAGTTCTAGATCCAGACTTCTAACGTGGGGAAAGAAAAATCTTAATTGTGAGAATGAATAATTAGCAGGGCCAATTTCTGAATTTGGAGAATGCGCTTGTAGATAACAAAACCTTTTGGTGAAAACAAAATGGCGTTTACTAAGGACTCCAATTAGGCTTGGTGAAAACTTTTTTCCAGGACATTAAACCCTGTTATTGAAGCACAGGTTTTTATATATATTTTTTCCGGATTTTCAATCGTAAATTGCAGCAATTTGCAGTATTTCTGAATACTTGCAACTTCTTTTATATATTGAATAAAACTGACTTATAATAGTCAAGTCATCTCATTCGAGAAAATATAATTATTGGTTAAGTAATCATAGATCACTCAGGGTACTGAGAACTACCAAACAACTCAACATGTTGATGATCAGTAGCCACAAGTATGCAATATAAATTTCAATCATCAAGAAATATACAAGCAGAATAAACTCACCTGATTGGAAAACCAACAGCTTTCCTCCAGTATTCTTCATTGCAAGAAAAGCTGCCTAAAAGAATACAACAATCTTATAAGCATCAACTTACTTTTAAATACAATGATGGATTTAATGATCTGCTTTGAGAACGTGTCAAATTCCCAACCTTAAATAGATGATAGTAAATATAATGGCAACAAATATAGTATGTTAGGAATGCCTCAGTTCCTAAAGTGCAAGCTAATAGGGGAACAGAGAACCAAGGAAAAGACAACTATGCGATGAGTATGGGACAGACAAGGGATTGGGTTGTCAAGACTCAAGAGAAAAGTTAGGAGGCAGGTATGTTTACTCCTTTATTTCCGTTCCCTCCCACCCAGACACACCCAAAATATGAAAAGAATTCAGCAAAAGGCTGCTAGGAGCTGTGAAAATACATATACATCTTAAATGCAAGAAACTACACGAACATAAAAAAAAAAAAAAAAAAACATACAAGTGATTCCATGAAAATAACAAGTCAAACATTGCAAGACATAGACAATTTTATAACATGAAAACAAAATGGCATACCTTGATAGCTGCACCAAAGGCTGACTCAGAGGTTCTATTGCTTTGGAACATGTTTGGAATGCTTTCAAGAAGTGACTCCAAGTGTTGACGGCACTAACCACAAGAGAAGCAAACGAATTTAGTAAAGAAGAATATGGCTAAATCAAGAAATAAGAAAATAAAACAATGTAATACATTTGCTAATGATCACTCAATTTACCAACTAAAATTATACAGAAAGAAAAATTTAAACTAACCTCAGCTAGGGGAACAACAACATCAGTTTGCAAAGGAGTATAGACATCTTGTACATCAGGAACAATGAGCATTAGTGGCTGCAAATTCAAATTTCAAAATCATCCTGAGAATCAATTACTTAAAAACTAGTTGTCTAAAATAGTTACTCAAATACTCAGAAATATAAGCAGCTATATATCAAACCAGTTGTAAGGAATGCTTTTCTATAACAGTCACAAGAAAAAAGAAATAAAAAAATAGAATGCAAAGCAAATAATATATGAAAACCAATGTTCCCACCACTCCAACACATAGAAAACACCTGACACAAAACAATGTAAATATGATTGCTAAGTTTCCTTGACATCAATTAACTGCAGTAGGTAAATCCCAACTATCATTCACCATGAAAAAGGCAGAAAACTCAAAACTAATACCTAGAGCAACATATTAGCCTTTATAAGTAAAGCTTCTCCAATTTCAACTTTGCAATGTTCGCATAAACAATATACATTTTCATGAAAAGTTTCAAATCAATTAAAACTGAATGAGAAAATGAATTTCCAAATAAACGTCCAAATTTATTTAGTTATGTTTTACCTGTTGCAATGCACGTTTCAGGTTGTAGAAGTGAATTGTTGAGTCAAAAGTTGCAACTCCTACCAATGTGCGAGGACCTTCCTGCAGCAACAAGACCAAAAAGACTAGTTATGAAACACAATACACATGTAAAAAAAAAAGATAGTAGTACAAATTTCTGTTTGCAAATCCCCCACATTTCCTAACAAATATTCAGTCAGATAGAAACAACAAGAACCCAAAAACATCAATGAATATTCTGTCAAATATAAATGATGAGGAGATGGAGAGAGGAGGAAGAAACACAGCTTTTGACTATTGGCATTTAAGTACCAATATAAGTGGAGTTTAATTAAGGAATGAGTTTTCAATCCAATCAAACAAGAGAAAGTTGTAAAAACATTAAGCATCACATTCATTCATTACATAGATGGTTCAGACAATATTTAAAGCTGTCTACAGTTAGAACTCACAGGAAGGTCAGCAATAACTTGACTAATGGCACTGCAAGCTGCAGCAGTTGCACCAGTTTGAACAGCATTCATGGATACATCAATGAGAAAGAAGTACACGGCAGGCATTGGATCACGGACCTACGGAAAATAGATTAAACAACATATCATAAAATATAAGCTTAAAGTTTAAATTTTCTCAACATTTTGATTTAATTTTGATAATTGAACTGTAATATTCTATAAACTATTTTACAAAATCAAAATTGCTTAAGAATGATCAGGATTAGTAAGCTGCTATATGTTAGCTTCATAATTTCAGTCTAGGACTCTAGGGGAATCTTTTATAAACTGTAATACTGGAGTAATTTTAGTTTGTCCATCTGGTGTAAGCTATTTTGATGTTATCGAGCACAATTTTCACACTTAGGTATCCTGCGTCAGATTACTTTCAAATGTTAATGCACCTAATCATAAAGCCTTGGATAGTTTACGAAGAGTCTAACCATGAATTCTTTTGTAGCAACAAACTCGACTGTTCCTCTACATAGCTCAGGCCTTTCATCAGCATCTCTACGCCGACCATCTGGACCCAAATTGCAGTGGTAGTCCCGTGGAGTTTCGTCACTAAATCCTGTCAAATAAATTCAAAGCCATAATTAAATGTCTGGTCATTCCATAAAAGCAAAACAGTGTATAAACGCATCATATAAAAGCCAAGATACTAAGGAAAAAATATTGAGACTTATGGGTGGACCAGTTGCAAAAGTTTGGGCGAGAGAAAGCAAAATGAAACTAGATGATTGGCTTCTGTCATGGACCATCACAGAAGCTTAGGCTATTGGTTTCTTTCATACTATATGCCAATATACAATAGTAGGATGACCAATTGTGTAGCAGATATTATTTGTACTAACCACACAAGTTGCAGATGAAACGCCTTCCTTGGTCAATAAACTTCATGAAGGGATTTATGTAGGCCTTGCAGCGTGAGCAGCGGACAGGACCCCCCTCCCCAAAGTCAACAACCTATAAGAACATTACACAATAAGGCAAAATATCTATTAAAATAAATTTACAATAATTCTAGATTGAAAACAGCATGTCAGAAATAGGAAAAGGTGAACATGATAACATAAGAAAACACTTTTCTTTCCTAAAGCTGCTCATTCCATCATGCATAAACTGCTTTTCTTTTTTTAGCTTCTCTTCAAAAAAAAAAAAGATAGCCACTAGTCTTAAAATTTTGTCTACAGGTATTTTATTAAAAAAAAACATTTTTGTCTTAATAATAGCACAAAGGGAGGCAAGTTCATGAATCCTTAAAATGTAAAGAACAATTTTTGCCAGTCAAGAAACAAACTATCTGGTGTGAAGCTCAGAAAAAATACAACAAATTTCTAGCAGGTCATCATACAGTTGAAAAAGATCAAGTCCTGACTTATTCATTTTAGTTCACATAACAAGTTACCCTACAAGACTGCAGTTCCATGATTCAAAACTTTATCTAACTATAGCAGACTAGCACTTCAACAGAGAAGAATTAGAGATAACAGAAACTTTTACCACTAGTACTTAAACAAAAAATAATGATAGATGCTGAGTATTAAAAAAAATGAAATAATTATTGTTACTTGGATGGGCTCCTCGGATGTATGTGGAAGGGCCAAAGGTTGGACTAAAACAGCCAACTGCATTCCTGATGTTCCCAAAAGGTCAGCAGTGCAAGGAATCTGCTCTTTTTTAACAAAAAGAAAAAAGCAAATGAAAAGAATTCAAAATGAGAGAAGTCTCAATATTTTCAAATTTAAAACAACCAACATCTGAAAGTTACTATTAGACTAAAGCATGCTTTAAATAGAAACAAAATTAAATAGGAAGAGAGAAGTGAATGAACGATATAGGTGAGAAATTATCCTTGGCAATCCCAGCATTTCTCATCACCTAATTCAAAGGTGAAAATATATTAAAGATCTTAAATGTGACCTGATTGATTGTGCACCTCATGTAGCGCGGACTGCAATTCCCTGTATCTCTTACAATGTAATCACTTGTAGCAGGCTGGACCAAAACAAAAAAATAATCATCATAACAACCAGGAGTGTGGAATAATGCAAATTGCATTATATATTTAATAGCAGAAAACATAAGACATGCCATCAGGTAAGAAGCTGCATATTAAAAAAATTGATAAAGAAAGACGATAATAGTGGGGGGAAGGAAGCTTATAAACATAACCAAAGCTAATAATACCAAAGGCCAAGAACATGCAAGCACATTTAGCAATCAGAGCCTGAAGCCATTTCCCTCTTTCTCTAGTTTTTATTTAAAAATATGTATCAAGATTTATTAGATAAATACCGGAGGAATGGTTGCCTGATTGCCTTGACGAGTTTCATGCAAGATCACTGAGGATCCTGGAGAAGGCCTTGGAATTTGATTAGGATCAATCTTAGAAGGCCCTGCCATTGGGGCTCCAGTTTGACCAACAGCAGGTGATATAGTAGTAGTCATAGACTGATTTGGCAGTGGTGGTAACATGCCAAACATCCGAGGAGGAGTCTGTGAAGGACCAGGAACAGGAGGAGGTGGTGCCACCTGTGAATTCCAAATACTCAGAATCCAGATTCATTTAAAGTAGAGAATAAACAAAAGCGACAACATATTACAACACTATTTGACAGATACATACGGTAAGATATTAGAGAGAATAAAGTACGAGATGTTTCACACTTTCAAAATGCCCATTCATTTGTCTAAATCTTTATGATAACAAACTAATTTCTCAGACATTATATGATATTATCAGATAACCACTTAATCATAACTTCCCTATTTTTAAGTTAAGGTCTATACCTTTCAGATGCCATTATACCAAACTCCAAACTCAGTTGTAAATTAAAAGAGCTATGCCACACAAAAGAAAGAGCATACAATAATATGTCCATGCTTCAATCAAATTATGTAGTACGATTGTTATAAACTCACTCAACAAAATGCTGTAGGTAAAATTAAGATACAGGAAATTCAAAAACAATAAAGCTCAGATAGTAAAGAGAGCTACCTGCTGCTGGGATTGCATCTGCCAAGAAGGTGCTCCAAAAGGTGAAGCTGGGGGCTGCATTACACCTTGAGAAGCCATGGGATATGGAGGCTGTGGTTGAGCAACTGGTGCTGGCGGAGTTCTTATTGTTGGAGGTCCAACAGGCGGTTGTGGTACACTGCCAACCTGGGGAAAACGTGGGGGACCTGCCAAACCAGGAGCAGAAAAGGCAGGCGGCCCATTATTCATGAAGTTACCTGATGTGCCCATAGGAGGTGCAATTGGAGGAGTACTCATTGGTGGCGAAGCAAAAGGGCTTGGGCTTGGGCTTGGACTCGGACGGGCACCCATAGTTGGAGGTGGTGGAGGTGCAAGTGGACGGGCTGGTGGAGAACCGCCAGGGGCAATAACCCCAGACATTGGTGGTGGTGCACCGCTACCCACAGATGATGGAAAAGAATTAGGAGGGAGTCTCGACCCAAAAGATGGTGGCTGACCAGGAGGTGGCCCAGTAGGCCTTCCAGGGGCCACATTTGGGGGTAATGTAGATAATGGTGGTCCGGAAGGAGGACCTGAAGGCCTGACCATTGCTCCTGGAGGTGGACCAGGCCGTGAAAACGGCGGTGACGGGCCAGGAATCCCGGGTGATGGTGCCGAAGAAGCAAATGGCGGTGGCTGGCCAAAGGGGGGAGGTCTAGAAACAGGGTTTGTGGTCATTGGAGGCCGATTAAGATTCAAATTGTGCATATTATTAGCTAATGAATCAGTTGTACCCCTAATATTGGGTACATAATTAGGTGGTGGTGTGTTACTTCCGGGTCTAGGTGCCCCTGGAGGCACAGGAGCAGCCATTACTGAATCAAATCAAAACAAATCCAAGGTCACAACCTACAACAACAATCCTCGCTCCTCTTCCAGAACAGACAACCAAACAAACACCAGAAAACGATCCAAATCTACAAAAGAAACAAAGATTCATAAATCAATCCAGTATTCTATAAAAACCAAAGAGATCAAGGGAGAACAACACAAGCATGCACTCAAAGCAATCGATCCAGCAAATCGGAATTATCGAAGCTACTAGAATTCGTAAAACAGAACGAATTGCAATAAAAGGGAATGAACAAAACCTGGAATCAGATCGCTGAAATCTGCAAAATTTGGGACCAAATTTGAGGTTAGATCGGAGACGAGGGAGGGGTTTTAGAGAGCGGGGAACGGTACAGAGCTTATTATTAAATAAATCAGCGCCTTTGTTTCTTTGGTCTGTGATGTGTAACTGTTTAAGGGTGCGTTTGGTTCCGGCTATGTATGTATTTTTCATTATTCACCGAAGCTGCACGAATTTTTTCATCGCCAACTACAGCTACTGAACTGAGGTTATTTTTGTCCAAACGAAGCACTAAGGCCATTATGTGCTTGTCATCTCTGCTAATGAGGGAGTGACACCTGGTTTTTCTGAGACCAGTGTACAAATTTTCCTTCTCCATATCTTTGCTTAAATTACTTTTCCATTTTAGTTTTATCCTGAAATAAAATACAAAATATACTCTATAATGATAGAAATAAGAGCTATTTTCATACATTTAAGTTTAATTTGATTTAATTTAATTGTACTTTAAATTAAAAAAAGGTTCATACAAACATCAAATTACATATTATAATATCAATAGAAAATTTTAATTTGACTATTACTACTTCAATTTAAACTTAATAAATAAATAAAATGGTCCGTATCCATGTTTTAAAAGTGAAATATTTTTTCTCTTAAATATAAGATTTTCCCTCCTCTACATTTTAACGATGAAGACATTTGACCTTTTGAGATAAAGCAAAGAAATATTCTTACTTGTATTATTATTGTTGTCATTATATTAGTTTCGTCATTCTAAAACCGTCAACTAATTATAGCATAGTTATCATACTCAACCGGGACTCGACTAGATCGAGGCACTGGGTCACCAGGTTAGTGGTTCAACCAGTGGGTCAATGGTTCAACCGGTTGATAATTAAACCGGTCTATTAAATATATTTTAATTTATATATAAAATAAAATTTTCAAAAAAATATAGTCTTTAATAAATAAATTTAATAGATGATCAAACAACATCCAAAATCATAGCTTAGTGGTTTATATGTATATTGTTATCTAACAACACCAGGATTCGAATCTCTTAGCCGACTTTTATGTATTGTTAATTTAAATTTAATTCAACTAAGAATGTATAAATATATTAATTGGCACTATAGAATTAAAGAGCTTCATTGGCTCAATGGTTTGGCTCAATGCACCTTTCCGGTTCTGATGCGTAACCGGTCCGAATGCAGACTCGGCCCGGTTTGGTACCCGGTTCGTGGTCGAACCGGTTGAACCGGCCGGTCCGAACCAGGTTTTACAACATTGAATTATAGTTTTAATTTTAGTGTTGCACTAATCACTAATAAAATGAGTTTTTAAATTACAAATCTTTGTTTGGACGATGGGTAGTGAAAAGAGTGAAAGGGACAAGAATAGGAACGAAAAGATAATTTTGTTTAGAAGTTTAATAATTGGGATAAGATAAAACATTTTATGGAGACTATTTTTTATTTTCTCAAAAGTTCATTTTCTGTTGGTTCTAATATGCTGTGTTAATTATACAATTTTTTTCATATTGGCGTGTTTGTATTTGTTTTATATATTTTTTTATATTTTGGTAAAACTTTTAGAAATAAAATCACTTAAAACTATTTTTTTTAAGTTATGCTTTTCATCTTTTAAAAAAATATTTTCTTATAACAAAATCTCCAATCATAAATAAATATCTTATAATAATATTGCATTCAAATATGAATTAATTTTACATTTAAATGTAAAATGATCTTTACTTATTTAAAAATATTAATAGAAAATATTAAAATCGCATCCAAAGTAATATGTCAAATAATAATCCCACCCAAAATATTAAAAGAATGAAACGCAATAATAATCTTTAAACTAAATATGTCAATTAATAAATATAACAAATAAACGTAAATGTAATTTGTTTGTACCTAAATAACTAAAATAATCCAATGTAAATTTACTATCGAGTTTTCAAGATATTTTATGAATAGAAACAAAAAATCATGCATATCAAAATCATGTAAAATCTCTAGATGAGACTATTCACTCTCTTTAGATCCATGAATACCTACGAGACACTCATGTAAAGGCTGTCAATATTCGAAAGACATTCATTCTAATGCACCATTAGCATCATACATATGCCTTCTGAAGGTTCATACATCATTTAATTGTTTTCACATCCACTCATTTTAAATATTTATTTGTGTCAGTTATAAATCATGATAAAAATTTAGATTAATAGATGTAAGAATATTAGTTATAAATAGATGTAATTAAGTATTCGATCCAACTAACCATTGCGCTGCACATGCAAATTAATGACAGAGAGTACGAGATCTATCTGAGACAATTTTTAGTATTGTTGCTTATATTTTTATAGCTTATTCAATGCTGATATTTGAGATGTCTTGAGACACCAAAGTTGACCATACCAAGGATGATTTAGACAAGTTAATCTCCTTAATATCAAATATTATGATGCATTTTCAATTTTCAAAGCAATTTTCTTCCAATTTGGAGAAAAAAGTCGTTTCCTGACTCTTATCTGATCGAATGAATGGACAGTGTTTTTCACTCTCCCTTTTAGATATGTGTTCTTTAAGCAACAAATCAACCCAATTTTGCTTACTTAAGAGAAAATGCAATGAAATGAATAAAGCAAACAAATGAATTGGTGGATGCTGTCATTTCCTGTCCCCACTAATCCTCTCTTTCTAGCAAAGCAAAGTTTCCCAAAAAAATAACAAGGTAAAATATATATATATATATATATATATATATATATATATATATATATATGAATGCCTATAAATACTAGTACTGTTCAATAATTGATGTAGCAAATTGTGAAGTAAAGTTTTCTGACTCAACAATCCATCCATTCACCCCAAAACATTCATTCTCTTTTAATATCATCTTCTAAATACTGATACTGCAACAGGTAGATAGATAGATCCCATGACAATGTTTAGGGAAGTGGCAGTACTATTACTTGTTTTGGTTTTGATCATTGCTGCTCTAGCTTCTGATCCTGATCCAGTGATGGACTTCTGCATAGCCAAATCAGCAGAAAACAGCTTCAGTTGTAAGAACTCATCAACAGCAACTGTTGAAGATTTCACCTTTTCTGGGATAAAGTCTCCTGGGAACTTCAAAAAAACTGGTTTTTCTTCTGTGCCAGTGAATTCAAATGTCTTCCCTGGTTTGAACACTCTTGGGGTGTCATTTGTGAGAGCAGATTTTGATGTTGGTGGTGTCAATGTTCCTCACTTCCATCCAAGAGCAACAGAGGTTGCTTTTGTGCTGGAAGGCAAAATTTATTCAGGATTTGTTGATACAAAGAACAAGGTTTTTGCCAAAGTGTTGGAGAAAGGAGAGGTAATGGTTTTCCCAAGAGGCATGGTCCACTTTCAGATGAATGTTGGAGATGGTCCTGCTACTATTTTGGGAAGCTTTGACAGCCAAAATCCTGGCCTGATGAAAATCCCAAATTCAATTTTTGGTTCTGAAATAAAGGAGGAGCTTTTGGAGAAGTCTTTTGGGTTGAGTTCTAAGGAGCTTTCTAAGCTAAAGAAGAGGTTTTCTCCTAGCTAATATGCAGTTTCTGTTTATGGTGACAATGGTTCAAATAAAAACATTGAAGCCTGAAAGGTTAAATTCAGGATTGAAATCTACATTATGCACAGAAGAGACTTTTATGTATTGTAGAACACTATTGATGATCAGCTGGAAGAAATGTCATCTGTTAAAATTTATTCGATTGATTTGTACTTGAATTAAATTTAATAATTAAGTCTCTTAGGTTCATGCGGCTAAGTATAATTGCTTTCATTTTCAAACTTCACTGTCTTTCAGTTAAGGACTAAGATAGGGACTTTGAACTGATTAGAAGTTTGTTGCTAAGTTCTTGCTTTTTTGCATTGTGTTCATACTTCAAAATCAACACAGTTGTTAATAGTTGGTTCAATTATAAAAGTTTGGTACAATAGCTCCCAAATCAAAGGAATGATTGAGGGATATTTAGGTGTATGGCCTTTACTTTCCCAATATACTAATAAGCTTTGTTTCTGCCAAGGGTGCTTTTATACCAACAGCATTATTTCAAAGAGGATGTAACTGCTCAGAAAGCTCCTTTGTTAAAAATTATTTTCTGTTGCCCCACATTTGGTTGTTGCACTCATTTGACTCACATTTTGCTCTCCCATGCGCATCTCAGTGTCATCTTTTTATTGGAGAACCAAACAAGCCATGATTGAAGGTGTTAAAGATCATGTTTTTTCTTAAGTGATATGCTCTGTGTTGTGGCAAAAGAATGTTAAAGATTACTCATTAAATTTTATAAATAAATATGCAATCTTCATTCTGATATATGACATTAACATGATTGTACTAATATATGACATGATTTTTTTCCCCAGTTTCTGTAACCTCTACTTCAAAAAATCAGAAAAGAAAGGTGATTTGGCTGCTTGTTGAAATCAAAATGACAAATCCAAGCATAATGTTATACTTCAGAAAACAATAACAACACACACAAAACCGAAAAACTGAATTCTTGCAACAGTAAACATAAGGCTCTAGATGATAACCATACACCTTGACTTTACATTTTTTCAGAGACATTCTATATTGTAGTTGATAGTTAAAGCAATGCACTCAGCATCTCATTCCAAATGTCAGGCACCCCAGGGAGACACCAATGGCTGCAATCAGAGGAAAGGCCTGTACCTGGTTTCTGCCTCACTTCTTCACTAACTGCTCTTCGATACACCGAAGGATGTCCATCTCTCCGGAAAGCAGTCATTGTTGTAATATCTTGCAGATATACCGGAAATCTCATCCTCTTCAGCACTCCTTGTAGCACTACAAGTGGTTCAGGAACATGCATGTGGCTGAAAGATTGCAGAGGCTGCCTCTGATTGTAGCATTTCCAACCATTTTGCCTGAAAAAGAGGAGCTGAGTATAGGAAAGAGAGAACTTAAGCTAAGTTTAAGGCTAATAACAACAGATAGTGCCTGGTACCTGTTATGCCTAGGTGACATGCTTCGAAAAATGACTCGGGTTCTTCGAGGGTCTAGATTTAGATCCACCCACCTTGCCCATGTGCTGAGTCCTTTCTGATAAGCAACCATAGGATTCATGTTTGTAATAATTCTGTTTCCCTCCATGTAATAGTCCCACCTGGTGTTAAGCAAAACTTAACCCAATATTAGAATGGGAAAGACTAATAAAAGCAGCATACGAATGTCAATATTCATCACTGAGAATTGATATATGGAGGAAAAGAAATGAATCTGAATTCAAGTGTTGAGAAGGCTTTCTTACGAGCTCGAATCACCGGAGTGAGTCCACCAATGAGCTGAATCAAATACAAGAATGTCAACTCCTTTCCAATACCTTGCATTCTCTTCTATCAAATCCAAATGCAAAACTCTTTTGTTTTGAGGTCCTTTCTTCAGCTCCACCAGCAGTGGTGCCCAGAAGAACTCAATTGATGTCTCAAAATCCTGTTTTAGTGAACAACATGAGAGGTCAAAGATTTCCAGAAGTGTAAAAACATTATTGAATAGATTAATGTCTTCTTACCATAGCATGGAAAGCCATTGAAGGACCATCATAAGTAACTTTTTTCCTACCAGTTGGAATAACTCCTTGAACTAAGCAAACAAGAGATTCCCACTGGTTTCTCATTATGGAATCACCCACAAGCATTATCCTTTTTCTTCTCATTTTTCCAAGAAATCTCAGTGCATCAAACCTGCAGGTGTCACATTAAGAAGCCAAATATATAACCTGGAATTTTCTCATAACCAACCAAGTATGTCAGTGTGAAATTTATTTACAAACAAATATATGCCTAAGCTTCCTAATTGCAAGAAAGTAAAGTTATGCTATTTCCTAAATGAATGTTTTGCTTTGAGAAGTGTACTTTTCTACTAGCTATCAAACAACAACAATCAACAACAACTACTGCTAAGCATTTTCCCACCGAGTGACGTTGACTACATGGATCAAACGATAATACAGTGCCCTTCCTATCATGCATTAGTCATCAAATATGATACAAAAAAATTGATCATATGCAAGCAATATAAGAAAAAAAGAACAGGGTGGCAATATGAACAGTCACCTTGGGATCGAACAACCATATGGTTTCCACTTCCACTTCTCATAGTCAGAATCAGGCCTCCCATTCTTTTGGCAAGTAACTGCACTGCTGAGATAGGGACAGTTGCTATCATAGAGAGGGTAAGACTCATCAAAAACCCATTTTCCAACTGAAAAGTCACATTTCTTGCTGGAATCTCCCCTGGTTTGAACCATGTTAACATCTTCAGATTCCATGTCAAGCCAACTGAGCTCATCCTCTGGGTTGATCAGTGATAATGTGCAGTGCAAGAGGCTTAGCAAGATGGTGCAGAACAAGAAAAAGGGCAACAAGTGAAGCTTTATTTTTGCCATTGAAGCCATAATCGGTGAGAGCATAGAGTGAAGGGTCCCCAAAGCAGGGAAGGACTATGTAGTGTAGAAGAATAAGGGGCCTTGTGTGTGTGTGTTGATGAAAAAGTGGTTCATCAAGGCATGACTGCCGGGGGTGTGGACCATGAACATGTCTTACTTTTACTCATTGCCACTAATGAACACTGTAGTAATTGAAATCTGTGACACTTTCTTTCTCTCTCACCTATTTCCGGTGAGTACATTTTTATTTATCTAACTAGTATATTGATCCTTGTTAGATAGAATAAGCTTTAATTTGTTTGCCTGATATGATGTATGAGAAGTGAATCGGTACATATCTCATGTCTTAGAAGATAGTCCTTTAATCATAGTTTACGCTAAAACGTGTTTTAAGTGAGTGTGTTACTGTTAGACACGCCTATATAGTATAGACCAAATAGGACGCATTCTGTGTAATGATAGAATCCTTACCATTGCCCTAATAGCTAACTTTTCAAAGCTCAGTCACTTGATGGATGTTCCTAAACTTGGTGTGTTATTTGAATTTGATTGTTAAATTAATCATTGCTAAGTACCTCTAATAATTGGAAGGAGCTTTTCCGTTAACTTGCGTTTGAAGGTTTGCATTAAGTTTACAATCTGCGTGTCATTCGGCCAGTTCAAGGGCAATTGGGAATCTCTGTTATAAAATGTGCGACAATAAAGGGTAAAAAAGAAGCTCCGAATCAAAATAAAACAAACCAGGGAAATTATTCAACAAAGCTGGAGTGAATTCAAGGTGCTATTCTCAATATTAAAAAAAATAAAATAAAAGAGAGGGGACGTGCCTTATTTTTCTCTAAGAAAATAATCTAACTAGACTTGGAAAATCCAATTAGAAGTACATACATAAACATCAGAAACTGCAAACATGGGAAGAACAAATGATCATGCAATGGGTGCCAAAGTTGCCTTGAAAGGACCATCGCGTCAAAATATTTTTTGGCTAACAAAGCCAGTTAACTTAAGCCTTGTGAAGAACAAGATCAACCATGTGAAGGCTTCCAATAAAACTTACTTGGGGAGCCCATTTTCACCGTTGAGAAGAGCCTGGCTTTCATCAGAAAGCAAAACGGGTCCCCTTCCAGGTCTGGTACATATGAAGTAATTGACATCACCCTTGTATTTTTGTGATGGAATATTGTCCTTGATTTCTGCAGGAGGTGGCAAAGCTTCTACATCCTGTATTCCGTTGATTCCAGCATCTTTGGCAATTGACTTGTCACCAATAATGTAACTGGAGGGAAGGGTTTTGCATGGAATTCAGAAGGTCAAAGAGATTAACAAAAAAGCTAAACTCAAAAACAGTATGCATGCAATTCACAGAACGTAAAAATCACCACCTGTCAAGGTCATCAGAATTTGGAGGGAAGTAGTACAGCAGCCTCTGAATCAAAAGGGTAGCAGTTTTCCTATCACGTGCAATGAGAACTGCATTTGGCCCGGCATCAAATGTATAAGCTACCTGCGAGCCAAAATGCAATCCTCTGGCTTAGTTGTGGTTGTTATTTATGTTTTAGAAATCGCTAATGAAGAGCTTTGCAAAATTTGTCTTTTGGATGAAACCTTTCATCATATAAGATATTATGATATGAACATTAAAGTAGTTCAAACCTGGGGCGATTCTTCCGAACGGTTCCACTTTTCAATGATGCTGATTATCCTGGAATGTAATAGAATATCCGAGGCAAGTTAGAAACAAACTGTACCACATCAGTGGTCTGATCAAGTAGACATAAGTATAAGCGACCAAATGTCAGAATTATCAGACCTATGTGATGTGTCATTCATGTAGAATATAGGGGGACATGTATCCAGGCAGACAGCGTGAAACTGGTTACTATCGGTACAGGTCAGATGTGAAAAGGAAGCAAAATCACGGTTTTTAATGGCTTCTTCCATTTGCAGTATCCGCTTTGGCACTACTTCCTATTGCACATCAAATGGGAAAACAACCAAAAAAAAAAATAATACAACTTGAAATACCACGAGAAAGTTGACAGTAAACTGTGGACAAAGAACTACACTCAAGAGTTTCATGCATTCATAATCAAATTAGAGTTTGCAATCAAGCTTTGAAAATTGATAGAAAAACTTCTGAAAATAAATTCATTTGCTAACAAATAACAAGTTGCTTGAAATTGTAGACAAAATGTATTGGAATAATCATTTTCTCCCTGATTTTAATAATTCCAAGCACATAATGTAGGGATTGTAAGGAAAATAGCAAGGAGGGGGACCTTTATATATTAGTATAGACAGGTCTCCAGAACCAAGTAAAAGTGATCAAACATATTTGGTGCAAAGGTTGTAAATTTGTACATATGAAAGGGATAAGAGAGGTACCTTTGCTCTGTGTTGTAAAAGCAAACTTGTTTCAACACTCTCTCGCATTCCTGATGTGCTACTAGTTTCCTTCTGCCTTGAACTAACCTAGAAATATATAATAAGATGGGAATACTGAGAAAATGTGACATATGAGATGATAAAACAGAGTAGATACATAGTGCTAAGATGAATGACACCACAACAATTGTTCCCGAGTAATAGCTAATCATTTAAACTATAATGCAGTCTTGAAACTAGTAGAGATATTGGAACACTATTGGAAACTAATAACTACAAGTTATGGGCAATATCAATAACAAAGACTAGAAGTAGATGCATACAACGGCAATAACAATAACAAGATCATCCCAGTGCTTTTCATCAGCAACTTGAACTGCAAGACTATCTTTTCCATCTTCCTCCTACATGTACCAAATGAGCATAAATTACATATTGGTTATCAAATACTATAAGACTCTCTTAAAATGATAAAATAGTCTACATAACATACTTTTCCCATTATCCACTTCACAAATCCACCAAATAAGCTGCGACAAGCACTACCTGATCCTTGCCTGCATATAAGGACAGTTTTCATGATGCTATAACTTAGAAGAAAAAAAAGTTGCCCAAATCAAGCCACAACACCTAGCAGCATGAGATTCAATAACAAAAAGAAAGACCTTGCAATTCCAGAGAGCTGACTTTCATCTTCTTTGACATTCATTAGCTTTCCAAGGGCATAAACTGCAAAATAGAACACGAGAAGTTGATATGACATATAGTAATCAATATTAAGCCAAACATAAAATTAAATAGAGAAAACAGATCATTTGTATAAAACTGAAGGTATATGAATTTTGTCAGAACTTGGGGACTGATCAAAGACTCTAATAATCCGGGCCAATCACCACTAATAGAACCCACTTAGTTGTCACAATTAACTAATGGAAGGAGTTAAAAAGAGGGGGGAAGAATAAAGATTAACATTTTTACCAAAACAGGCCAAACCCGCAGCTGATGAAGCCAGTCCAGCTGCAGTAGGGAAGTTGTTGTATGAAGCAATGTGTAAATGCAATTTGCCCCAATCCTCCTTGGTAATCTTAATACCCTTTTTCTTATCCTCAACATCGCAAGCACGACTGCGGATCTCCCTTAAACAGCTTTGAAACCTGCCCCCAGAAAGAGAAATCTCCTACGCTAACCAGCAAAACCAAATTCCACGAATCAAAATTTGATAGAGATCTAAGACAATAGTACTATCAAATTATAGGAGTCTGAAAGTGACAAGCAAGCAGTGGCGCATTATCTCGGTCGGAGATGTAAAACAGTAATACTATCAAATTGTTGCATGAATGACAGCATAATTCAAAGAGTAAACCGCAGCATTACTTCTTGATCCGCATAAAAACATATTTAGTCTTCCAATTTTAACAAAAACGCATTTCCATTGCATGTACAACAATGTCTTCCTATAAGCCTATGGTTCATTAAGGGGGAAAAAATCTCCATATTCATAAAACTGAAATCTGAATCATGTATTATTCAAATTTAAACAAAAGTCATATGATTAAAAGAAATCGTAATAAATCACTGAAAAAACTGAAATTTACCTTGCCATTGAGCCACATGCGATCTTGCTGGAAGCTGGGACTCACAGCAACAGTGGTGGTGGTGCACAGGTGACTGGGATCAAGGGTAACGCTGATGCTATCATTCACGGGCAAGATTAGGGTTTCATCCCTCTTCCCCCAATACTTGATAACGGCAATGTTGGTGGGTGTCTGAGCAGTCACCATCAGCACCCAATTCTGCGATTCACCCGCCATTTCCAACAGCTTCAATTCAATAACCAACACAGGCACTCTCAGTTGCAGGAATCAGAATCTGGGAAATCAATATTTTCCGGGAAATTTCAAATGCCACGTAAAACAGCGGGAAAATAGGGAGAAAATGATGGATGAAGAAATGGAGATAAAGAAAGCAGCAAAGAAGGAAAAGAGAGTAAGGAGAGGAAATGGGTTTACCCGAAATCAGGTTGTAAAGTTAGAGAGAAGAGAAGAAAAAAGATGGATCTGAATCCGAATCAATGTTGTTACGGAACGGAATCAATCGAGAGTTGTTGTTTATTTGTTGATTGTTGAAGATGTAGGAGTAGGAAGAAGGAACCTATTATATATAGTACAAATTAAATCACACACTCATGCAAGGCCAAAATACAGGAAAAGAAGAAAAAAAACTACTAATTAAAATTGGAAAACAAATAAATATATATCAGAACGTGGATAATTATATATGAATTATTATAATTTAAAGATTTTAAAATATACAAGTTAAATAAGTTATGTGTACGAATTTATGTTTTAATTTTAGCTATTAAAATGAATTCTAACAATCTAAATTTATTTCTCTCACCTCTATAAAAGAACATTCATCTCGATCAATTGATATATTTATTGATAGATACCCTTAATATTTTATTGCACATCTAATTAGGAGTTAATAATCGTAGTCTTTTTTTGGCTTCCAAATTCAGAGGGGTCCCCCAGCTATATCTACTCTCTGCCAGTGCTATATAGAGCTCGTTGGTTGGTTGAATTTAAATTAATCCTTTTTTGTTTATTGCAAGTCAACAGTGGTGTATAATTTTTTTAACCATACATGTTACAAAAAAAATATACAATTTCATTTACGAAATCCTAAGCTATTAATTCTAAATTGTTTAGTTTTAAGCAGTTTGAATCGACTAGATTTCGTATATTGATAATCTGAAGAAAAAAAACGAATAATTGAAAACATATAAGAAAAACTATAAAAATGTTCATGGCCATTTCTCTTTGCTTAATTATTAGATGTAAGACATAAAAGTTTTATTATTCTCACACCATTATAGGCCGTTCATTTCACCTACTCGTGTAGATATCCTTTCAATTTAAATTTCAGTTGGGCCTACCTATTCTTTAATTTTACACAGCTTTAGGGGAAGAAAAAATATTCTGATTATGAAATTACAGATTTAAAGAGTAAGAATTTCACATAATCAAAACTTGACCTTGCTAATTAATCCACCATTCGCTGTCATACACGTGTATATACTTGAAAGAATGTGGTGACATAGGACAAAATTTTATAGTATTGATACATAACACATGACTCATCTTTCCATTTTTCACTCGTTCAAATGTTAATAGTTTTGATAGATATATTTGTAAATGTTTATAAAATTTTACAAACGTATTCATTAAAGTTGTCAACATTTGAATGAGTGAAAGGATATTGCAGTGTCTGTATTTAGTATTTTTCAATTTTCTCAATGTGTGAACTTGCTCGTGTTACACGAGGGTGGGCTACCATAAAAGTTGTAAATTAAAAATTTAAGAGAATGAATAAGGTGTTGCGCGTGGTACAACGGGTTTGAGCCAGGAACACATTTTAGACAGAAAAAAAAATTTACATATATTGTTATAATTTATAAATGCCCAACATTAACATCACATGCAGAACAATCACACAATTGAATATGTACGTTATTTTCATAGTTGTATTACATGGGGAGAATAAAAGATTGGATATTGGAGTTGGATCATATTAAAATTCAAATATGATAAAGTTGATGTAGATAATATATAAGAGAAAATATGTAGAAATATCTTAATTTAAAGACAAAAAGTAAAGATATATTCAAGAAAAATCATATTAAAATTTAAGGATAATAAAATTGTATGTGCAAGATATGTAAAGGAAAGATATATACAAATAACAAGTCGTATTTGTGTCTTTAATAAAATAGTGTTGATAAAAAAATAGCATTTAGCAAATCTATTATAAATTTATATAGATCAAAAAATGGCTGTAATGATTATTTACACTATTTAATTTTTACATTCAATCAATGGTGATAGTGAACAAGAGATCATGAATCGAGCGAAATAAATTAGTATAATAGTATTAATGAGTGAAAAAAAATACTTAAATATATTATTCCATCTCTAAAAATATGAATACAATTTTACTTAACATTTGGTCATTTTCTCAATATTATATTTGTTAATATCGTTTTAAATTTTGTCTCTATAGATATTTTAAAATACACATCTATTTGTTTTTGTTTGAGATTGTAGTTCCTTTGCATTAAAAAATAAATAAAAAAAACTAGTCATTACTTAAAAACACTTCAATACATTCACACTCAAAAAGTTGCTTTGTGCAAGCTCTATTATCTCTTTTTCATTTTTGTTAGGTTTAAATAAGCAAATAATAATGAGTAAAAGAAAAGAAAAGTGAGAGGATTGGGCATCTTATCTCATGCAAATAAGGAAGATTATGGAGAGAAGAGAAAAAATTGATTGGTCCATGATGAAATTTTTTCTCTCCAAACAAGAGGAGAAAATGGATGTTAAGAAGATTGTTATGTGAATCAACACATGTAGACAATAAATTGTAAATAATTTTATTTGTATAAAAATACATCATATTTCTTTTATTTTTTATTTTAATAAAATATAAGAAGAAAAAATATATAAATTTTTTTTTTCATTTTTCTCTATTTATCTTGTTATCTAGACAAACTAGATATGTCTTTAATCAATCAGTCACAACTTACTTAACCAATAAGATATCTTGACGTACGTGGCACGATAAGTATCATTATTATTTCTTATATAAAGCCTTCAGATTAGTTGCCGTCGCCGCTTTCAACTCATCAAATATTTTAAAAACCCTAAATTTTTATAGGACAAAAGCTTTCGACTCCTCCGAAGTGCACTGCACTTTTGCACTTCGGAGGAGTCCAACCATGAAGAAGAGTAATTGATGGAGCAAGGGCGATTATATACTAGTAAGTAATAACATACATCTTTTTTTTATATATTGAAGTATCTTTCTTTTGATGTGGTCTGGATCATTTATTATTTATTTGATTACGTTTAATAGAATTGATTCTAAATATTTTATTAAAATTAATTTTGTCGAAATTGATTTTAAAATAAATTGATTTGTGCTCGATACTTTGAGCTGAAAAATTATATCAACAATGATTAATTGAGTAAAAATTTAGAAACGATAATTTGTCACTTCTATCAAAACTATATTAATTTGAAAGTCTAGAATTTGATTTTGATATTGGTTAGAACTCAAACATTGAAAAATCAAATTCAACTCTAAGCTCATAAATTGGGATTTTAGGGTTGCAAACGTGCAACTAAACACGATTTTAGTTGAAGATATTCTTTAATTTGAATATTTATCGTGCTGTTTATTGTCTTTCTTGTTGGTAAGAAATATTTAAAATAATTTGTGTATTACATGACAATTCCTTGTCGGTTAAAGATAGTTTTTTTTTTAAACCTCCATTGTGTATAAACTTTACCATTTTGAAGATATCTGACATAAATTTTATTTAACTCTTGACAATGAGATTCCTGTGATATTTGAAGTCATTTTATTTAATAGATATGCAAATATTAGAGGTACAATTTGTAATCTTTTTGAAATGATAATGACTTGTTGATTTACATTAAATTGATTATGGTGCAGGCCCATCAAATCAAGGATTAAATCACCAAATTTCCAACCCCTTGAAGGCTTTTCAGTTGAAAGGTAATGAAACTATGAAAGGGGACTCGTCTTATATTTTGCTTAGATTCCTTAAGGTTTTTACTTTTTAGAGTTTATTTGAATTTGTTTTGCCATATAAGTAGAAAATTAACTACTTTTTTTTATCAATTTTTTTGTCTGTAAATTTATCTAAAACCAAATTACATAAGATTAAGAATTATCTTATTTTACCGGAAACCACACCTTAAATTCAAATTTGTCTTAGAAAGGTTTTCAATTATGCAAAATAAGCGAATTCTAGACCTTGAAAATTTTTGTCTAGTTTAAGTTCAAACATTTTTAAAACTATTTGGTTTCACTCTAAGGTTGCTAGTTTCTGTTTTGTGGAGAGAAAATCAAAATTTGTGAAGATTATAACTACTATAATAGCTATGTTTAATTAATTTATAATATGATTTTTAAACAACATCAGTAAATTAATGAAAAAACATCCAAAACAATTAATCTTTTATCATCTTAATGATTTTTACCATGTGCATAATGGTGTTAAAACTTAAAAGTACTGCTGTTCTAATTTCTAGCATGTATTTGTTTCAGGCTTCCTTGAGGGGTGAACCAGTGTTAAAGCTAGTGGGGAGTTGAAGAGATTCTGTGATAATAGAGCAAAGGGATGTAATGTGTCATGATGTATCTATCAGAGGCGTGGACTCCTTGTGTCTCATGTTAGCTTTCCTTGGTTTATTATGGACTTGTCACTCAAATCATTGCTGCATTAAAGAAGGGGAACCTAGGACATTTGTTGATGATGCTGATCAAATTGCAAAATCTTGGTGGAGTTGAAGATGTTGCAGATATTGGTGAAGCTTCATGTGCTCAAGATGCTGACCTGCTTCTGTTTATGCCCCATTTGCTCCAGAATCACTTCCTTCCCTAGTTGTTTTGGGTGTTTGTTTCTACCAACTTTGGCTGTTATCTCTATGAATTTGGAATAACTATTGGATGTTGTGATTTAGTACATCTTTTGTTTTAAGGCACTGGTTTATTATGCTACTTTTTTGCAAGTTTGATGTGCTAGCTATTTTGTTGATGATTGCTTTATTTTGTACCTTATCCAAATCCACCTATGTGAGATGGTACATGATTATTTGGGGTGCTATCCAATTTCTCTTCTTGTGTATTGTGACAGATCTTACTTTTGAATTGTTTAGACTTTATATTGCATTTCAATCTAGAGACATGACACAAATACTGAAAAGACACAAAAATATGTTTGGTGTTAGGGACAGGTACATGACGATTTGTTTCAAGAGATGGATATTATGTTTAGGACAGAGGGGATATATGATGAGACACAACTCTAATTTTTCTCTCCTTTTTTACTGTCATGTATTTGTATCATGTCTCTGAAACCAAACAAAGCTTTACTTCCTCTTACTCTTTGAACTTATTCTAAGAGGTAAGAAGAAAAAATTGTTTTGAAACGCTTCTAGGGTAACCAAATATTCCTTTTGCAAACTTGCTATTAGACTGGCAAAATAGTGTTCATATCCTTGTGCATTGTTCTAATCACAGTAGTAACCTGCTCAATCTGCTCTTCATTAGAGCATGCTGCAAGCAGAACCTTAGCAGTTCCTCCATCTGGATAACAACCAGAATCAATCATTTCTTCAAATATCTCTAAGCATCTTACATAAAGCTTTTTCTTAGAGTAGGCTCCTAAACGCGAAGTCCAAGTTACCACATCAGGTTTTAAACCTTTGCTGGGTAGTATCTGAAATAGGCCTTCCATTCTCTCAACAAATCCTGCTTGTCCATATCTGTTTATCAAAATATTGTATGTGCTGATATCAGCTACATGTGATCCTTTTTCCATAGCTGTCAGAACTTCCTCCATTTTTTCGAATTGGCCTAACCGTCCATACAAGTTCAGCATAGTGTTGAGAACATAAGTGTCTAGTTCTAGGCCTGATTTGCACATTTGGTTGAGAATGTCCTCACATTTACTCACACTGCCCATTCTGGAATATGCAGATAAAAGTACCATGTGGGACTTCATAGTTGGTGTTATTCCCATTCTTTTCATATCTTCAAAAACAGCCTCAGCATCTATATATTAACAAGACAAAAAAGCATATGTAATTAGTTGATGATCCAAGCATTATCATGGAGAATGATTTGAAGTATTGTTATTCCAGATATATGATGCAAATTTTGGATAAATACACAAGATTTCCCAACAGATAGATGATTTGAATAAACAGTGATTACTGTCCTTGGCAGATGATTACCATTTTGAAAACCTGCTTTCCCATATGCATCCACCAAGATATTATATGAGGCTCTATCTGGTTCACACCCCATGTGCTGCATTAGTGAAAAAATTTCTGCAGCCCCATGAGGAAAACCTGCACGACTGTTGGCAAACAAGAAAATTATGACTTAATAGCTAAAATTGCATATTCTGATATGAAACACATACATCTCTTGAAATCAGTTCAGTTTTTATCGTTAAGGCTTTAGTAGTCTTTATAACAAGAAAGCATTTATACCATCTTCCATAACAACCTGTAAGCTTCCATGAGGGCATTATAAGCATATACATCAGGTTCATGCCCAGCTTCTTGCATCTGTTCAAATACTTCCTCTGCTTTCTCACATAGTCCTTCTCTAGCAAATGCATTCACCAGGGCAGTATATGTGCAAATATTTGGTTTACATTTATGGCTCATCATTTCGTTAAACACTTCCAGTGCCATGCTGGATTTACCAGCCTACAATAAATTCAAATTTCAAAACAATTAACAGAATAAAAACATTATTTGAGACTAGAATGAATGCTATATTATGCAAAATAAACATTACTTTCAGGTGTTATCATTTTCCAGGGTAGCTTTACCATTGGAAATTAAAGCTCACCTTTCCATATAAATTTATCAACAAGGTATAAGTTTCAGTGGATGCCTTGCATCCATCCCTCTTCATCCTTTGGAAAATATCTTCTGCTTTGTTGGGGTTTCCTCCTTTCATTAATCCATTTATGTAAGCATTGTACACAACTGCACCTGAGTGTTCATTCTGATAAATGGTTAGTCCAGTTATCAAAAAAGGATTCATCTGTAAGTTGCCCAAAAGTATGGTCTTTATAAGTTTGGACCAAAGCCACTAAATGCAGAAGAAGGCAAGTGCAAAATGGTTGATCATATATCAGTATGGACTATGGATGGATGAACAGGCTTAATTCAGGAACATACTTGAAGGAAGGCCATAATTTCGCATTTCGGCAAACACAGCCTCAGCTTTATCTAGCAGCCCACACATGCAGTATGCTTTTATAAGGAGAGCATAAGTGTCTTCTGTAGGGATGCATCTTGCCCCAAGAAGCTGTAGATATGTGGATTCTGCTTCCTTGTAAAGAAACTTTTGTCCATAAGCATCTATGAGTAAATTATAGCAGATAACATCTGGTTTGAAGGAGCTCCTAACTAGTATCCATCTACAAATCTGTACAGATAATTTTTTTCTCTGTTATGCACAACAATATTAATCCCTAATGCCAAACAAAGCTAAGCTGTGACTTGTGAGAAACAATAACAAAAATATATAACATGAGAAATCCTTTAATTTCATAGACACTAAACCTGATCCATTTAAATTTCACTGTCCACTGAGAGAACATTACTCAAAACTCAAAAGTCAGAACAACTATGTTCTGGAAGAGGAGTGAGTGAGACTTTTCCTCTTTTTTTTTTTTTTCTCACCGAAATGATTGCATCCCATTGTTTCCTCATCCTAAGGTGAACAGCTACATTGATAATATCATCCCATGTGTCAAGAGATGGAGGAAAAGCATCAAGTGAACGCCAAACTCTATCAGAATCCACACCCTTTTGAACAAACTCCACAATCATCTTTGCAGTTGGGCCTAGCACAGGAAAAATCCCATCAACGAACCCAGAACCGTATTTCCAACCTTTTCCTCTCAAAGAACCACCTGGTACATACAAATAGAATTACCCATTATTGTTGTTTCAAAACATTACCAACACATGTTTCAATGAACTAGTGAACAAGCTTGTGTTAATTCCAGCACAGCAATATATATATATTTACAATTGCATACATCTTTTCCTTGACACTTTCTTGTGATTGAAGTTCCTTAATTTGCCAGCTTTGTCAATATATACACTGTCTCTTTTGAACTTCTCCAGAGCCACACCACTGGCATCATTGGATTTCCATTCAAATTCATTCATGCGAGCTCTTGTTGGTTCTATATGTGTGGGGTTCACTATGCATAAAGAATTTAACCTGCAAATTGAAGTGCCACTTCAAGATAAAGTTGCAATATGCAACAGAATTGAAATGCATAAAAATGGATTTGGAACTTACATGAAGGCACTTGGCTAGGAGAATGTCCGAGTTTGGATAATGAATGTGTAGATTAAGCCAGAAATGAGTTTTTTTTTTTAATTGCTTTTGATGTGAGAAGAATGTAACAAGAGTGGACAAATGAGTAATGAGGAAATATCCATGAAAAATATATAAATATCTTATGAAACATTCAGAAAAGGCCAAACAGAAAACAATGGACAATAGCAGCAACATGGGAGAATTCTGCAATGCACACTACGAAGTATATCGTGTGATTCTCATTACATCTCAACTATATATTCATTTTCTAATTAATGGATGACATTACAAGTGAATTATTATTATTATTATTCTTGGTCAAGCAACTGAACTTTTTTTTTTTTGGTACATGGGGAAGAATTATAAAACTCCGGCTTCAATGGGCTTACATAGAGTTTTTAATTTTGAGTTTTTTTTTTTGGTAGACTTTAATTTTGAGTTTTAAAATTTTGTTTTTAGTAAAATAATCATGGGCTAGGCTCAAAGAGAACATTCTTTTTTGCAAACTGTTAACTTTTAGGAGAAGAAGGTCATGTACTAGGCCCAAATATAAAGCTGAACATTTATTTTAAAGAGAGCTAGATCATGGGCTAGTCCAAGTTAATTTTTTAGTAAAATTTGGAATTAATCCTTCTTATTGTTGATGCCAATTACATATCAGTTTTATTATATCATCAAGTTAGGTCAAATTTAGAGACAAGAGAATTTACTATTGTTCTTCTTTTGTTTCCGGACTGAAACCCAAGTCTAATTAATTAGTATAAAAGTGCAAACAGAGTTGAGCCACATGACTTTCATCTTATTACTGAAGCCTAACAACTCAAAAGACTAGTCCAACATTAACGACCTAGAATGTCCATTCTATATTAAGGGACCCATATATAGTAGTACTCTCTAGATCTGTCCATTCTTGTTGACCAAAAATATTTAAAAAAAAGCTGTCCATTCACATCTATGCATTAAACCATAAGAATCTTGAAGCTAACTTTGTTTATAATAATTCGAATTGAAAAAAAAAGAAAAAGAAGATATGACGAAGATGAAGAAGCCTAATTAATTTGCTTGCGCCATTAGTAAAGTCCAAGGATCCCATGTTGCTGCTCTTAAACACCGAATTAGATGATGCTACTAGGTAGTCAAGTTTCAATGGAAAAAGTTGAAATCCCTGCAAAAAGCGCAAAACAATGAATAATTAGATTCTTATTAATGCCGATTGCTGAAACACTAAAATTATATAATAATTCCAAAACTATGATCGTTACTTAACTGAATTAGAAAAATTCCTAACTCGAGTTGGCCTATATATAGGGCGACATATAGTAGTGGACTAGTAGTATCTAATAAAAGTTTCAAAAATTAAAGCTAGGCCGACAATGAAAATTTGCCAGGAATTGGAACTTCAGAACACATAAGCTCTCTCAAGCACATGCACTTTCACTAAATCAAGTCCTCCTATTGACATAGAAAGAAAAAAAGAAAAAAAATTACTAAACTAGTATATTCGTAGTAGCATCAAGTTACATAAAATATTTGTGTGTTATGGTAATGTGGATTGTTAGAGGTACAACAGAAAATCAGTCAAAACAATCAATAAATAGAAATTTGGACCACAATCACTCAGCCCATTAAAATTATAATCAGAATTAAAATGTTATTTGGGCCATAAAATGTTAAATAGACTTTATTGACTGTTTTTGTCGAAAAAATGTTGTTTTCGAAGCATTTGTGTATGGTAATAGTAATACATAACTAATTTTGTTGGAATAAATTAAAGAGTTAAAAATGCATATCTCTCACTCTCACAATCAGTGAAATATAAGATTGTGATAGAGTAAAACTTAATCATGCGTTTATTTTACCGTGTACGTACTCCAAAAAAAAAAACAAATTGCATCCACCAAACCTAATGGTCACGATTAGGTTTATGATAAAGATTAGCTAGCATTTATTGTCACGCACATTCGTCCAGCAACAAACATTCTCTGAATGAAATAAAAAATCATAAAATTTTGAAAGATATTTTGACGTTGAAAATAGAGCTGGAGGGTTTAGTAGTTATTTTATTTGATTTGATTTAAAAATAATAAAAATAGTAGATGTAATGTGATATGGGTGGATGTGGCAAGAATAGGATGTTGTTGATAAGAGCAGAGATACTTGTTGGGTCACAGTCAGAGAGGGCCACCAGTTAGGCACTCGTGACTCTGCCAACCCAAAATATATCCAAAAATGAAAGAAAATAAAAACGAGAAGACAAGAGAAGAAACAAAGTACTGCACAACGTCGCTGTCCACCCCATGCAAGACAACTTGTCAGAGCACACCCTTAGCTTTTTCCTCTCTCTCATCAACAAACCCCTTTTCCTCTAAATTAATTAGAAAAAAGGATAGCATCTTTCTGAAACTCATGGACCAATGAAACAGTAAAAAGTACACCCCCTCAATAGTCAATACACATTTACCAACAAATCCTCCTTTAATCAATCATAATCACAATAATTATAGTAATAATCGACACGTACGTACCTTTGTAGTTTCTTCACTTGGGAGGATGGTTTTTTATTATAATTTCTCACTGAAAACTCCCAGCACCACCACCAAAAGATTGGGCTGAAGGCGCAGCAGCATTACTTCTTTCTGCCTCCAAAGTAGAGGTCAAGTTGAATCCATGTTGTTGTTGTTGTTGTTCTCTCTGTCCACCACCAACACCGCTCATGCTTCTCACAATTTGACCAACACCAAGAAAATCCCTAGTGAGCCTATCAGATCCTGCTCCTCCGATTCCCACTGTTCCCTGCATTTTGGGGTCCCTATTTGAGGAGCCATGATCGTATGCTTCAAACCCAGTGATCCCTACGGTAGACCCTCCTGCACTCTCGAAGATACCGGAAGCTGGGTTATTTCCAGCAGCAGCAAATGAATTCATTAGATCCTGCAGGTTCCCCTGTTCATTATTCCCAAAAATGCTACTGTAGTTATTAAGCATTGGCTTGATCTGATGATGATGATGGAGTTCAGGTGGTTTTGATCCGCTGCTAGAGGAAGCGCTTCCGAAGCTCTTGAGCAACGATGCAGTGCCGTTATTGGTTGAGGAAGTTGCACCCATTTGTGCTGCTTTCTGAAGGAGTGCAGTTGCTGACATGTGACACATCCCGCCACTGCTAACAACAATATTGTTGCTGCTTTGGAGGGAAGTGCTGAAGAGTGAAGGTGCACTTGATGACGTTGTTTGGTGATGAACCCCCATTATACCACCACCACTAGTGAAGAAACTATTGTTTGTCCCTTCGTTGTTGTTGTTGTTGTTGTTGAAGTGTACTTCGGAGAATGAGTTGTTGCTGCTGTTAGTGCTGTTGCTCGAGAGAAATGGAATGTTGAAGAGGTTATTACTGTTATTGGCTGCTGCTGCTGCACCTGATGGGGAATTGTTATTATTACTATTATCCATGCTGCTGTTGTTGTTGTTGTTAAGGTCAGACAAGTGCATTAGATAGTTTTGTGGTGCTGATTGATCGTTCATGAAGAACGAGGCTGGTGATGTGGGAATTGTCTGGTGGTGATGTGGTGAGGGTCTAATTAAGGATGGTGGGAGGATGTGATGATCTAATTGATGGTGATGAGTTGCTGCTCGACCGGCTGATCCGAGACGCAAAAGGTCAGATTGGGTGGTGTGGTCTTGCATGGTGCCTATGTGGGGGCCCACTTGGGATAGGCCTAGAGCCATGTTGTTGTTGTTGTTGCTATTGCTGCCTCCATATAGGTGGCTCCCAATTGCACTGCTCAGGTTGGGTGGTTGTCTTGCACTTTCTTGAGCAAGTGCATCACAGAATGCCCTGTGCGTGATGAAACTGTCCCTCCTGCATCCATCCATCATTGCCAAATCATCATTATTATTATTATTATTATTATATTTCTCAATAGTGTGGCTATGATTTTATTTTGGTTTGCAGTAAATAGTAATATTCATTCGTTATCACTTATTGTGTATGTCATTGAATAAGCTCAACTTACTTTCATTATATGCATTATGATGATATAATCATATACATGTTTGTAATAGTCTAACATAGTATGAATCAAAAACAGTAACTAATGGTAATGAATTCTCACACTGATGATCAGTTTTCTGTGTAGATTTCCAAGCATTCAAATAAAACGCAATTTTGCTAAACAAAAACATATAAAAATTATAATTTGCATATAGTAGGTTGGAAAGAAATTATTACATAATATAAACTGAGATGGGTTAGTTAGAAATGAAAGTTCATCTTGACGAGTTAGATTGCTTAATTTATTATTAATTAGTTAATTGTTTAATTGTTGCATTTTTCATTTTTATTAGCATATATAATTGTTGAGTTCTAACAAAAAATCTTTCATTGGGAGATTTTTAACCTTACCTATAGAGAAGAGGGACAAAAAAGAAAAAGGAGAGTTACATGTTACTACAGTTCACTACAGAATCGCTACAAAACAACGATATTTAAGCTGTCACGGATTCCTGAAGTATACATAGATTACTAGAAGTGGGACTTGGCTTTTCCAAGTAGAAGACAATGATAATCTTAACCTGATAATACCGTAAAGCAATATCATAATCCGAATAAAAGACAATTAAGATCTTAATTAACCCGAGGTCAAATATTTGCGTGTATTTATGAAACGAGTTTAATTTGGTTTTTCATTTTTTTTAATAAAAAGAAGAAGAAGAAGAAGAAGGGGGTGAAAGGAGTATGGTTGGATAGAGTAGTAATGTGAATAACTCTGCAAGTGATTAAGATGATAACTAAAAATTCCAAAAAAGACATAACTAAGATAGAGGCCGGTTGGTGGACCAATTTTACCAAAACGTGATTAAAAAGATTAATCATTCAATCAATAGTACCCTAATAAGAACTGAAGGTGCAATAAATGGAACAGAAGAATATATCAATGTTGGGAAAAATGATCAATAATCAACACCAACAACGATAACGAGACTAGCTATAGCTAGCTTGTGCACAAAACTGGATAATTGAGTTTGACTCCCCTAATAAGTCCTCATTAAAATCGTCAACAAGTTAATGATGCACCCAGCCACATTTTAATGATTCATTAAAACTTATAATTATTTGGTACTGGATGCATCTGGACAAACATGGCCACTCAGCATCTCCAAATTGAACTTGAAATCATGTTAAGGAAAAAATAGGAAAAATTAAAAAGAAAAAAAAAACTACCACAAACGAAATAGAAAGAGAGAGAGAGGGGGGGAGATAACGTTATCATGAAAAGGAGCACCTGCAAGAGCACAGTACTGAACACGTCTAGCCAACCCAGAAGAGAACAAAGCCGGTAACAACACAACACAACATCACAAACACACACACACCCTTTCTCTCTCTCTGTCCTCTTTCATGGCATAATAGCAACACGTGAATAGGAGAGAAGGGAAAACAAAGCGGTGTTTCCGAGGTAGGATTCGAAAGGTGGGAGAGAGAGAGAGAAGACAGACAGATAGAGAGGGTGCTGTTCCTCCGTGTGTGAGAGTGTGTGTGTTTTATTTTTATTTTTATTTTTTTGGGGGGGTTTGGATAGCCTATGACTAAGGCAGTTTCCAGAGATAATTCACGTGGGGGGATGTTTCCTTCTTCCATTATTTATTTTATTTTTGTTTCAGTTGGCCAGCCAGCCAGCCACACCGTACCACCATTCAGAGAGGAAAAGGAAAGAAAGATGACAAAGGAAACCATACGAGAGAGAAAGGGACGAATGAATAATGAAGAGAGGGAGAGGGAGAGGGTACGTACATAAGAATCTTAATCAATCAAATTGGAAGGAAACCAAACTCATCACATAAAGAAAGCATCTTAGCCCCTTTCCTCCCAATATATACTACCTACCCAATTTCACAAGAATCTAATAACACAAAGCCCTAACGCACCCACCCCCCCAAAACTACCCAAATCCAAACCCAACACTTCTTCTTCCCATCATTCTGTTCGTTCCTAGTTCACTCATCACCATTAATTAATTTCTGCGTTATAATTTTAATCATATATATCTATATATCACCAACCAGCTGTAATTAAATAAATGAATTAAAAGTGATAGATGCTAGCTGCTTGATTGATTTAAAATAAAAAAGCAATTAGTTAAAAATGAAATTATGTGTGATTGATTAATTAGGAACCTGGAGAAGAGGGTGCCACAGTCACATCGGTATTCGCGAGTGCCGCAAGTCTTAGAGTGAGCCTTCCAATCAGACTGAACGGCGTATTTCTTGGAGCACTTGTCACACTTCCACTTCTTCTCGCCGTGCTTGCGAGAGTAGTGCTTCTTGATGCCAGTGAGGTCACCGAGAGCCCTTGAAGGGTCGTGGTGGACGCATGTGGGCTCAGGACACAGATAAACCTTTCTCTTTGGCTCTTTTGTACTCTTCTGCTTAAGCTTCCAAGGCAGGTTGTGTCCTCTTCTGTGCAGCTGTAGGTTCTGCTCCCTTTGGAACCCTTTGTTGCACACCTCACATATAAACCTGTTTGTTGCCATTAGGGTCTTCGGAGATAGTGCTATCACCTCCGCATCTGGATCTGTATGTCCATCCACGCAAATTCAATTAATTAATAATAATGCCAAACAACCAAATTATTACCTACAGAATTATTATTAACTCAACTCACAACACAAGCTATATATGCTCAAATTTAAAAAACCAAAATTCTTCAGAAAGCTTCAAGACAAAGACTTCCAAGGCATATATAAAGTGTACTCATTTTAATTTCAATCCAATTTTGTTGTTAGGGTTCCCTTGGAAATTCATGTCATCATCAGTTGGAAAGAGAAAAAAAATTGGGCGGACTAAAAAGTTGTTGTGGAGCAAAAAATGATGATGAAATCTATGAGAGAAAAGGAAAGTTTAATTTGTGTATATGATTGACATGATGATGAATCAAATGATTTAGGGATATTAGAATTTAGATCTCTCTCTCTCTCTTTTTCCAATAAAATTTTGAGGATACTTGCTTGGTGTTCCAGGTTGGTTTCTTTTTTTCTTCTGAGGTGGTGGTGCAGCTGGGGCTGTTGAAGACGATGGTGGCAATAAGGAATGCTGTTCCTTCATCTGATTCTGATCTTCTCCTCTGAATCCAAAAAGCGATGATGCTGATGAATTTGATTGTGCCATCTCTTACAAAGCTAGCTAGTAGTCCTATATAATATAATTCACTTTTTCTTCTCCAAGTAGTGTCTATATATTCTGCTTCAGCTGTGGCTACAAGTGTACCTCAACTAAATCAGAATTCTTAAAAACCCACATGCAATTTGAGTCCTCTTCAATTCATATCCCCAATCTAGAAATCTTGTCAGAGAAACAAAAAATCTAGAAGGGAGAATACCCAGAAGAGCATGCAAAAGCAGAGAGATATCTGCAATTACTAGTTGAAGAAGAAGGAGGAGAAAAAGAAAGAGCAAAATAGGCCCTCCATGGGCACTCTGCAACTTGATATGATGATTTTTCCTCTCCAAAGGTTGGGTTGTTTTAAATGAGGGGAAAATTTGAGCTTGTGATGATATTAGTGAGTTTCTTCACTGATTTGTTGTCATGCAGATACACCAACACATATACACACGGCATTTTGCTTCCTTTCATTTTTATTTTTTTTTCTCTTTTTTCTTTTCCTCTCTCCTTATTATTCTCTGCCTCTTTTTCCTCTTTCAAAAAGCTTTTCCAGATTTTGCTCACATCTCTGTTGTCATAAATGAAATTTTTACAAATATGAAAAAGCAAAAATAGAAGAAATTAATTGTAGAGAGAGAAGGTAAGGCCTACGGGTCGGTGGACCCAATCCTTAGCCGCATAACGACATCGGATATGTGAAAGCAGCATGAAACAGCTACACCACTCTCTCTCTCTCTCTCTCTCCATCTCTTGTTTCGTATCTTCTTACTCACTCCCAGACAAACTTTCACTCATCACCCCCAACCCCACTGGACCTCACACACAATTCAAAAGTTAAAAAAAAATTAAAAAAATTAATATTTGATTAAACTAACTAAAACCGTAAATATATTTTTTCTTGGTTTTGTAATTTGGTTTGTAAAGTGTATGTGGGAGAAAATAAAAAGAAAAAACACCTGATGGTTGATTGGGTGAGGGCTGAATGACACTGTTTGTCTGAAATTCAGCAGAGGCAGAGTGTACTGTGGTGTGTTACCGTTTAGGGTCACTGACATGGAAAGGGCAAAGAAAAATTAAAAGGGCTCTGAAGCTCTCTTTGCCTTGTTTGGCTGACTTGGGTTTGGTGTGTGTGTGCTTCTGTTCTGTTCTGTTCTTGTATGCATGCAATGCAATGCAATGGCTGGTTGGTAGTCCTTTGCTTTAGAGTCACATCATATGGTGAGGGTCACCACAAGAGGGCAATTTGGTCATTTTCGAATCAAGGGAAAAAAGAAGAGTGGGGCAAATCACAATCAGAAGACCCAAGAAAAGACCTAATCCAACCACTATAGATAAACAAATCACACAGAATTTTTTAGAATCAGGGTGCACTTGATAATCTCACTGCCTGTCTCCTACTTTCAGGAGACAGATTAATTCTAGGCCGTTGATCATGTGGAAAAAGAAAAAAATCACTGTGTGTGTCAGCCTGGATCTTACCTAAGGTAATACCGAGCAAAGGATCATAAAACTGAAATGTGTGCTTTTCAGGAATTATCAAGTCTATTGACAGCGATAGTTATTAATATTATTCTCAAACTTTTTAATTTATGAAGACAGTTTTTATTCCATTTCTTCGCGCTGTTGTCTTTTCTTTAAAACGTTAATATTATTTTATTTATTGATAATGTTTCGACAAAGCAACCAATGGTTGCGAAGGACGCTGTCATTCTTTGAAATAATGACAGCTTAACCATCAATTAGATTTTTGGGGATTGATGTTAATGTGAGATTAAAGGGTCTTATTTTTCGAGTCATAAAGGATTCAACTTATATAGTAGGTCATTATTATAACTTTAAGCAACTCTTCTAATTCTAACTACCGTATATATAGTTGCTCTCCGTTTTTTAACCAACGTAGAGTAAAACTAGTAGCTGCACAGTTGAGCCCTAGTTCTGATTCCTAATATAATGACCTAAATAATTAATGTGCTACTTAAACCCACAAAATACAACAACATAGCCTTAAATAGAAAATGGACAAATCTTATAATATCAAACAAATTAACACATATTTGTTTATATGATATTATTATAATCAGGTAATGTTAGTTTTCGAATTCTTAATCTGACCTCCTCTACTTTAATTTCAACACATATACAGCTAAATTAGGGATTTAACTTTATCTTCCAATTTTTAAGTTTTTTAAAAGTTTCATAAAATTTATTTCTAAAATAGTCAACCTTTGACAAGCATATAAACAGGCCAACAAAGTTATACTTTAGCCACCTTTTTTCTAGACTTTTTACTGTGAAACCCATATGGTATGGTATGGAAGTTGGTGAAGTTATAAAGTTGATGCCGCTGGCTATCAAATCTTAACACCGATCGATTTAATTCAGCTGATTTTGAAGTTGAATAAGAAAGAGTCATAAAGCAAATGTAACAAATCGTTTTTTTAATAATGAAGTCCCCATCATCGTTTTCCTTTGTTGGTTTCTATTCTGTTGCCATTCTTGTAGACAAACTTCCAAAGTACAAGAAACCAAATTGAAAAAATTTAAAGAATTATGATGTGTGATATAAAAAGATAAGAGCCTGCATCCGTAACTGTACCGGTTCATTGTTTAGTCTTAAAAACTTTAAAAAATTCAGCCATAGGGATACAAAAGCAGTCAAACAAATTAAATAATAATATGCTAGTTTCTCACTCAAAACCTGCCCAATATTGTATACACATCACACTCAAACGATCAAAATTTTCAATTTAATTATAGGCAAGCAATATAAGTATTAGTAAAACACCAAATTGAAGAATAAAGAAAAATGTTAGTGTCATCATTTTGTGAATGTATTTATGAATTGAAGGCGTTACTTTATAATCAAGATTAAAGGAAATAGACAAGGACAAATTCAATTCGGTGAGAGTGTTTGTAGTGACAAGTCATATTAGCTGATGCTGCTAAGCCTGCAACACGAAGACGATGGTCTCATTCAAAAGAGGGACACGCACGCACCCATATAGGATTCAACACTGCGGCGGCGTTTTCTTCTTACAACAAAAAAAACTAGCTAGCCTTGTCTTTTCTCATAGTTTCTCCTCTGTCCTCTTTACCAACTACGATCCAAACTGATTTTCTCACTCACTCGGCCAGGCATTGAAAATGGTCAAATACTTGTTTTGGTCATTTCTGGTCAATTTGTTATTGCTTATTGGAGCTACACTACACAATATGTATTGACAAGAGAATATTTTTGGATACTATATGGTTTCTTTTAGGACCCAATCTAGGGTTATATATGTTGGACTTTTGTTATTTAAGGTCCTGTATCTTGGACTTTTTTATTTTGTAAATGTCCTGATAGATAAATGGTCCTGACCTTTTTTGTTTTGGTCGAAAATATTTGTAGAGTTTGAACTTTGTAGAGTCTCAGTAGGTCAAATGGGTCGAAGCCCATAATATCCCAAAAACGAGCTAGAGCCCATATTGAAATGAAAAATATGAAAGTATGAAATGGAGTAGAAACTACAAACCCACGCGATATTCTTTTGTATTATTTTCTTAAAAAAACAAATAGCATATTGAAAATATTTTGATATAATTTAAATATATTAATTACACCAATCTTCTGGGTGAAATTCACTCTGACTAGCTAGTACTGAAGCTAGAATTGTTTATTATATCGATGGGGGCGATGCAAAGAGTTTAGTATAAAAAAAGAACCTATCTAATATCGTTGTATATTCTCAGCTTCTACCAACGTAATAGTGTTTTTTTCTTTCTTTATTATGTTGATTTTATTAATAGATATTAATTACATAAATAAATATGTTCCTACATAGATAATTTATATATTACACGTCTACCAAAATAAAATTTCTAAATTAAAAGGAAAATGGACATTTCAGAGGGCTTCCTTTCGCCACCAACATTTTTCGTGTGATTTTGTAATGATTTGAAGTTCAACGGAAATACAAAAGCGCATTTCTAAATTCTAATTTATACACAGCGCAGAAGAAGAAACACAACGCAGCTTAGTTAGCTCTACTCACTCGCTCAATGGAAGCCTTATCTCCTCTACTACACTACTGTACAATCCCTTTGTTTCCCCTAGTATAAATATAAATGGAGATTTCTTCATTCCCTAGCTTCAGAGCAGTTTCCAATCCTTCGCTATTCCCATTCTCTCCGAATCAAGTTTGTTTCCGATGCCACCTTCTTCGTCGCCGCGATTATGGCCTTCGTTGGAGTCGCAATTCGAAACCGTTTCTTCGGATCAGGATGTGCTCGGCGAAAGGTTCTTCGTCGAACGGTTATCGCGGAATCGAGAACGGAGAAACGAAAACACCTGAGCTCATCGATGTCATCGGCATTGGAAGTAGGAAGGATGCGGTCATAGATTTCTGCTTGAAATCGCCGCTTCAGTTGTCATCGCTGCGATTTTGGTAATCGTTTAGTTTCCGTCATTGTTAATTCGAGATTTTATTTTTAATCAGCGCGGAATTCGGTGATTTACGAGAATACATTGTCTTTACTTGAAATCGTTCGACTATTGAGGCTTGTGGTTTGAATTTTCGGATACGGCATGTTCTCTAATTTGAATTAAGATCCAAGTCTTGTTCATGGAGTATAATTGTTTTTGGTATTGAATATTTGTTGATGCTCAAGCTTCGATGCTGAAAAGAAAGTAGCAAATCAGTGTGGTGTTGTTAGTTGTTACGGTCATCTAAGTTCATAATGATTTTTTAGCTGGCAACATGTTATGAAAAGTTGTCTGATAGTTTTCTATTGTTATTACCGCTGATTTTACTAGATGTGAGAGTTGAAATTATTCGTCATACGATTTTCTACTCTTCGGTAGCATGAACAGGCGAAATCCTAATATTGTAGTTGTTTTTATATCCTGCTAGTTTCCTGTTGTTATATTCTCTCATTTTACTAGTTGTTAGAGTAATACCCTCAGCGGTTAAGATTTGATCTAAAAGACAAAGTAAGAATGGACAAGCACTGTCAATGGTTTGTTTGTGCCAGATGTTAAATAGAGCATCACTTCAGAGTGCGTAAGAAATTATTGCTGGTTTAAATTGTTAAATTATTTCTTAAGTTTCAAATAAATAAAACAATTTATACTGAAATTAGTTTCTAAAACGTTTCTTCTCATTATGAATCTGTCTTAAGATATCAATCTTCTGCAGGAATATCCTTATGAAAGAATCGGAAGAGGTGCAATTACAACGGAGATCAAATGAAGAAGGTTTTCCTTTTGACTTAATATTACTGAAATTTTTTGTGATCCTGTGGTTCTTATCTCTGTAGGTTAATAGAGAAAAAATTACTGGCATATATTTATTCAGTGCTATAAAATGTTACTTAACATTTACATTATTCATTTCTTTTCAATTTATTCCAATATTATGGATTTCACTAGCAAAATTGGAGTTTAATCCTCAAATTAGATGACATAATATACCACTAATAGTTTTTTAATGAAAGTTCATACATGCCACATTTTGTTCTCTTTTGTTAAAAGGTATTTAATCACTCACTCATAATTTTGGTTATTTTTGCAGAATCTTGTCCAACAATCGTCAAAACTCCAGTATTTGTGAAGTCATGCTCAAAGACTATTGTCCTTGTTTGTACATTCCTTACCTTAAAACTCTTGTACTTAGACCTTTCTTTCAACAAAGTTGCCTAGTATCTGAGTGAACTAGCTTGCTTTATCCCATTCAGCTGATGATTTTGTGAAGTGCACATAAGTAAACTGAGCTGCTTAAATTTGTTATATATCATCATATAATTAATAATTTAATATGCTTTATTTGATTATTCCAGACAGAATTTGTGAACGTAGTCTAATGTATGACCTTTTCCCCCTTCATCATTCTTCTTTAGGTGGCCAGTGCAGGATATGGATTGGACCTCACTGTTGCAGTCGATATATTTGAAACTTTGAGATCCACTAATATATTAGCAGTTGCTGTAGTTTTGAAGCCTTTTAGCTTTGAAGGGTTACGACGACAAGATGAGGTGTCATATGTGCTTTGTCTGATATAGTTCTTTATCTTGATGCTGATGACATAAGAATTCACAAATTCGAAACAATCTTTGATCATTTGTTTTTAAACATTTTATCATTTCCACATGCAATATGATGAATATTTCCATGGGCTCAGCATAATCAATTATCACCACAACTTTGGAAAATGCCACTGAATGTGATTAGACATTTTATACATTTTTGGTTGCATTATTGCTTGAGATTACTTGATTTGATTGATTAATCATTGATGTCTTGTAGTTAAAAGCATTTTGTGTTATATAATTTGTCTGTATGATGAATTATTTAACTCTCAGGTGAAAGCTTTGGTGGGGAAACTTAAGGAGCACACAAATTTACTTATAGGTGAGGACTGATGAGCTATGTTTCCTATGTTTGAATCTTAAAATTTGATTCTGTAAACTTTATTATGGTTTGTTGCTTTTGTCTATTTGGGTTTAGTACTTAAAGGGAACCTTTTCTTTTAGCTGAGAACATTGTAATCATCACAATGTCTTGGAAATTTTGTTAAAATATATTGTTTTTGCCTAAGTCTGAAGGTGAAGTTTCCTGATTTATTCTGCAAGACTGTTGAGGCATTATAAATAATTTTCCGTTGAGCAGTTAATACCTACTGAAAAACACAAGACAAGTGCTGCTCAAGTTTTTCATTGTAGATAATTTTCCGTTAAATACTTTTACCATTAACAGAACATGTTGTAACAACTGTGCATGCTACTTTCTTAATTAGGTGTGGTATTTTGATATAATAATTTTACGTGATGCTTTTATTGACATAGCTGTGATATGAAATTGGAATAGCAGGAGAAAAAAAATTATATTTACTTTGGATAAGATTGCCTAAAGGCTAATGAAAATTCTGAAATATTGCTCACCTTTGTTGATATGTGGCACAGAAATTGATGTTGATGCACTGCTCAAAAAAGACTTGTTGACTTTAGATGAGGCTATGAAGACTGCAAATAATGCAGTCTTGTTGGCTATAAAGGCCATATATGCATTAAAATCTGTAAGTTATAATTTTTAGTATATTTTCAGCTGTTTGATACTATAGAATCATATGATAACATATGGATAATTTTGCAGGAGATGCACAGAAAACTCATAGATAGATTGCATGATGGCTTGAAAGAAGCCAATACTTTGGAAGTAAATAAAGTATGTTTCTATTTCTCTCTCTCTCTCTCTCTCTCTCTTAATGTTTGACTTTTTTTACCATCAAAGTTACTTGATACCCTTGTTTTTATTTTCTTGAAACACAACCAAATTTGAATATCTATATGTTATTTTTTTCTAATCCAATTTTCATGTTCCGAAATCATTTCACCTCATTCCTTTCAAAAACTAATGCTACTGTGTACAGATGTTGCAATGCTATAAAGAAGCAGGGATTGGATTTGGAGCTGCACATAACATCAAAACCTCAATTTTGCAATCTACTTTTGAGTGTCCTTTCCTTGGTGTTCGGTTGAAGGTATCACCCATTTTCCGCATTCATGCATAATAAGTGTAATATTTTCATTGTTGACAGTTTTAAAAATTTAACATGCATTGCCTTTTCTATTAAATGCTGATGTTGCTTTTCCTGATTTTTTGCCCCTCTATCATTTCTTCGGTGTAGACTGTAGAATGTTTCCTTCAAATATTTATGTTAAACTATTGGAAGTTTCAATTTTACTCTTCAGGTTGTATTCTGGTTCCTTTTCTGACTCTATAAACTTGTAATGGTCACTATTTTTTTTTCAGGATCCAAATAGCGTCATTATATGCATTCTTGCTAGTTCGGTACCCATTAATGATAGCGATATAGCAGCCTTTGTGTGTACATTCCGTCAAACTACAGCATATACGAGGGATATTATAATATCAACAGTCTATGAGCCAAATATCGAGCCCAACCTTCTGATAACAACTATCCTTGCACTTGGGTAAGTACTTGACAGGAATGCTTGCTGGTTGCTGGTAAACCTTTTTTTTTTTTACAATATTTGGGGTCCATGCTGCCAGTAATTTCTGATAGATTTTCCCTTTTTTTGTAAATATCAGTGTAAATGTGCAACAATCTTCCCAGAATGGTGGTATATTGTCCAAACTAGCCATGCATTTTCCCCGCGTTTTTAGCTTTTGGGGGAGGCCTTATCAGCAACAAGTTCAGGCAGGTAAAGAGAATGCAATATCTCCTCAGGAAGTGATGATTTCTTATGAAATTGAGGAGGAACCAAGCAGAACAGATTTCGTCGATGAAAACTTAAAGTGTGATGAAGAGTTCAAGCCAGCAGTGAGCAGCAACAGCTCAAAGTTGCTTTCTTCAAGGTTCTCTCTATCTTACTTTCTCTCTACCCCCATGAACACCCCATTTTTAGTTTTATTTTTTTGTTGATAAATTTTATCCTGCTATTTCACTTTTTCCATGTTGGTTTCTAAACTGTAACAGGGTTTCTGAAAAAGAAGAGGAAGTTTTATTTGACACAGTAGCCAAGTATTCTACCCTTTATGACTCTATTACGGAAGGAGGTAATTTTGAGAGAGATGGAAGATTTGATTGCTTTGTGTCAGACTGTCAGTGCAATTGAACAATTGTTGAATAATTTCTTTATCGGTTGTTCTTTTGTTCAATTTCCAATTAAGTTGCATTAGGTGACTCTGCTTTTCAAAGGGAGCAACTTGAAAACTGGAATCTTGGTCCTGGATATGAGTTGGCAAAGGAGTGGGCCCAAGAAAGGGGCGCTGATGCTACACCCATGGTAGATAATCTAAGCATATTCCACCTTCCTGTTGGTGTGAAGCCTTCAGAAGATTTGAAAAACTGTTCAAAAGTTTCATCTATGACTAAACAGCTTGAGCAAGAAGCTGTTAATGATGTGAAAGTACCAACTGTAAATGGGGGTATGTCGTCTTGGAATGCAGTGACTGATGCTAGTTTGGAAGCAGTTAAGGGATTTGCATCTTCACTTCTGAAGGGAAAAGATGTTAATAAACCAAAGAAGCTTGGAGTACTATCTAATCGTGCTGCATCTATGCTGGTAATAATGAATATGAAATTTGTCGACGATATATATTGGTGCCTATATTCCAAAATTGAACTTAAGGAAAAATTATGTCATTAGCTGATATTTTAGAAGTCTTGAGGACTTTACTGGTGACTAAATATTTTTCACACAGGAGGCTGAACGTGATTTATCGAAGAAGTGGAGTCCTCTTGTAGAAATGCAATATAGGGGAGGAAGATACAAGGGACGATGCCAAGGAGGTCTACCTGAAGGAAAGGTAAATTCTTGAAGATATTTCTTCTTGCTAGAATCTGGTGGTATAAGTTTTATCTTTTTATTTTTTCTTCCATGACATGCTGAAGAGAATAACTACATTAAATGGAAATTTTCAAACAGGGGCGTCTTGTTCTTCAAGATGGAAGTATATATGATGGTTTATGGCGCTATGGTAAGAGATCAGGTCCAGGCACATTCTATTTCAAAAACGGAGACATGTTTCAAGGATCATGGAGGGATGATGTTATGCACGGCAAGGTTTGTACCTTTCAATGTTGACCTCTCAGTGATGATCGTTGAAGCTAAAGATGAAGCAAAATAATTATCATGCTAGAGTAGGATCAACTTGAGTCTTAGCAATGGTTACACCTTCACATGGAAAAAGTGACTTGTTCAACTTATCTATCCGATGACTATACTATGTTCGGTTTTCCGTTTAGAAATTCCAAATTATGGCTTGGACAAAAGCTATACAAGAGAGAAACTTTTATCCAAACCATAGTTGAGGATTTTTAAATGGGAAACCAAACATGGTATTGGTAATTATCATGTTGATCTTGTATGCCAATTCATCTAAATTTAAACAGCTATAAATATTTATTTTCATTTATGAAGTGTATGGGACATTATAATACTGGATAGCACAACAATCTTTGTATGCAGGGCTGGTTTTATTTTCACACTGGTGATCGGTGGTTTGCAAACTTTTGGAAGGGAAAGGCAAATGGTGAGGGGCGGTTCTACACCAAGTCCGGGGATGCCTTCTTTGGGAATTTCAAAGATGGATGGCGGCATGGCCAGTTTCTCTGCATTAATGCCAATGGAACAAGGTATAATTTGTTTGTCTTCTTGGTTTTGTTGTATGTTCATGCTTTCTAATCTTATCAGCATGTTGGCTATGTAAGTTTCCTCTCCAAACAGCATATATATGGCAACCATTAGGTTTGCTTTCTGTTAAGTATGATATTGACATATGAATCTGATAGTTAAGTGGAAAAGGAATTTGTGCATTCCATGGCTTTATGAGCATGTCACCCAATTGACTTCCGTTGTGTGCGACTGCCATGTGAACAGGTATATTGAGATTTGGGAACAAGGTGTTCTCTTAGACATCCAACATTTAGACAGGTAACCAAGCTGGATAAATACGGTACCTATAGTGTTATTATTACTGTGAATCATGTCTTGTTTTTAACCTTTATGATTGTTTTTCATTTCCTTTAATTCACTTATGTTGTATAATAGCTGCTAGTTTTTCTTTTTTTCTCTCCATAATTATAATTAGCTGTTAGTTGTCGACACCGTTATGTTCTCTTCATTTTATTTTATTTTTTGCCAACACGCCAGTTTAGCCTGTCAGTACTTTTCCATATTCTTTTTTCTTTATAGAATTTTCTGCAATCTGTACATTTCGGCGTTTGATTAATAGGCTTTCATATTTCTAAAGTACTTCCTGTTAGTGTGAGGATTTACATCAACACTTCCCATAATAACATACTTGACTACTTAGTACTTGAGCACATATATGGCGAAGAAAATTGACTATTTTTTAATTGATTTTATCGTACCAAACATGTATCATGTCAGCGTATTTAAACAAAAAATACTCAGCCTTTTTTGTCATTTTCTTAATGAAGTCGATAGTTATAAAATGGTCTAGTTGCATAAATGTCCTCTGCATATTAATCTAATCGTAAATTTTTTAAAATAGACAAATGAAAAAAGGTCTGAGAGAATACAACTTTTGATATTAGAAAATATTTATTATAAATTATATGCAAGAATATATTTTTCTCATATTATCACACCATAAAAGCAAAAAATAGACAATTGGCTAACAAGGGATTTAAAAAATTAATCAGAAAGGCTTCACCAAGTTGAGACCCACCAACGTTGACATTAACTGAATTTTGGTCAAAATTGATTTTGCAAAACTGAGTTGGTAAACAATTACCGTTTGTAAATTCTAATCTAAACATATTGTTTAGCAAAATATAATTCAATAAACGTATGAGGATTAAATCAGGATGCATGAGTGCATTTTTTATACTAGTTCATGATTTTTTTTCAAAAAGTTGTCATAAAATCACTTTAGAGATTGATTTTATTTTGTGCATTTGTTATACTAGTTCATGATTTTTTTCATAAAGTTGTCATAAAAACACTTTAGAGATTGATTTTATTTTATTTGGTATAATTTTTCTCTACACAAACGTCTAATCAAATAATTATATGCAAAATTTTCAAGTTAACAACTCCCCGTGTCAAACCTTTTTTGTGATGTTTCCCGAGCTCATTCAAGCTCGAGCTCAAGCTCGCCTTGTCAGAAGCTCGCGAGCTGATCGAGCTCGACGAACCAGTTCGATTAGGCATAATTATAACCTATTTTGACTAAAAATAATAATATTGATTAAATTAATAATCAAATTATCCAACAACCAAATCAACATAATCAAATCAACAAAATAATAGTTTTAAATTTAAAAAAACAAAACTCATTCAAATATCTTAAAATTCTTCAATTCTTTATGCAAATATTATTAATTTATTATTATTATTAATTTTATTATTAATTATTATCAATTTATTATATGAAATATATCGAGTTAGCTCACGAGCTAATAAGTCGAGCAGGATAAATTTCAAGTTTAACTCGTTTTAATAAACGAGCTTAAATCCAAGCTCAATCTTAACTCATAAGCTCTTAAACTCAATTAAACAAGTCATAAATAAGTCGAGCCCGAGTTGGCTCGACTCGCGTCCACCCATATACGATATATAAAACATTTTATATAGATATAAGATATTGCAAAATCAAAATTAAATTAAATTAATATTTTATCCCTTTTCATATAAAAATTTAAGTTAAATTAATGTTTCATCCGCATACCCTATTTTATTCCTGGTGCTACTAACTTTTCAGTTTTCACCAAAAAAAAAAAGAAATAAAATAAAATAAAAACAGACCAAAAACTAGAAGATGTCAAGATACCAATCAAGTTATCCGAACATCCTCAATCATTTGTAACATTACAATAATGCCATCCCTCCGGAGGCGACGCGGTTTAAAGGACAACTTAAATTAGGTCTAAACTAACAGCCAAATAAGTACACTTGAGTTGCAAAGAAATGAAACTTAAGCAGTAGATTGGTTCAAGGCAGATTGGGGAGGTGGGAGATGAATTGAAGGGGAATATCACAAGATTAAAAATTCGACTTCATTCTAAAAATTCTCTTCCAACTCGCTATCATCTATTTCTAATTTTCTATCTAGTTAGAGGCTGCTAGAGTTTCTCCAAGGCCAGGGAAAATAAACAGAAATACACTACAATGCACAAAATTGTGAAAGCACAGAAAACTTACACCAGGAAGCATTTCAAATCAATGAATTGAAGAGCATTTTACATCTTTCATATTGCCTACTTCACTTTTTTGCAGAAAGGTACTTCATTTAAAAAGTTATTTTAGCAAAATTGATTTTTTCTATTCAGACCTATATCTAACCTTTCATCCTTGAGCACTGTTGAACTTCCACATCCACATATGAGAAATGTAGCATATGCAGTGGAACTTTAATATTGAACACTCTTCTCAGGTGAACCACGGAACTTGAGATCATCAAGGCTGAGGAAAATTTTCACACCAGTAAGAGCACAGTAAAGAAAAGGAAAACAATAAAGAGTAGTTCCAGAAAACTGAAAACAAGGTTACATTATGAATGGAAAGGCTTGAGTATATGGCCAACCTGCATTTATGAGGAACCCTCCAGGCGACAACTGACAATCTCTTCAAACTTGGAGGCAAGGACAAATAATGTTTCCAGTCCTGAAGCATAATTCTAAGATCGTGAAGTTTGCTTTCCATGCCAAAGCAACAATTTGCGTGCATAGTACAAACTTGATTTAAATCCCTACTTGGTTCACAAAGCCCACCAAAATTAGCTGTATCCAAGAATTTCATCTTAAGTCCAATATCAGTAATGAAAGGGTGAACCTTGATGAAATTGAGGACATCTTGGTCATGGTATCCAGGATAGTTTTCTCGTGAAGAGTACCAGAATTTGTAAAATTCTATTGACCTATTATTGGACTTTACAAAGTTGAACCCTCCATTGGGTTTGTTCTGTACATCCTCAAAGATGCCTGTGAAATGATCACACGCTATCTGGAAATCCGCATCTAGGTGAAACCTTGGAAAAGGATCCCTAAACCACATGACATCAACATCCTATAATAGGAAACAGAAATAAGACACCTTAGAAATGTATCTAGCTTCTTAAATTGATTGTGCAAGTCTTCTCTTTTTTCTATTGTTCTGCTTTCTGGAAGAAGAAAAAAATTGTTGGAAGATACAATATAGCAACCATAAAATACACAGTTAAAAAATTTGCTGCATGAAACTATGTACAGTGTACTTAAATAGTTGCTCTCATTGGGATTCAGATTTGGTAAATTCAAAGGACATTTGCAAAATTTTGATATTTCAGTTACATCAATTCAACTGCAATTAAAAAAATGAAGGTTAGAAGCAGATCCTAGGTTCAGAAAACCGTAAGTGTTTGCAACATCTGTAACTATGAGATGCTTGGAATTTTGGAAAAAGTTAGAAGGTGAGAGAAGGGGAACGGGTATTTTCAATTTTTTATGATAGTATCTGAGGAATAATACTTCCCCAAGATAAGATCTTTTAATTTGTTCACAACCGCCATTGTCAAATTTTACGTTTCCCAATCCAACTAAAACAACATTGCAGCACGCTCCATACCTTAGCCTAAAAGATAATTCCAGTAACAAGCATGAAGCATCTATTATTGTTACTTTTAATGCCAATCAATTAACAAATTAAGAGAATCCAGAGTCAAAAACCAATGACAAAAACAAAAACAAAAACGATCAAAACTTGTGAGAAATGAGAATGTTTTCATGGCTGATATAAAATTAAAGACAAATCAGGCCTAGTGAGCTTGAAGATGTTAGTGATGGGATAAAAAAACTTACTGTGAACACAAAATTGTACCCCATCTCAAGAACAGAACGTAGGAAATCAATCCGTCTCCACATCATCTTCAGGTAGGTAGGAGTCATAAAGTACGCTTCTTCATGAAAGTCATCTTCTTCACTAACAAGAGAAAAGCAATGTGTGTGTAAATCCTGACAACGAGAAAATGCCTTTTGGTCCAATGCAATGATTACCAAATGGTTTAAAAGCCTACGGGTACCATCTCCTATTCTAAAGCTCTCAAGGAAAAGGTCAATGACTGAATTTGGAGCTGCCCACGCTTCATTTAACGTTGTCAAGATAACAGTGTTGTCTTTCATGGCAGCATCATTCAGGATCTTTTCAAGTGGATATTCATTGCTAGTCTGCAGAAGAGCCAATTCAAAATGAAGAAAGAATATATGTATGTATATGATATTACTTTTTCCATGGACAATTTGCACAAATAAACCATTACAGCAAAATAAGCAATCATTCTGAGTGAATTGGTTGGTATATTCTCAGAATATGATTGTAATATAGTAATGTTAATGCAGATTATGCTAACAGAACTAAATTAAACATTAAAGGATCTGTTTTAAAATAAATCACGGTTAGGTTCACTCTAAATTATATGAAAACAACGACTTACGACCCTCTTAGCAGAGGGCAATCTATACACATTTTTCTATGCTGACCTAAAACTCAACATCAACAAGAGCTACATGAATTTAATACAGATAAATCTCCATTTATTTTTAATACACGATGGCGCTTATATGTGGAAGTATGAGCAGCACTTACGAGTTATGAGCTCGCAAAATAGGCTTTGGCAAACTTGACAAATCAGAATTTCGATTTATCTATCATTCGCATTTTAAAGATAGCTTTTCTTCCTCGTATTACTCCACATCAAAACTATTGAACACGCAGAGATTTATATACATATATACATGATCTCATTCTTCTACAAATTCAAATCAAATTTTCTCGAGTGATGCTTCCGCAGGCTCCAATTCAACAAAGTCGATCAATCCAATTTTACATTTATAACTCATAAGTCCTCGATCACTTGGAAATCAGAATTCTACAGAACTTGCTTGCAAATATATTAACTGCCTAAAATTAGTAACACAGATTTAGTCCAAAACAATCCTAATTAGTACGTCTTACTTTGAATTTCGCAAATCACCGCAATCTCTCGATTCTATGCGCAAAATACACCTTCTACAACAAAATGCTCAGAATATTAAAACTCTCAACCAGAAATTACAGCTAAAATTGCATTTGAATCGGTAAAATAATTCAGTAAGCATGCATAGCAACAGAGTTACAAAAAAACGAGCTAGCTAGCACAACTAAATTCAAAAATGTCCTCAAAAGATAACAGTTAAAAATTGCATTCAAATCTGTACAACAATATAATGCGGCATAAGACTACATTCGCTGTACCAGCAAGAGAAAATAGAAATCACGAGTAACACGAGAGAAGAACACGAAGCAAGGGAACGGAACTCACCGTAGCTAGATCTGTGGACGCCGAAGGGAAAATGCTAGGGAAACTAGGAAGCGGATAATAAGATGAACGGAAGCTGGATAAGATTTGGTAGGAATCGATATCTCTCAAGAGAACCAAGCACGAGAGAGACGCGGTGGCGAAGAGGAGCGCGACGGCGAGAGCGCGCCGGAGATGGAAGACCTTGGCATCCGGTACCATGTCGGCGGCGGAATCACCGGCGGCACAGAGATGCATCGTCGCCGTTGAAAACGCTCTCCGGCGTGAAATGAGAGGTGTCAGTTGCTGACGTCATCAACGAGAGAGAGAGAGAGAGAAATAATGAGAGTTTCAGGAGTGCATGGAAATGAAAAGGAACGAAAATGGAAGTAAAGGAGTGAGTGAAGAAGTTTGTGGGAGTTGCAATCAGAGAAAAGGTCGAGATTCGAGGCAAATCCGTTAAGAACGCGGAACGGATACTCGTCTTGTCACGTTCCTGGTGTGATTTGAGGAGGTGTTGTTTTTGCCATTTTTAACTGCTTGCCGACGTGTAATTTTCCCTTTCTAAACAAAAAGCAAATTAAGCTGAACTATGACTTGCTTTATTGTTTCTAACTTTGATTGAATGAATTGGATTAATTATAAATAAAGAGTTTTCCTTCATTTTAAGAAAGAATATCCTTCCCTTTCAATATCCTTCCCTTTCAATATCCTTCTTATTATCATTGGTCGGTGTTTGGTACCAATGGTAATAACTGGAGTGAAGGAAAAGCCAGCAGTAATTGGAGTGTGGGAAAAAATAACTTGCTAGCTCGCCCAAGGAAGAAAAATGACATGTCATATTGTTGTTGGCTGGATTGAGGATTGATACAAGAGAAAGAAAAACTAAGCAATAAAAATAGTAGGATGTATCTATTTTATGAGTTATATGTTTAAATGTATAAATAACATTTATCTTGAAATTAAATATAATGCCACATCGTCCCTCCTGCAATGTTTAAGTGTACTTTTTACTTGGTTAATTATTTCTTTTTGCAGAGAATTACTCGTAGAATTAAGTAATCAGATTATCAACTTTTAACATTATTATTAATTTTGCTATATGTCCGCATAAGTTTGTAAGAATCATGCACAAAATACATCATTGTTTGAAAATTGTATAAGATTGTCGGAGATTATGTAAGAGCTTAATTTTTTTTTTTTTGGTTATATGTAAGAGCTTAATTTATATGCACATTTAATCAATATGGTATAATCATATAAATTTTATTATTAATTTTTACATTTCACTATTAAAAAAAAGTTATTTTTGCTTGTGTGATACCACTCAATTAGATATCAATAGGCTATGAAAATAGATCAAATTTATTGGGTCAACTCTTTTATTCCTAAAAAAAATAAGCATCAGATCAAAAAATTTTAAATCTTTTAACTTCAACTTATTTATAGAATGATTTGTTTAATCTACGAGTTAAATGTGTTAATTCACCGGGTTCGCACCTTCGCGGTCCAGACCGTTATATCCGTTTATTTTAATTTTTTAAAAAAACTAAGAAATTCTTACTTCATTTTTTAACACATGAGAAAACCAATTGTTGTCTTTGTACAAGAACATTAGTATATTGATTTTTAGTTTAGTCCTTTGTTAAATGTCAATATTATTATATATTTTTTATTATTTAAATTAAATGGCATGTAATGATATTTAATATAGGTTAATAAGTTTATTATACATTTAATAAATTTATGTTTTGTATACTACAATATCCAACTTACCCATTATCTATGGAGGTTGATAACTTGATATACATGCCAAGGAAAAATGTTTTTTCACTCTATTTGAATGGAGACACCCATTAATAAGTAAATTAAATAAAAAATAATAGAGAGATGATAAATTAAATAAAAAAAAAAGTAAATATTGAACCTATATTGAGAATGAGACGGTTAGAAATATAACATTATCCTACGATTCATTAAGCGCATACCACCAACCTCAACGAGGATTTATGGTTGAATTTACAGATCGCCCACCAAAGAGGGCTCCCCAAGATTCGAACCCAAGCCACGCCTAGCGTGGGCAGAAGACTGAACCAGGTGTGTCAACCCTCATTGGCTTCGTTAAGCTATTATTACCATCATATATTTCTCCCTACTTAACTTAAAATACACACTACACTCTTGTCTAGTCTTTCTCTTCTCATTTTTCTTTTTCTCTTTCTCGTGTAAATTCCGATTGTATGTCTTGTATGATATATCATTAATATATCAATATTAAGTTTATCTGATTATAATTTCATTTCTTTAATTAAAGAAGAAGAAAGAGTTAGCCAAAAAAAGGACTTTTTCTTCAAAGAAATTCAAGAAAAGAAAATTATCAGCAGGTTGAGGCGAATCCCGATGTGGAACGCATCAGAAGTAGCATTAGTGGATTCCAATATGGAATTACACCAGTAATGTATTGAGAAGCACGCACTTGCATAGTGAGAAAAGATTATTGTGTATTCAATATTAAACGTCCAAGGTAATGCTCCAATTACAAAATCACTCTGTATTCAAATCATTCGATCAACATAATAATAATGAGAAAATACACCTTCCTATAATAATTCAATTATAATTCTCGAGTTCTGATGTTTCTATATTTCTTGTCCTTTCTTACTCTCTCAATTCTATGTTACACGTATTTTGAGTTGATTACTGAAGAATAAGTTTAGAAAAATCACTGATCCAAGACATCAAAAGCATTAAATTTCCCTCATCAGCAACTGAATATGCGAAAATCTCATTGTATTCTGTTGTTGAACATGCATGATCGCAGATCCAAAAGTTAGGGCAGTGAGCCGCCAGCATTCATGTTCTTTTCGCGTACCATTGTCTTGACAAACAGCTCGCCAGCCCTGTATGACGATCGCACCTGCAAAATCATGTCATTGCATCAGTTTAATGAAGAAGATCAGAGGCAGTTAGTTTGTACTTAGTAGCACAATACATGTTATTACTTCTACACGGAAGATTTGGCATTGTTGTCACTTCACCACATGCATATATGTCTTTAAGTCAAGTCATCAAGAGAAGTGAACAATCAAATTCTAATGCATCTTTTAAGAGCTTACCAGTGGTCCGCTGGCTACATATCGAAAACCAATAGACTCCCCATATTCTTTCCAGAAAGCAAACTTCTCAGGAGTAACATACTCTTTGACAGTCAAGTGCAAGGGAGTTGGCTGCAATAATAACATCTTTTGAATTAATTATAAGCCGCGAGAATTTGACAACCAGGAAAAAAGAGGCATTGCAAAGAGTACTGTCATCCGAGCCACCCATAAAGTAGCCTCATATAGATTCCATAGAACAAGTAATAGAAACTTAAAAATAACAGGATGATGTGAAAGACTAGCATCATAAGAAAAGGATTAAATTGACTAACCTGCAAATACTGACCAAATGTCAGAATATCGACATCTATGGCCCTTAAATTATCCATTGCTTCCTTCACCTCATCATCAGTTTCTCCAAGGCCCAGCATTATAGATGTTTTTGTTATCATACCCTCCTTGCTACGTTTTGCATGGTTTAGAACTGACAAGCTTTGCTCATACCTGCACCCATACTACATATAAGAAATAGAAACTGAGCAGATGGTGATTCGGAGTAGAGAAACACCAGCCAAAGGAAATAATGCGTCTGTCTTTTTTCCAGCAAAAGAATTATATCTTTCAGCTTTTATTTTGCTTTTAAAGTAAATAATGGCTGATATTGTGACAAAGCAATCGGACCAGCAATGCAACATACCCAGCCCTAGGGTCTCTAACTATTCTTTGGAGCCGTTTGACTGTTTCAATGTTGTGAGCAAAAACGTCTAAACCCGAGTGCACCAGAGTTTCAACAGCCCTCAGATCACCCCGAAAATCAGAGGTCAAACACTCAACCATGATCTCAGGTTTGAAATTCTGCAAAAGCATCCATAAAGTTAACACTCAAACTTGCAGGTATTTGCAATTTGCATTGCATGCCTTGTAAAGGGCATTACGAAACAACATCACAACTTATCGCCGCACCTTCATAGCTTTGACGGTCTGAGCAAAATGCCCACTTCCTCCATCTGGCAGATCATCACGATCTACACTTGTTAGAACAATATAATCAACACTGCAAAAATAGGCAACTTACAATTAACATGAAAATGAGATTTAACAAATTGCAACAAAAAGCATATAGAGAACATCACCACCATAAAGACTACACTTGTTAGCATAAATAGCACAGAGAATATACACACCCCCAACTTGCAATGGCCTTGGCAGTATTTTCTGGTTCCATTGGATCAGGAGGTGCCGGGTTTCTGCTAGTCTTCACAGCACAGAATCTACATCCACGGGTGCAAGTATCCCCAAGAAGCATAATTGTAGCAGTAGCAATGCCATCCCCACCTCCATTCCAACACTGTCCATAAGAATCCAAAGCTCAAAACTTTAAATTAACACTTTAAAAAGAAGCATCCTAATGCTCAAACCACGGCACAACAGAAGCATCTTAATACTCCTTCATTTTTTTCGTTCCTTATTTCCTAAAGCTACTTCCTCAGCGACCCCATTAGACACAGAAGAAGGCTAATAACTTGAGGTCACATTTATACAATTACACCTCAAAGAAGTAACTTAATACTCCTCCATTATTATTTTTCTGCCTCCTCATGTTACCTTCTGAGCCTACCCATTAGAGAGACAACGAGAAAAGCTAGTATTTGAGTGGTGATTTCACTGAAAGAGCAATAATTAAAGAGAAAAAAAGAAAGGAAAAAGAGGGAAAATTGGAACCTCTCCAATGTTGGGGCACTGAGCCTCCTCGCAAACAGTGTTGAGCTTCAAATGGGACAAAGATTCCTTAATCTCATGGAACCTTTCGCCTTGTGGAGCTTTCTGCCGCAACCACTGTGGCTTCTTCACGTTAGGGTCTCTGCCAGTGTAAGGCCCCAACCCACCAGGGTAGGGCCCACTCTTGTGCTCCGATTCCATCAGCTTCGCCGTCGGAGGGGGCGAGTGCGGCGAAGTGGACAACGATGAATCCGTGGCGTCGCATCGAATTGACGTGGTTGGGTTCAGGAAACGGCACCGTTTAGAGGATGCGGTGGGAAGTTGGGCAGAGAAGGAGATCGAATAAGGAGGCTTGAAAAGCGATTGCTGAATCATTCTTTAACTTTAGTTTATAGTGTGAATGTGAAAGGGTTTGGGAGAATGAAAATGGTGGTATTAATTGCAGCAATGCAGCATCAAGCGGAGACAACAAAGGATCCCAATGTTCCACATGCAGTTGGAGTGGTAGGTTGGTTTTGTTCTTGGTTGCACCGTTGGTTTTTCCGTCCGGTCCAAATTACAATTATTTATTTAATTAATAATTTTTCATTCTGAGTTGGAAATTGTAGGAATGACTTGAGTTGATTATTAAGTTTTTTTCAATCAATTAATGGTCTATAGTTATTTTTATATGGATGTAATGAGTTCAAAAACATACCCTAACTCTAAAAAATGTGCTATAAAAAAAAGGTGCTATAACCTACATATCCACAACATTCAATCTGTTAATCTTTATGAAATACTATCTTCTGAATAGTTAATTCCTCTAAAATGTGATCCTGGATATCACTTCCCTCAAAGTGCACAAAAATATATAAATAAAAGAGTACAAATCAACTGTAACTCAACTCAATGGGCAAAAAATATGCTATTAGTCAATCATTGAGCACACCAAACGAATGTTAGCAGGAAATTCTTAGTTGCTAACCAGAAAATTATGTTGTCTAGGCGCTGCATCAGAAAACGAAACATGCCTAACTGCATAGACCATTCCGGTTGGCATTGAAACTTTAATGAGAGAACTTCTTAAGCCCATTATAGAAAAGGCAGAACAATGAGGATGATCAAAATTTTGTTAATTTACTAGTTACAACCTAAGGAATGCTCTACTCTAAATCATATTAACAGTTGAGAACTAGAATTTCCTTTTCTTTTTCCTATCTTTGCTATTGGTATTGTTGATAATCATGAGTATACAAAAAGAATGGGCATAATTACAAGTGCCAAACATTGAATTCTTATATTCGCAGCAGCACTGTCCTGCATTTTGTCTTCAGAGAAGCATATTCAAGTCAGACAAATCATCCATAGGAATGTCCAGGCCAAACGCATCATTGTCTGGTAAACCATCCTCATCAATGTTCAACCATGAGTCCAGGTCCTGATCGCCATCAAGTTCATTGGCTACGCCAAAATCTATGGAGTCTAATTCATGCAAGTTTGCAAAATCCTCGGGCTCCGCAGTTTTACCATGACCATTGGGGACAGACTCCACTGTACTTTTCCTGTTGCTACCACTGGGAATCACTTCATTAGAGCCACCAGCCAATTGATGCTCAGTGCCAGTATTTTCCACCAACTTGCTATGTAAACCATTTCCAGAAGTAGATAGTTGTGATGCCTTCTGTTTGGGCTTTGCTCTTGTTTTACGCTCACCCCTCGCATTTCCTGCAGAAGAACCACCAGCTTTTCCGCCAGAATTTCTAAAAGAAGCATCTCTGTCCCTCTGGCTCTCTCTTTCGCTCCTCTTTCCCTTTGCTTCACCCATGAAAGAATTGCCAAGAGTTGAAGCAGATCTCAGAGAAGCAGCACCACAACCACTGACATCATCAAGCAACACTTCCTTTTTCTTCCCCCTGTTTATTATTGGTCCAGTTTTGGCAAAATCCAGATCAGAGGGGTTGTTTAGATTTCCCAACACATCCTGCTCCTTGTTAGGGAACAAACATGCAGGAGCAGCAAATAGGGCATCCTTAATAGCAGGCTCCAAAAAGCAACTGGTCCCAGTTTCCTCAAATTTCCGGCATCTAGCAAGAGTCCTCTTCATGAAAGCCAAAGCAACGGGCCTTGCAACCTTAGTAAGCCCATTTCTTGCAGCGCTACTTCCACGGGTGGCCTATCAACATTAGAGAGGGTCATTTCACAGTGCAAATCAGTTATACCTTAACTCTTTCATAACAAAACCACTATCACAGCATAATCTTGAAAAAATCTCAAGCACATGTGAATGCTACTTATATCTCTTTCCCAAAAATAACCTTTAGAATAGCTCTATTCAATTGCCACATCAAACAACAAACAAACCCATCGAAAAAGCAACAGGAAATAAGCACAGCAAAAAAAAAAAAAGACAGTAAACTTACCAGCTTCTTTTTATAAGCTATCTCGATGAGTTTTTCCATGGCAACTTGCTCAAGGGCTCTGTGAATTGACAAAATAAATTATTAGCCAGTAGTGAGGGTTGGGGTGTAGATACACATCATACATTCTTACAAATTCATCAAAATCATAAGCATAAACAACTAATGCAAAAATATAGACTATATACTATCAAATATCATACCGTTGTTCCATTTCCTTGCCTCCTTCTACTGCTTGAAGAAGTTTCATAAAGTGCTCTCTCTTTTTAGTGACCTGGACAATTGGTCAAATATGGACAACCATCGTTTAAATAATAAAATCAAGAATAACTGAGAGCCACAAACAGATTGTTGGCCCCAAATAATTAACTCTCTCTTACTTTAGCATACATACATATCAAAGTAAACAAAAGAGTGAAAAACCTGTTGGTGGAGTTCCTTCTGTAATTCAACAATATCTTGATTAATAGCTTCACAGTCTCCATCAGCTAGACCAGGCTTTTATCAAACAACCATAGAGATATCAGTTTGTAATACCAACCGTTGGTTTAAATTAAAGAAACCATATCAATACTCAGTATAACCCTTAAACATAATGACCGATTGCAAGCATCTACATATAAAAATCTTACAGCATGTGTAATAAGGAGTCTAGGATCAATGATCCTAAGAGATTGAGTTAGGTGGATGCACATGAATAGTTTATATATGTATTGTTTACTCTCATGCAAGTCATTTTGGGCTTGAACTATGGTCTGTTGAAATGTAAATCAACAGTCCAGTGATGAAATTTAATTTTAATTTTGAAAGATAGGGGGAAATAAAGGTAGATGAACTTCAGGCCATGTGTCATGGAATCTCTAGAACCATGTCTTGCTAAAAGCTTAAGTTGTTAGGTAAAGACACATGAATAGTTCCAATCTCCCACACTCCAATGTCATATGCAGTGTATGCATGTATATACGAGAAGAAACAAAGAAAAAGAGACGGAGGTGGAACAGGTGCTAAAACAAACATAAAATAGGTATGAAGACAATTGGCTTTCATATAGTTTCTACAGGTTAGAAGCTTACCACTGGTTCTGGATATAGGCCAACACCCTGCAACTCCATTAAGAGTTTTTCCTCTACACTTGCTCCCTCAAAATGGTGATTGAAAGATGATGGACGAGAAATTCTATCCATGGCTAGTAACCCACCACAACCATTTTCAGATAATATGGGCAACCTGTCAACCCCTGGATGCAATGGCCCCTGATGCACTTGTGAGAAATCATCTAGTTCATGATCATGGATGTTTGTGCCACTAGTAAAGCTAGCATTCCCATTACAAGAAAGCATGCCAGATTTTAAGTCGCATTCAGTCCTGATGCTAGATTGGTAATCATCTCTTTCAAATGGAAAATACATATTTCCAGCTCCAACAGTTTCTTCGTCAATTTGATCATCAATAATTAGAGCTGACAGTACTCTTTGGTACAATGGGACAACTTTGCTTTCTTCTGAGTCCATTTGTTTGCATAAAAAACTAACATCCAGATGTTGATCAACCCTGTCAGCCATTGAGGACATCTCTATTGAGTAGGTTTGATTTAAATTGCTTCTTTCTCTTTCTCTAGATAGAGGACTTTGTGACAGATGGTCTTCCTTATGTGCTGGTCCATCCTGAGAATTTACAAGAAAAACAAGTTTAACAAAAAAGACGGATAAAGTTTCAATTCATCTCTCCTTCTACATAGAAACTTAATTTATGATCCACAGTTAATCAGGGTAGCATAATGACTCTAATTATGAGACACATTATAAAAAAAATAGACCAGAACCAAGAAGTTAGCCTGCATGTGTGTGAGAGAGAATGAGAGAGACATTAAGAGGTGTTAATGCAATTAGCTACATCATCTCAATTATGCAAAAGAGTGAAATGAGATAAAGACAGGAAGACAAACTCCATCTATCATATTACGGAAGGCATTACCATGCAATAAAATGCACCCCAATGGCATCGTCTAAATGAAGCTAAAGAATGGAAAATTACTAGAGGAAAGTTAAAGCCAGTAGCCAATAGAGGGTAAATATGCTGACTAAAATAGTTCTCAAATATTGTATGAAGTCCAATAAAAACAAAAGGAAAATAAGGTTTTCATTGTAAAATATCAGTCATCATTTAAAAGGTATCAGATTCATAGAATCCTGACAATTACAATTTTATCCTCTCAAATATTACCAGGGCATCATTTCCAAGACCAAGCATTTGAGACAAACATCTCTGATCATCCTCTGCTGATTTAACCTGATGCAAAGGAAAACATGAAAGGGGGGATATCAATGACTTCCATTAAGGGCAACTTGAATTTCATGGAAACAAATTTAGATGGACTTGAAGCACCAACCAGCTGCTTCAAGTAGGCTATGTCCTCCAAGTTGACAGGGGCAAAATATGGTTCGACTTTCTTCCAAAATGAATTAGAACAGCCAATATCTACCAAGGCCAAAAGCAATATATATAAATTGAAATTACATGTGTGTGTGTAGGTGTTAAATACACAACTGTAAAAGCACAAAACAATTTTGAGTTTAGTTACATACAGCTGGCATTGCTGGCAAAATTAGCAGCAGCTAAAAGTTCCTCACGGTCATCATCTGAGTCACCTGGAATTTAAGATGGTTTAGTATATCACTGGAATTGTAATATTTAGCAAGGATGATTCATGTGCTTAGTTGCATTTTTTTCATGCTAGTCATTGCATTCATTAAGAAGTAAGAACTGCATTGGATAAATTGACGTGTATTAAAATACTTAAATTAATTAGCATGTATTAGAACACAACAAAGTTTTCAAACTGAAAAGGTTTTGTTGCCTGTTACAAGTAGATAAAAAATTTAAGTGAAAACATAAGAGATCCGGGATAGTAGAAGTTAGGATTTCAGATATGATTATGACTTTCATTTGGAAGAATTAATAGTAGAAATTAGGGGAGTCAAATGGGATATGTTGCAGCAGCCACCAATGCCAGTTTGCAAGTAAATGAAGAAGTAAAAAATAAAATAAAAGCATATTATCATTAATATTGAAAACAACTAACATGTTTAACACAACAAGTAGCGACCGAGACATATATAGATATACCTGCAATATCCGGGGAACCACAACTTAATGGAAGCCCAATCCGAGCACTAGCTTTCCTATCACCTGATTTCTTCAAAGGAGGACGCCCTGATTTACTGAACCAAAGACAAAAGTCTTTAAAAAAATAATAAATTGCCACCAATTTCGTTTTGGTAGTGGAATTTATTGCTTGAAAAAGAGAGAGAGAAGAAAGAATTATACCTTCCATTCTTTTCAGAAACATTCTTCATAATTCTAATTGGCTTTGTCAAGGTTGGGATCTCCAACTTCTCTTTCACTGGTGAGATGCCAGTCTTCAGAATGGATGAGCCTCTACTGCTCCTTCCCTGTCTACGCGGACCATCTCCAATCTCTTCTTTGCTGGGTAGTTTTTTCTTTTTCGTTGCTAACACAAGTGGGCTTATATTAGAAGGATTATTTATGGCTCTTTCATCAACTTCATTACTTCCCAGTCCGTTCTCATTTAATTTACTAGCACCATTTTCTCCAGCACCAGATTCTTCACTTTCAGATAATCTGGTTGGGGGTGAAACACTTTCATGTTTCACTCTACCTTCTTGAATAATATTGACAGCATCCTTGGAAATCAGTGATCCATTAACGGTAGTAGAAGTCATTCTAGGACCAGCATCAGAAGGGGAGCAACCTTCTAGAGGCATCTGCATTTCTTCACAATTCAACACAGGGGATACCACATTTGCTCTTCGAGTTCGAAAACTTTTTATAGGTCTCTGGCCAACCCATTGAACCATCGAGGATGAATTTGATCCTGCAGACAAAGGACGCTTACGATTGATTGTCCCACTTGCTGAATGAAGCTTGTTCACATTTGAAGGCTGTTCCCAAGCTTCAAGTGTTTCAGAAGAACGAGATACAGAAGATGGCTTTCCAGACATCAAAGGGCCAGTTCGTGGAGCCCTTGAAGCTTTTCCTTTTGTCAATGTATAAATACCACCTGTATAGTTATTATCACGAACACTAAACCTACAAAGAAAAGGATAAAAATAAGAAGAGATTAGTTGTAAAATCTCAAAACAATGTAATAACAGAGAAATAAAAGCTGCTTAAGGCAAAACACTATAAATGCATCATGGATACAATCATACAAATAAGCAGAGACATACTTGTTTCCTTTAAGCACATCCCGTTCCTTATTTAATCCATCCAATGAATCCCTTGAGAACTTTTCTTGCTCATTCTTGGCATTTGCATATGTATTGGAACCAGGAGACAGAGAAGCAAGGTCAAGCTTGCTATTATTGGCTGAATATCCTGATCTGAGAAACAGGATGATGCAAGCAGTTTACTCTTTGTGCTTATAGCATACCAAAATGTACTGTTATGGTATTTCCCACTAATTGCAGAACAGCAGAAGGATAGAAATAGGATAGAGAGTAGGAAGATAGAAAGAATAGAAGAATGGATAATCTTGAATTATTTCCTGAATGTATGAGAAAGAATCAAGAATTACAACAATGATAATCTTGGCATTTGAGAGGCCAAGTACTCTCCCCAATTTCACTCCACTTAAATCCTAAGTCTACAAGATTACTTCTCTTATCTATTTATACTGCTGCACTAGTAACTAACTCACACTAACAGCAACTAACTCACTCCTAATTAGTTATTTTCTTCCCTTACTTTCTATTTCTCTTACTTTATCACTACAATGGTACATAACATGTACATTTTAAGATCATAATTTATAACATCCTTACTTAGCATGATCTCTAACTTGTAAATCATAAAAGCAAAAAAGCTAAAGACAAAAAGTAAATCATATTCCTAAATTCAATATGATAACTTGACTTCTTATGCACAAAAACCTAAAGAGATTGAATATAGATATCCACCTCCAAAACCTAAAATTCTGTAGCTAAACCATAAAAGCTAAAAAGAAAAAAATTTAAAATAATCATGGCATAAAAGATTAACAGGGTAAAGTAGACTTTTCATAGCAACCACCCACTTAAAAACACAAACAGATAACAAGTGCCAAACTCCTATTCATTCAAACTCATACAATATTCCCTTTCTCCAAAGTGTCATCCATCTTTCTCTTTTGCATTTCAACCACTCCTGCAATTTGGCTAGCCTTAGAAGTTTTTGGAGCCTAGTAGAAGTCATCCTAGCTAGCAACTTGCCTACTTGGGTGAGGCATTTTGACATACATTCATTACATTGTTGGGTGACTACAATGGTCATCATCTATGCATGCTTAGTTTGTTCTTTTCCTCACCTCTTCCACATAGGTAAAGCTACGGATCTGTAACTCTGAATTTATTCAGTATTCATTGGAAACTAAGATTTTAGATAATGTCAGGGTTCAATTTAGGAAACTCATGTTATCAAACTAACAAATTTGATTGTCTATGAATGATCTGTAGGTTGTCAATATTCCTGTACTGTTGTTTAAAAATGATTAGGGAAACCTTCAGTTGAAGCACGTCAGTTTTTAAGAAAGATGCACTAAGAAATCAATGAGTACTGTACTTTCTATCTGTTATACCTCTACTTAGAACTCATCAACTTTAACTTAATTTTGCTATTGAATTTAAAGTTATAAATGGGGGTCTTGGGAGTTGGGACAAGCAAGATATTAAAAGAATGGTTTTTAAATTTAAAATAACTTCATATATAAGAACCCTGCACAATTATTATGTGAAAAAATATGTGAACCACAGTTCGAGCACATTTTTTTCATATACTTTAATAGAGCAACTCATACAATAAAAAGGCCAGCCCAATACCCAATTTCATTTAATTTTTTTTGGATAGAGTACTCTGTGAATGAATAAGAGAACAAAAATGGTATAAAAGAAAATAAAATTAGTCTTTCAATAGTCATATTAATTAGTTCTTTTTGTTGTACATGTTCCTGCAGATGGCTAATTCAACTAAGACCTGCTCATTTAGGAAAAACTCTCTGGAAAATGTCAACAGAAATTATAACGCATGTTTTTTAGAAAAAAGACTTAGAAATAACAAGCATTAGCACAAGATATATATCAAGAATACTCCATATTTTTTTCAAGGACTTAGAAATAACAAAGATTGATAGTTTGACTTTGACATTTATGAAGTTTTTAAATGTGTGTGTGTGTGTGTATATATATATATACCTTTCGAAGTGAAACGTAAAATGATCACATCAGCAACATGCATAAGCCCCAAAAGAAAGTCAAAATATCGGGACAAAATAGTGATGTGAGGTTTTCAGTTTCACAATTGAAAAAAAAAAACAAAGAAGTAGAATAAATAATAATAATACCGAGGAAAACGTAGGAGAAAGCATTAATAACAAGACCTGACTCTTAACGGTTTATAAAAAATTGGTTTTTGCTAGACTTATTGAACTATCACAATATCTTGATATTAACATGAATCAACAGTTCAAAACATGTCATAACTTGGTGTTACCTCAAACCTTGGCCATCAGAAGACTGTGGACCAGAATCATTAGCAAGCTTTAGATGCATAACCCTTTTCAGCTCTCCTTCACCATCAATGGATCTGGCAAAAACAGTGCCCATGGAACGCTTTCTTTTCATTTTTCTCTCGGATGTTTCTATGCCGGCAGGTACTCTTCGAATCTTCTCTTCGACAACATCACAGCCTCTGCTACCATCCTTGGTGTTGTCTCTATCCTTTCCAATGGCCAAAGTCTGCCTCAGAAAGCTATTACTTTGTCCTTCAGCCTAGTGTTTTTCAACAAAATATTAAAAAAAAAAGTAACTAAAAAAATTGTGATAAGAAAGAAAAAAATACATAGGTATCAGGAACATTAATATTGATAGTAAAGACATTAAGGAAAGGAACATAGTATAGAAAGTATCCAAGACATAAAACTAAAGAAATAATTAGTTCTCAATATGGCTTCAAATTGATATTGTTAATGATTACTCACACAAAATTGATTATTAGAATAATTCAAAATGATGACACAAAGAACCACAGCTTTGTTAAAATGCAAAAAAAAAATAAAAAAAATGGCACATTATATGTAATCAACCAAAATAAAAATGCCAGCCACAAACCCGTGCCTCAGCAACTGATGTGCGGATGCGCTTATTCAGAATGACGTTCTTATGCTTGTCCTCTAGTCTTTGATTCACAAACTCTGATGGGCTCCTATGAGTCTGACTTCCCATCTTTAAGAAGTGCGACCCAGCCAGCCTTTCATTTGGCAATATCTCATTCTTAAGTTGCCTCTTTGAGTTTAAAGCTTCCCAACACTTGTTCAGTTTGTGTATAGATTCATCCAATATTTTTGATCTAGATCTGAGAAGAATCCAAAAATCTTAGAATCGTCAAAGGAGAATGACTGCTCAAGTTACAATAGACCAGAAAATAAAAGATATCAACTTTTAGGGTATAGGATTTAGTCATTGCCATGTTCAAATAACTAAGAAAAATCAATAAAAAAGAACGAAAACCAATTATATATGATTCAAACACACACTCTCTAGCACAAGTTAATTCATAAAAAGATATATTTAGTAAGAAGAGAGACTAGATTGGCATGATTTGATGAAAGGATTAATGGTACTGCAGAAAGTTCCCCAAACTACCTAGCCTTGACAGAAGCCTCTTCCATATTTGCTTTGAATCGTTTCAGTTCCTCTGTAGCCACAGGAGGTTGAGGCTTCAGATTACCTGCTCCAAAAGCACAATCCTCTTGTGTATTTCCAACAGATATCCCCAGGACCCGTCTTAACTCGCCTGACCTAGTATACTTTTGATCTCCCATGATTATTGGATCCAACAATAGACATTGAGCTACAGGAGCCGAATCCCCTATAGATGCATAATTTCCCCGTGACACAGTAGCGCCAGAAGTAAGCATCTGCCCCTCATTAACCTCACGAAAGCTTGCCGACTTGTCCAAACTGCCATTCATAGAATTTCTCCTCTGCCCATTTGGAAAGGTCCCCTTGGAAGCTAATTCCTCCGGAGCAGCTGCACTTGAATCAAATTTAGAGTTTCCCGCCATAAATCAACGTTAACTTTAACTTCAACTTCACCGACACGTATACACTATCTCTAGTACCATGCTCGCTCTGAAAGACTTACTCAATAAGGAATCTCAATGACAAGCCGTTACCTCATAAACAATTATGAGTAGGAATATACTTGGAATTTACCTGCAACAAGTCAATAACTGCAAATTATAATCACAATACAAATTTAACCTGCATGATGACTAAGAATGTACAGCACAACATAGTAGCTGAAAGTTGAAGGATATGCATTAGGAATATGTTTGATAATTTCAACAACCATTATAGAAACCTGAACTAATTTTACCGCAAGCAAACCAAATCACTGTCAAGAAGCTGGGAAACCATAAAATACGGTGGTTTAAAGATACAGTCAAAATGGATGGGGGGAAAACAGAGCGAATATACCGAAAAGAAAAACATCAACGAAACAAAAAAATTGAATTTGTTCATTTACAAGTGCAACTGTGTTTAGAATTGCACCACTAGATAAACCACACAGTGCTTAAAAAACAAAAGGCTTCATTAACAGTGAAGATATAACAGTTCGAAGTAATGAGCAAGAGCACGATAATGGGGTTCAGCTGGAAGAAAGAACTGCAGAATAATGTTTTCGAAATTCAAAAGTGTCGACGGAGAACAAAACAGTAAAACGAATTCAGCAAGCAAGCGAAGACGAAAAGCTTGGCCAACTCAGAATCCAAATCAATCCAAACCCTCAGAAAAAAAGTAAAAGATAATAAAAATTCAAGCTAGGGTTCGGCAAAGTGGAACCCGCTAAGCTTACCGGCGAAACATATTGCGGGTGAGAGAGGGAAGAGGGAATGAAGAGACAATGGGAATGTGAGGGAAGAAGAGTACCTGCATTGACCAGTGGGATTGAGGAGAAGGAGATCGAATTGGAGAGAGAGAGAGACTGAGAAGGGAGGGAACGCCAAAAAAATAAGAAAAGGGTGATTGGGCTCGGGTGAGCCCTCGTGGAGATTCCGTATGAGAGAGAGCGAAAGAGAGGGTCCCGCGGAAATATAGGCAAAGGGGGGATTATTAAGAGAGAGGTGAAATCAGGGCCCTTAATCAGATTTCGGGAATGCCTGATGTGGTTGTGGTCAACCCTCCTCAGCTCCACGGTTGACAATCCTGGTGGATTGTATATTGTTTATTGAAGAAGAATATGACTTAATAATTTCTGATGGGTAAATAAAAAAAATATTATGCAAGTGTGCTCTTAGTTTTTAAGAAAAAATTGAAGGTGTTTTTAAAAGTATTTATAAAAAATATAAAACTAGCTTATAATTTTCAAATTTAAAAGTCTTGTATTTATAAATACCATATTTAGAATTGGCTTATGTCTAATATAGTTACTACAACTTTTAATAACCTAAAAAACAATATTGAACTCACCTTAATACTACTCTCAAATATTCTATTTGATGTTAAAGCTTTGTTTGATTTGGAAAAATCAAAAGGTGAGGGAAAAGAAAGAATGATTTGTAGAAATTTAGATCTTAATTAACACAAATATTTCAACAAATTCCAACTTAATAACTGGCAATTTAATCTTAACCTCATTTACAAATTATCTTTTACACATTTCTTTTATATGTTTGTATTTTTTTTATTTTGAGAAAAACATAATCGTGATAGAAAAGTAAAAAAAAAATTGGATTAGTGAAGTTCCAATTGGTGTTTGGGATGTTTTATCTTTTGATTATAATGTTTGAACAATTTTAAATTTTACATTAAAGAATTCTTTAAAAAATATAGTGTCATCTTGTTAACATAAAAATATTTTTGGTAATATGACATAAAAAATGTTTAAGAATTGACTCTTTAATGATCTAATCCAAGTCTTGTAGTCAAATGTTTATCTCTAAACTCTCATCTCAAAATGATTAGTCATTATTATCAATGATAAATACCTTGAATAATAAAAAAGTCACAAAAAGAATAAATATAATTTAATATTATATTTGAATATATATAAATTAAAACACTAAAAATCAACAATCTCTACATTTTAATTATAGAAGTTCATCCAAATAAACCGCAAAGAGAAATATCCATCATTGTGACTAGGAGTTAGAATCATACTAGCTCAAGGCTTGCCCATAGCCATTGATTAAGAAGGCTATCTAGTCTAGTAATAAAACACTAAAAAATTGTGTTGAACTAGACGATGTAATAAGCACTTAGCTTGTAAAAAGGAGACATAAACATAAGGCATGAAATTGGTGATGATACTCTTCCAAATTATTGTTGCAACGATGCAATCACATAAGACATGAAAAATCAATTAAAGGCTCAAATTTATTGAGAAGAAGTCAACTTCTGATACTATCTATTTTAGCACTGCAAAAAATCTTATATCTTGATTACACTTTGCAACATTTTTAGTCGATAACACTTCACTTAATCTGTAGATAGTTTTTGCTGGTTGACCAATTCTTATTGAAAGCATAATTTGTATTGAAAATATTTCTATATGAAAATGATAATATATAAACTAACTATTAAAGTACGAGACTCCAAATGTTCCTAGTGAGTCATATTCTTAAGGTGGTCTCCTTTATGTAAAACTTGTTGCAACAATTTTCATAACGTCAAACCAACATATATCATTGTGCAACGCACAAATACACTACCATTTTATCTTTTCCTTTTTTTTTTTTGGGTTTCCCACGGTATCCCCCAGCTCGGAAGGACAAGAACTAATTCGTAGCGGATCTGAGCTTCATTTAAGGGTTTGTCGCTGGCCAATGAGTTGCTGCATACACAAGACAGAGATTGAACCCCCGACCCTTACTTAAGTGGACAAGTGAGCTAACCACTTAACCAATCCAAGTTGGTTCGTAACCTTTTATCTTTTCCATTAACCTAATATACACCACCATATCCATGATTATAAGCATATGTGGACCTTTTATTTTATTTGGACCTATTGTTATATTTTGTTCAAAAGCACAGCATAGTTTGAATATTTTTGATAAATGGAGAGAGAGCAGAGAAGGCTGCATAAAAGCCCAAGGTATGGGTCCAACAGGTGAGTGCGGGCCGAAAGGAATAAAATATCAAATCATTGTGTTGGATATGATGTGGCCTTCACCTGTCTCTTATCCAAGTCACCGTCACAACCAACTCTCTTTCATCACTTTTCGTCCCTTTCCAGATTCAGAACCAAGCCAATACATAATTATAGAGATTATTTTATTATTTTTGACGTAAATTTTATTTTATATATCATACATAGAGTATGTAATTATAATAATTATTAAATCGTATATAATTAATCTGAAAAAAGAAAAAGATACCAACCAGTTTGTCTGTTTTATAGACAATAGTTTACTTGCTCCCACTGGCTCTTCTTCAACTAAGCTCTGTTTCGTTGTGTTATTGAATCGATCAACGAAGCAAGAGGCATCCATGGCTATGAGCTTCAAGGCTTTCTTGGCTGCTGCTTCCTCCTCCTTCTTCACCGCCCGTCACGGTGGCGGTGGTGGTGGTAGAGCTTCTGATCCACTCTCCATTCCTCTTCTCTCTGACTCATCCTTTCCTTTTCACCGCCTCCGACCCTCCCTATCCCTCTCCCACTCCAGGGAGTACAATAAGTAAGAACTTCTCTCCACACTTTCATTCTTTTCCTTGTTTTCCTTGTTTTCATCCTCAAATTTTATTGCAACTATTTTGTACCAATTATGACGAATTTTTTTCTTTCATTCCTTTTTCAATTCGATTATGCTGATTTGGATGGATCGGTCTGACGTACGTAAGCTATGGAACAGAAATGTAGTGTTTACCTGACTTAGGGATCATGGAGTAGAAATGATCTTGTATCTCAAGAGAAACGAGTAGATGGATGTTGTACTATTCTTGGAAGAAAATAAGATGATTTTGTAGCTCAAAATTAGTTAATTCGATGCTTTTTTTTTTTCCCTTCTGTATGTGTGTGTGTTTGTGATTGATAACTACTCCTTGTTCATATCTAGATTGTCTCTTACTAATGGTTGTAATATTGTGCAGGAACGTTCTATGTGCTTCTGCTTATAATTTCAATGCAGTCAGTTCATCTTCACTGGTCAGTGATGTGTTTCTTGCCACCATATTATTCTTCACCACTATTATCTTTGTGTTATTATTATCACTTTACAGAAGAGTAAAATTTAAAACCTAGCCCGGCTTGAAGGACTGCTGGATCTGAACTTTCTTGTAGTCTTCCAGTTATTAATCCTTCATTCTATTGAAATTTTGTGGTCATGATATTATGATGATCATATTTTCTCATAAGCTTTTGTTGTTATTGAGAATGTCATATGCAGTTTGCAGCATTTTGCTTCTTTTCTTTTTGGAAAATTGTCTCAAATGCAGATTATTACTGGTCTTCATGTCCTACTGCCCCACAATTCAGCTAACACCATTACATCTGTATCTCCGTATATTTTATAAGTTAAACATGCATTCTATCCTTGTTACCAATCCATGCAATTGAGTTTGTGCCGGTCAAAGGTAGTGGCCACCGTAACTGAATAGTGTCTCAGTCAATCATCTGAGCTTTTGTTGACTTTTCCTTACTTGTATCCTATGGGTTTAATACATGGGTATGTCATGCCTTTATTTACATATTGTGACATTTGATTGGTTGATCCTTACTGCAGAAATCCGGTGACAGTCTTGATGGTGTCCCCATGCCAATAGTTCTGATTGATCAAGATTCAGATTCTGAAGCAACAATTGTGCAGCTTAGCTTTGGTGATCGCCTTGGAGCTCTTCTTGACACGGTGATGTGGCTATTCGAAATTTAATTGTGCTCATTCTATAAAATTTGCAATCAACTTGGGTCTATTAGTGTAGTCTTGATTAGATATTGTTAAAGTATGTGATCATGATGCCTTTGCTTGTCATTGTCAGAGAAGAATTGTCTTATTTGTTAGTTTGCTTACGTTTTGTGCTTGAGCTTTGTTTTCAATATTAATAATAAGTATTATTAATTATTGACATCTTTCTGTTCATACCAAGGCAGATGAAAGCACTAAAGGATTTAGGGTTGGATGTTTCAAAGGGAACTGTCTCCACGGAGGGATCAGTGAAACAAACGAAAATTTTCATTACACAGGCGTAAATTCCTCTTCTCCTTTTCATCTAGCATTTTTAGCATTGTTTTCTGTTGAATGATGATGTTTTCACTACTGAAAAAAATCTCTTGTGTAATGGTTTTTGGGCAGGCTATTCATGTCATTATCATCACTATTAGTGTATCAGATTTTATAAATTATCTCCTCCATTATACAGTTGTAGTTGATCTGTGACAGTGAGGATATTTCCTTTTATTAGTATATGTTCTAGTCATTGCATTTCATTGAAGAATAAATGTTTATTTTGAGCCTCCCAAAATAATGTTTTAGTTAGTATATATTTCTCTTTGGTAGCATTTTAGATTTCAAAGCATCTTGAATATCTGAAGAAAGAACAATCTCGGTTATCATTACTTAGCTATTATATTTATGCGGCTTCATTAATACATTCCAGTCTGAACATGTTGATTTGATTATCATATGGTCACAGAGACACTGGCCGCAAAGTTGAAGATCCTGATATGTTAGAGAGTATTCGACTGACCATTATTAGCAATTTGTTGAAATATCATCCTGTAAGTATGCTGGATATATAGGTACTTTCCTCTGAAGTTTTTATATGGTGCATTTTCACATATGAGAAGCCTCCCTGCAATTAACATCTATCAACACATTTTTTTTTTCTTGTTTCTTATTAATGCTATACATTTTAGTTTGCTCTTAAATTTCAGTTTCTTTACTCACTAGTATAATATAACCTTTTCAGGAGTCCAGTGTTCAACTAGCTATGGGCGAGGTGTTTGGCATAAAGGCTCCAGAGAAGAAGGTGAATATTACTTTTGTAGGATTTTGTTGATCATTAAGGCTGCAAATATTTTGATTTTGTGATCATTAATATGAAGTGGTGGAAAGACTCAGTTTTACTTTTATGATTGCATGACTGGTGTACCTTTTGTGTTCTTGTGGTTGTGGTTGTGGACTAGAGATCTTGTATCTATCTTCATTTTTAATTCTTTAATTTTGTTACGGTGGGTAAGGATTTGGACTTCTACTTGGTTCTACCAGATTTTGCATGTTGCAATTACTCGATTCAATGAAATGATTTTATGGGTCCAATGGTTACTCTCGGTCCTGCAAATACCAGCATCATCATTGTTGTTTTGTGCAGCTTGATGTTGACATCGCAACACATATACAAGTCAAGGCAGATGGGCCGAAGAGGAGGTTTGCATCTTATAATATAAGTGGATATAGTTTTTTTTTAGCTGTCTATTACATAAATTGTTTGGACACAAAATAATATGCATAGTTAGCAAGCTGATATGCAATGATGCGATGCTTGATGCGCTAATGCATTTTACTTCTATATCTGTCAGCTTGCTGTACATAGAGACAGCAGATAGGCCGGGATTGCTAGTTGAAATTATTAAAGTCATTGCAGATGTGAACATTGACGTTGAATCGGCTGAGATTGATACAGAGGTATCTTCCTCTTCATCTCTGTCTGTCTCAGTCTCTCTGTTACTTCATTTACTCTTAAGTAACTTTGCCTACTTTTTTTCTCGCAGGGCTTGGTTGCTAAGGATAAATTTCATGTCAGTTATGGTGGGGCTGCATTAAACAGTTCAATGTCTCAGGTAACCTTTATGTTCTAGAGACATGAAACTTGAAAGCCCAAAAACAAAGTAGTCTTGGTCAATTGCTTCAATTTAACGCCTAGTCATTTTGCCGAATTTAACCGCGCAACAATCTCTCTGTAATTTGAATGAGCAGGTTTTGGTTAACTGTCTGCGTTACTACCTCCGGATGCCGGAGACAGATATTGATAGTTACTGAGGAAATCGGGTGGAACCGAACCACCTTTACTTGTAAAATAAGCCAATGTAACGGTTCTTGTACCACATTGCTAGTGAGCTCGCATATCAATTTGAAATCTGATAGCTTTATTGCTACCTGGTTGATTATGGAATGAATGAATGAATACCTGTAACTGAATGATATTGTTCGAAGCCAAATGTGAAGGTGAAGAATTGGACCGTATAAATCATTTCCTCTACGGCTTATATCATTATGATTTTAATCTTCTCCATGCTCCAAAAAACACACATTTCTTATCCTTGCCCCATGTTTTCACATTTGCTGCATAACAGGTTTTTGTAAATGGAGATTCAATAGACTCAAATAGCATGTAAAAGGAGACCTGCTTAGAGTCATCGATAAAGAATACTATAATTTCAATATTGATACTCATTTCCAATGTTGGCTCTTTGCGCGAAAATACATCCAGAATTTCGCTAACAAAAAAAATACAAATTTATATTCTAAGGGGAAAAGGGAAAAAGTGGGAGATAATGGGAATTTTACTTAAAATTTAGGTCCAACATATTTTTAAGGAAGAACAACATATTTGATGCTTAAAAATATGTGAGAACTGAGAAGAAGATGGTTAATTCAAAATTCTTACATCTAATTATTTGTGAATGTTAAGATGGCTCGGAATATTATAGAGGGACTTGGGGGGCAATCCTAAATGCATTGGACCACATTTTATCAATTCGAAGAAACTAAGCTAGGAAGTAGGAATTACTGTGTGAGCTACACTGCGCTCCATATTGACAAATCTATCTATTCAATATACATGCATATATAGATATAGATACTTAATCTGCTTCTTCCTATGCGCTGGAAATGCTTCAGCTTGTATAGTTTTCACAATTTGGAGCTTTTCTCTATTTATAATTGCACCTTCAACACATTGCTTTATTAAAACCACATCATCCATTGGAAATTATTGAATACACACGGAATATACATTCTTTCCATTTATTAAAACCACATCATCCATTGGAAATTATTGAATACACACGGAACACAATAAATATACATTCATTTTGCATAATATAACTTCAAAGTTTAAAGTAATAATACATCTTAAAATGTGTGATTGTATGCAAAATAAACATATATTTATTGTACTTTATGTACATTAAAAAATAATTCCACAATTTGTTAAAAAGAGAAAACAATATAGCTTTTAAAATGTTTTGTTCATGTGATCGATGTTATTTTTGTTGGCTAAGACTTTGTGCTTGTGAATCTACATTAAGCAAATAATTTAGATACTCTTAGAATTTCTATTAACCCAATTAGAATTTAATTTCTAGTAGCACACATGCCATATACACCAAACACACTCAACAAATGCACACATAAATAAATAATCTCACAAAGTAGCAGTGCTTCAAATTTGCTCTTGCACTTGCATGCACTTCTTTTGTGATTCAATGTCGCTGTTGGATCCATCTTCTTGTTCATCCTTCCCAAGAGAAACATATTCGACTTTTTCAGCATAATTCCTTGAAACAATCAAGTAGAAGGACAATGCAAAAACTGTCACAAGAATCAACAACCAGCTGAACTGAATGTTCACAAGAGAAACAGCACGATGAAGAGCCTTATCATCACTGCATCTAACCATGAATTGATCTTCATCGAGCTGAAGGAAACAACCTTTGGCTTGATACCCTGGCGTCCAGAGCATGAAACCCATCACCATAAGCCACACTCCTTGGAAGATTATGCTCACAGATCGCACAAAACTCACCATGAAGCTATTAGGAAATCCAATTCCCATAAGTGTTGTGGACAAAGAAACAACAATCACAAGTTGCAGCAAGTAGTGGTATTGGCCCTCTGGCCCCATGTGATCTCTAGAGTGAAGATGAATAAGGAGAAACTGTTGTGTAAATGCTATGGATGCAAGAAAGTGTGTTAGTTCTTCATGTTGTGATGATTTCTTATTGCCTAGTTTTCTGTCAAGGACTATGGCAAATGCTGCATATGCCAAGAATGCAGAGGCCATGAGGGAGTGTTCGAAGTTGTGGAGATGGTTTGAAGGGATGGTTCCGTCGGCGTCGAACGGATGGTGGCGATCCGGGGAGATGAATAGCTCCATGGCTATGAAGATTGTGCAGCTTACAATTATGAGATGGAGCTCCAAGTATCTGCATTTTGTTGTTGGAAACCAAAGGGTTGATTTGTAGGATTTGGAACAGAGAGCATGGAGTTTGATGTGGTTGAAGAGATGCCATAAGCCAATTATAAAGAAGAAAAAACCCAAAATTTCATGTCCCTCCATAATGAGCTCAAGCTAAGAAAGAAAGAAATTCAAACTTAATCACTACTAGGTTGGAGTCTTAGGCCTATAAGCAAATTCCAAAGTAGTAGTAATACTAATAGTAATAATAACCAAAGATTGGGTAGGAAATATGCAGAGAGGTGAATTTTTTGTTCTAAAAAAGGCACAATGGCAATAAGAACAAGAGGTACATATGCACAATATAATGCTACATTACTCCAACCTAAACCAAATAAAGGAGAAGTTTTATATGTAAAGCTAATGTGAAATTGATGAAAATGTGTTCAAGAGGATGGGACATGTGTCCTTGTGTGAGCCCACGTGACAAGGTGTGATACACCATTTCGCAAGGGAAGAAGGTAGGTGAGGTGTGGTGTACAAGGCTTTTGGCATTCTACGCTAAGAATTGTCAGTTACAACACCAAAGTTTAGTTGATAAATTGTATTTGTATCCAAGGGAGATTTCTAGCTAACAAATATTGGGACTTTACTCAGCTAACAAATTTTTGTTTATGGAGATAATGTTAATGATGATAGATACATTAGGAAAATAAAATGTGGCATAGCACAGACTGTAGCATTCTAAAAATGTAAGGTACATAATTACATATGTGACATTGGTTGGTAAATATGCCAGCATGGATTAATTCCACATTCAATATTTATTCTAAACACATTATTAACATCACAAATGATTGGGGAACAACACTTTTTCAGTCAAAACAGTTAACAAAATCCATTTAACATTTTATAGTCCAAATAACATTTTAATCATGAGTATATTTTTAATGGACTGGGTGATTGTGACCCAAATTTTAATTTATTGGCTATTTTGACTAATTTTTTGTTGTATCTCTATCAATGCTCTATTAATATTGTTTTAGAAGTAGATATAATAAGATGCATTAGTAAGAACAGACCCACATGTATCAATTATTACTCATTAAATTTTGGATAATATTATATGGACTCTCCAAATGAATGTCCATATAATATACATTTAAAAAAAATTTGGGAATCATTATTTTGGGATCATAATATCATAATTTGGCATCAAAATATGAATGTCCATAGGACACTCATATGGAGAGTTAAATATATAATTTTCCTTAAATTTTTACTATTCTAGACAACTGAATTATTCCATGCTGATGCATAATCCTCAAGAGTTAAGGAACCCTTTGGAATTAGCAAGTTTATTGAGCCCTTATTAGTTATTATATTATTCCTCAGATTCTTTCTTTTTACCTTGCTGTGTATTATTTTCACTTTGATGGCAGAGATTGCTACCGTTCATACGAATAAATCCGAGAAGGAGAAATTTCTTAGAAGTTCCGCAGTTTCTTGTTTGCAGCTTAAGCAGTCTTTCATATCAATAGCTCTTAAGAAATTAAACGAAAGTTCAGATATGAAAGTGTGGATAGCTTTTAACATTTATTTTCTTGGATTTATCAATAAGTTTATCAACAAGATTACTTTTACACTACTCGGCACATGTACTTAATAAATTTACAAGGCCCCAAACAAAACTCCAAATAACGTGTGTAGCTGTAATTTCAAAATTATATAATAATATAGAACCCCACACGAACCTTAACCTTTAAACATGAGTGTCTTGTACTTTCTAAATTTTGCAGAACAAACAAGAAAGGAAATTTCAAGGTAAATTTAGAAAATGGACCAATGCGCATGAAAATTTTATATCAACACTAGCAAAAGTTACATTATACAACAACAAATCTAGGAATTAAAAAAAAAAAAAACTATAATAAACCCTTTTCTATCCACCCAGATCTCCTATGCGGTGCCCCCTCCTGTTAAAAGTTGAGTTATTATTGGGCTTATTTGTATAATGTTTCAGCCCATTATATTTTCTTTCTTTTTTTTAGGTTTCTTGGATATTTCTTGATTGGGCCTTTATTATAAAAGTCCTTTGTTGCAATGTTCCGTCAAGGAAATAAATAATATTTCTTTTTGCTCTTCATTTACGCAAATATTCAATTCTCTCAGATTGAGTACTCAACTACTCATCCTCTTGTTTTCCTTTTCTGCAACCCTAGCAGCCATTGTTGCTGCTCTTCGTCTTCTAACATTTCTTTACAAAGCTCATCAAATCCAAAGTTTCATTTTCCTTATACCTCCCCCTCCATCATTCATTCATTTGTGATTTTTTCAGACTCAAACCCTAATAGCTATTACCCTCCCCCTCCTCACTTAGCCACGCCGCCTCCTTAGCCACGCCGGCGCCTCACCTCCTCCGCGCCTCCGGTGCCTCGCCTGGACAGCTCGCGATTCTGTCCTCCGCCGCCTCGCTCCCTCTCTGGACTAGCCGCTGCGCGCCGCCTTTGCCTGCCTCGCTGGACTGCCTCTCCATTGAAGGTATAATATTTGCTTCTGCTACTGCCTACTACTGAGCTTTTGCTTCTGGTACTGTGATTTTGCTTCTGCTACTACTGAGCTATTGCTTCTGCTATATTTGTTTAGCTCTGTGCTTCTGCTATTGTGCTACTGCTATCTTTGTTTAATTTAACTGGACTTCTGAGCTATTGCTTCGTTCCGCTATCTTTGTTTAACTTGCTACTGATTTTTAATTGGGCTACTGGTATATGAGTGTCTTGTACTTTCTACATTATGCAGAACCAGCAAGAAAAGAAATTTCAAGGTAAAATTCGAAAATGGACCAATGCGCATGAAAATTTCATATCAACACTAGCAAAAGTTAATGGTCTAAAATACAGAATAAGGCCTTCAGTATATGAGATTTACAAAGAGTAATCCGTGCTAACAAGCTTTCATACGAAACAATTTTAGCCATAAGGTATTGGGATGTCAAAAATGGCTGGCCCGTCAGCCGGCTTGCGTAGTCCTCCAAATTGACGGGCTGGACTCAATTTTTAGGACCGCCAATTTACAAAAGTCCATTTAGCCTGCCCTGCTTAGCCTGTGGGCTAAGCGGGGCGGGCTGCCTAGCCCGCCAAATCTCTTTGTTTTTTTTTTCCTAAATTAATCTACCCAACCCATATCCATTACATGGCCCAACCCAACTAACCTAACCCTAATTTTTTACTTTTTCACCCACTCCAATTAACCCCAGCCGCCACCCCCCAAAGCCACTCATCAATTCTTCATCTCTCTCATGCTCTCACTCTCAATCTCTCACAATCACAAGTCACACACCACAAACTACAATCCCTCTAACTCAGCCTCCCTCACCCTTCCTTCCGGCCCTCCACGACCCAGCTCCCTCGCCTCGTGCCCTCCACGACCCGCCGCCCTCGCAACATTCCGCGGCGCCACTGATGCTTTTGTCCGGCGGCACTACTGCTTCTGTCCGGCGCCGCTTCTGTTCTGCTTCTGGTTCTGCTCAACGCTCCCGCAGCCACCAAGCCCGGCGCCGCTTTCACTTTTGCCTGTGCTTGTGACCGTTGCTTCTGGTTCTTGGTTCCGCTTCTGGTTCATCTTCTAGATCTGTTTCTTGGTTCTTCACTTCTGTTGGTTCGTGCTGCTCGGATTCCCACAAGCTTCTGATTTTGCTTCTTGGACATTGATTTTTGTTTTGTGAAACCTTTCTTCAAATAAGGTATGTATGTATTGTCATGAAAAGATAAAGAGGAGAAGATTAAAATTGAACATAGTTGTGCTACAAGGATCAAACAAATGCACAAAAAGAATTAACCAAAGCTAAACTATGCAAATATATATAGATATATATACTCCCTCCATACACTTTTATTTGTCTTTCTAGAAAATTTATTTGTGCATTATTATTTGTCATTTTAGATTTTCAATCAATCATTTATAATTTTTTCGAGTTTTATCCATACATACACTCTCTTTTTATCTTTTACAATTATTATTGTACAAAAAACTATAAGGATAATTTTGTCATTGTACATCTACTTCTGTAGAAATTTTTGTATTTTCATCACCTTCTTAATAAATGTGCAATACTCTAAAACGTCAATTAAAAGTAAATGTGCAATACTCTAAAACGTCAATTAAAAGTTCCTCAATTAAAAATGGAACGGAGGGATAATGGAAAATTGTAAGTAGCTTGCGTAATTAGAATATATTATTCATTGTTCCCAAATTCAATTAATATATCAAAATTGTGTTAACTAGGTATCAAATAATTTAATTTCAATAATATATCTTAATTTTAATAACTAAAATATTTAATTATAATATTTTTTTAATAAATGTTTATCTTCCAGCCTGTGTAATCTCATATTTTAGATAAAGATATAGATACATATGGCATAATAATAATAATAATAATATACAAAAATAATGATTTAAATATTATAACAATGGATGAGAGGATGATATAAAATTAATATATATGAACCTCTGCTGCATACAGTCACTCGTAGTAGCTACCCTTACCCGTAGGCTTACACTCACACCTTGCTGCTATTCTCCACTCCCACTCATCTCTCGGGTCTCCTCATGTGTCAATATATAAATCCAAACCAGTTCACACATAGAAAGGAGAAGAATGTTAAAGGTGCGCGTCACTATATTTGAGGGGTACGCTGAGGACCGTCTCGAAACTGGGCTAGAGGAGGTGAAGGAGGCAGTGGTAGATCTACTCTGTCTCCCTGTTGCATTCCAACGCTCGCTAACAACTAAACAATATTGAGTTAATAATTATAATTAGATTTGATTTAAACGATTCATTCCTTAATAATTTGTGAAATAAAATTTGTAATTAATGAGAAATTTTGTAATAACAACATAGTTGTAAAACTCGAACCGGTCGAGGTACCGGGTCATTGACTTAATGGTTCAACCAGTGGGTCAATGGTTCAACCGGGCGATAGTTGAATCGGTTTATTAAATATAATTTAATAATTATATATATTAAAAATTAATATTATATATATATAATATAAACCCATAAAAATTATTAATTACTCGTTAATTTTCAATTCTCAACAACATAATCTAAATTAAAATTAACCTATCAATTATTATATAATTAATCTCATACAATTAATCTCACACAAAATATGTTTTGAAAATAAAAATTTTAAATTATTACTTACTTTGACTAAGAACACGACGGGCAATTTAAAATTAACCTATCAATTCTTCTGTGATATTACTGGATTATTATCCAGTAAGCAGATGATTGGTTATTTATTTAGCTATGCCTGCCAAGCTTGATTCGTTTCAGTGTTCGATTTTTGTGTTTATTTCTTCTTTCAGGCTATGGACACCTCAAATCCTGCTGCGTTTGTAAATGCCGAATTGCTCCCCAATTTCATAGGGAAGAAAGTACGAACAGTGGTTCAGGTGAATCATTGTGATGGCGGTGTAACAGCAGCAAAATCCACAGATGAGAAACAGCTATCTGTGAAAGGGTTGCCACAGGTCCCTCTTATGAACTATGTTGAGATCATTGGTATTGCTGAGAGCAACCACTCTATTAATGCTGAAATATGGACAGACTTTGGCAACACCTTTGGTACTAATTTTTCTTGCTTGTTATCAATTTATTAGTTTACTTTCTCAAAATGAGAAATGCATCACATGAATTATATGTATATTTCTTTGATTTGAATATTATGTTATTGTTCTGTTGCTGGCTACTACTAATTTGGATTTGTTTGCAGATACCAACTCTTACAATCAATTATGTCATCTAGCAAACGGGGAATTCAGAAGCCTGTTTCTCTAAGGGAGGACATTCAACAGAGTGCTGGATCTGAGATTGGATGGTATGGATTACGATGTTGCAGCTTGCATGCTTTAGCACTTAGGATGTAAATGTATGAACTATGCCTAAAATGTATGTTTATTCCCAGATTAGTAGGGCATTATTGTGCTCTGCATAATTCCTAATGTTTTCAAAATCCATCTTATCTCTAATGTTATGTATGTCTTGTGTCTAGTGTCTAAATTGGTTTATGTATGTATTTATCTCTGTCGTTTCAATTTCTCTAATTTACTCCGTTTCTGAATCTCCTAATTCACCATGGCACCATTCACTAAAATTCAATCCTCATACATAAAAAAAAAAAGGCAAGACACGAATTATAAGCGAGAGATCTTTGTAATTAGCTTATCAAACAAATATTACATTTGTCTAACTGGATCCTTCATTTCAGGATCTGTTATTATCTTATTTCATAAGGTACATTGACTCAATATCTAAGCTGGGGACTAGGCTACAGGAAAAGGCTACTTTCTTATTTATAAGTCAAATTTGCACATTGTAATTTAACAAAATTATGTCGAATAAATGCGGCAGATAGGGATTATAAGTATCTTGAGTCAGATAGAAGATATATTATTAAAATTGGATACTAACATGAATCGATTGATACGCAGATACAGTGACTGAAAAATGCCAAGAGCAGCTCAGCTTAACATGAATGGCATGTGGAAACATTTGTGGCCCTTCGGATGTAATTGTCACGATACTGCCATTGAATGATAAGCAAAAAAGATATTATGTACTCTTTTTCTTGTGACTCGAATAAGACCATAGAGGGGGTAGTTGTTCAACTTTCCAAATCACTCGTGGGGGTGATAAGCATACGCTTAGGGGTATATGGGTTCATCAACGGAGTAAGAATTATTTATTGTTTATATTATCAAAATTAAATGTTTATGTTGTGGGATTAGGTATGTATAATTGTTACTTTATTTAAATTCACCTCAACATTTTTATATAAAAAAGAAGAAGCACGCAAGAAAAATGATGAACAAAATATTATGTATAATTGTTACTTTATTTAAATTCACCTCAACATTTTTATATAAAAAAGAAGAAGCACGCAAGAAAAAATGATGAACAAAATATAGAGGCACACGCACTCTGCACTCTCACCACTGCATTCCAACTCCCGTAACAACCCCTACCCCTTCGCCTAGCCTAGGCCTAGTGCACTCACCACTCACACTCACCTCTGCATCACTATATAAATTCAACCGATGCAGTGCCCACACACAGAGAAAGAAAGAAAGCTAAGGAAAGAAAAAAGAAAGAATGCTGCAGCAGCGGAACAATGTTAAGGTTTTCAAAAACGAGTAAGACGAGGTTACCTTGTCAACTATTGTTGATCTCGAAACTGGAAAAGAAGAGCTGAAACAAGCTATTGCTGACTTGTTGCATCTGCGGAAGAATGAGATTGAAGTGGTGACGGAGGAAGGAAACGAACTTCCTAACAACTTGATGGGGGTGGAACTAGAGGAAGACACCGAGGTGAACATCATCTTTCCGTCCGAGATTCGGGCTATACAAATAGCTGAGACGCATACGAGCAACTCTTTGTATGGCCGAAAACTCGGACGGAAAGATATTCCTCACCTCCGTGTCTTCCTCCACCCTGATCAAGTTGGTAGGAATTTCGTTTCCTTCTCCCAACTTCTTTCTTAGGCATATACAACAAGTCTGCAATAGACTGTTTCACCTCTTCTTTTCCCGTCTCCCGATCAACGATAATCGATAAGGTAACTTCGTCCTCCTCATCTTTGAAAAGCTTAAGATTGTTGAGCTGCAGCATTGTTTCTGTCTTTTTTTCTTTTCTTTCTTTCTCTGTGTGTGAGTGTGGGCACTGCACGATGGTGCTGAATTTTCATAGTGACGCGCAGAGGTGAGAGGTGAGTGCACTAGGCCTAGGCTAGGTGTAGGAGGTAGGGGGTAGGGGTTGTTACGGGAGTTGGGGTGAGAGTGCAGTGTGTGTGCCTCTACATCTTTTTGTTCATCATTTTTTCTTGTGTGCTTCTTCTTTTTTATATAAAAATGTTGAGGTGAATTTAAATAAAGTAACAATTATATATACTGAAATCCCACCATATAAATATTTAATTTTGATAATATAAACACTAAATAATTCTTACCCCATTGATGAACTCATATACTCCTAAGCATATGCTTATAACAATCCGTATTAAAAAATGGATGTTATAAAATAAGATGTCTATTTACAATAAAATAAGATGTATGATTTATTATTACATCTTTATTATTATTCATTTTTTTCTTGTTATTATTTCTTAAGTAATACATATCACATTATTTATATGATTTTACAAAAAAAAATCAATTTAATTTTCTAATTAAATTTATTTCACTAAATGAATCAATTGTTATACTATTTGAATCATTATTTTTGTAAATTATTATTATTATTATTAAATTGAATTTAACATTGCATTACCCACCAAATTAAAATTGGGGTTAATACTTTTGGATTTTTCTTCATCCAATCTTTACTTTATTCAATCATAATATCAATTTTTAAATTAATATCAGATCTTATAATTTAGAGTGAAACAAAACAAAAAAAACCCTTGGAAGAATGGTTTGAGAGAAACTTGAGAGCATACATGGCTAGAGAAAAAAAGATAAAAGGTGATTTGGGGTGAGTGGGTGAATATTGCAGAGAGCTTATGGGGGCGAGGGTAGGAGCTGAGAGTAGGGAGTAGCCTCATAGGGCAGGGCAGGGTACGGTGTGTGGAGATACGGAGGAGATTATCCGTTTTTTCTTTTTAATTCTTTCTTTCTTTTAGAATAATAGTAATCAAAAGCAATGGACACATATAATGAAGAACTATTGTCTTGAGAGAATGTCAGCACTTAATTTGTAATTCTTTTTAACTATTTATTTCATGCTTATAGGTTATTAGTGATGCATCTTTATTTTGTATTTTTTGATTTGTTTTTGCAGTCCATTTTATAATTAATTTCCTCTTTATTCCTGTACAATTATGTAGATAATATATATATAGGAGTAATGATCTTTTATTTAAACCGATCACAAAAGACAGTAAAGGCATAATTCATATATGATAATATGCAACAACATAAATATTAAAAAGTTGTAGGTTTTGTATATTTTTCATCAGTTCAATTTAAGAAAAATGATAAATTGTTATACTACTTATGATAATTTATTGTTTTTCTTAAATTTTATTGCTTATTTTATCCATGTACAGAAATTTATTTATGTTTTAAATTACATAGTGTTTACATAATTAAAAAAATGCGATAATGATATTTTGTTGAATAAATTAAATTATTATAGTTCAATTTCTTGTTCATTTCATATTTGCATTGGTATGCGTTGGTTTTATATATTTGTCGAAGAGCTCGTTAACCTTTTCAAAGTTGCATAAATCATGATGATATAACTAGGTTTTACATATATATGGAAACGAATAAGACTAAGAGCAAGGAGGCCATTAACATGTGGATGTATCAACACTTTCCATGCACTAACCTTCCCAAACTTTTTGGTAAGAATCGAAATGGAACCTTCTCAGTTCCTCTATGTGCCCAGGAGGCTACCGTACACTCAGGTCCACGATGGTCCCTACAACGGTGGCTGGCCATGTAGTCGTCGATCGCACGTGAGTTTCCGAGGTTGAGGGCTTCCGTGCAGGTGTGTTCCTATCCTACCTGGGACACCAGCCCCCTTAGCTATCTGCGTCTAGTGGGCTTGTCCACTGTGCTAAGAATTATATATATATACTTATAGCATTTGATTATCTTGGTTGGACTTTCAAGCTACGAATGCATCATGCATGTATGCTTTGAACAATTGAAATTACGAAATGGTTTGCTCTATAAATTAAGTTTTATGTTCTTTACAATACAATTTATATTGCGTTTGAATAATCCATTTTCTCATGTGTTTACATTTTGAAATCAATTCAATTCTATCTCTTCTCACAATAATTCCAAACAAAAAAGTAAACATTTATATGGTAAATTTAACCAATGAAATCATTCATAATTTTTTATATATCGAAACATAATAAGGTAAAATTACGATTGCATATGACAATTTCTCCTTTTTAGATTTCTGGATTCTTGCTATTCAGCAATAAAAGTTTATTTTTCAGTTATTATTATATATGTCAAGATTACTTCAATTGAAAAAATTTAAGATCGAAATTTATAGTGAATTCCTTATATAAAAATATAATAAAAAAATCCGTTTCCTTCTTGTTTATCCTTCCTTAATTATTTTTTTGAAGAATATGAGCAAGAATGTCGTGCTCTTTACGCTTCCTTCCTTTGTAGCATTCTAGTTCAATGCTGATATTTATCTATTTTTTCCTTATTTCTACCTGCCCTTCTTCTTAAATGGACCCGTCTGCGCTGATTGAATTTCATTGGGGAAACCAAAAATTAAATTTATATTTTGGCTAATTATATAAATTTCGACGTTCTCATTTTATTATACAGGAATAGAAAAAAATTGGTTAGTACAAGCATTTATATGTATTGTTTTATTTATATATTATATTATGACACAAAAATTGTAGTTTTAGCTTTACATAATCAATTGCAATTTGAAAGGAAAAATGAAAAATTTTACTATAATAATGATCCCAAAACGTGACCGACATATTATATGAAATCTTAAGAGAATTAAAATATCCCAAATCCAAAACAATTAAATAAATAATGAAAGAAAAAGCGAAAAGTTTAATATATTAAGCTGTAGTGAAATAATATAAGAAAAAGTTATCCAAGAAATAAGGACGTGTGGTGGGATATTGGATGGGTGTTCCGTGTTCAATATCTGTAGAGGCTAAGGATAACTTGAGCCCCTTATGTTTGGGGTTAAGATTGCGCCCATGAATATTGACCATTAGATTAAACTTTAATTTCATCTCACCGTTCAAATAAAAAGGATTATAATTTTATAAGTAGTCACTCATTTATTTGATTATTGCATAAATACCCTCTTCTCTCTTTGGCTGTGAACCTCATCTCTCCGACTGATTTCTTCCATCGGAGATAGTTCGAAATGTACCGTCTGTGAGTTATCTTCCTGCCGTGAAGTAGTAACGAAAAATTGCATCCTAGATTTTGTAAAAATATTTTGAAAGCCCTATCATATCTATTGGTGTAGATCTCCTTCAATCACCTCAACATTGAGTGCAGTAGCAGAAATGTGTTTAGGGCTCAGAGACAAAGAGTAGAAATTCCTAGGAGTTGATTATTTGAACACAAAGCAAAACCCCTTTTCGGATAGGTATGTACTCCTCTTGTATGTGTCTTTGCTTTAAAGCTTCGTTTATGTTATAATAACATAGTGTCTCTACTCTGCAAATTTAACTCCTTCAAAACAACTATGACACCATGGATTTGGGCAAGGGTGCAACATGTTCAGGAAGATGGAGTGTGAAAATCTCAAATGTGTTGGTCTGGATTTCATTATAGATGGTGATTCATTTAGTTGTATTTTATTTTGTAAAACAATAATGTTAGTTTCAGGTACATTGCTTTGCAATTTGACTTTTGATTTGTTTTGGAATTTGTGGAAAATCAAATTACGAAGGCTTCCAAATCACAAAAATTGCAGCCTCTTGACCACCGTTTCTGTACTGATTTTTGTTCAATTTCATCTTGTAAATCAATGGTGTTGATGAGTTGGATCTGTTCTATGAAGTTTTTGTTTTGTAGTGGGAACAGAACTGTGTAAGTTGTAAATAATTTGTGATAAATGTATGTGCATATTTTTTGCTGAAAATTAATTGTTGAAAATGAAATTGGTGGTAACAATAATTTCATCACAGTTGCAAGGAGAAAGAGGGGAAAGAGGCTGGGTGCGAGAGGAGCACTCCAGATCTGAGATTGGGTCCAGATATGAGAGTTAGTGATGAAGGGGAAGACAAAATAAGGCAGACAGTCCTATTTTTGCAAAATAGTAAAAGTTACACATAATACTTTCTATTTATACGGAAGGGCATCTGAGCAATAAAAGGCACAGGCGCAATCTTGCCGCATAACATATGGGGCGCAAGTAATCCGTTGCCATCTGTAGATAGTAGAAGTGTAGAACTATTACTATTATGGCTGGTTGTAACCCTAAACAATCATATGAGACCATGCTGTATGCTTCAGGAAAAGCAAGGTCAAGACCATGTCAGAATTCCAAGACGCAAACGGCACAAATATTAATATTTCTGAAGAATTAGATTGACATTTACCATAAATTTAAGGCATTGTTTTTATCTAAATTTTACATACATGGCACGAATAACAACGATATTAATTATAAAAATCTGATAAAGGTGCCCAAACTCATTTACTCCATACTTCATACTAACATACAATTAATTCTTAAAATAATTTAATAATTAAAGAATTTATTTTCTGATTATTTTCACCGCAGGCAATAAAGTCAAACAAATTAAAAAAAAAAAAAAAAACAGAAAGGGGAGGAAATAGCAGCATCGTTCCAGGTGAAGTCCTTGATCTCGCTTAGCTTGCTGATTTGTTATTATTATATTGTTATTTCCCAATTGTTCTTCAACTCTCTACACTCTAAACCCCTTTTTCTTCACCACGCTCCAATCAAACGCAATCTTCAAATTCATTCATTCATTCATTCCCACCAGAAACCTTCTTTACCTTTCGGAGCCAGAAACAAACCATGGGCGTGGGCATATCAGTACTGATAGCACTTAAAGCAACGACGCTATTACTATGCTTCGCGTACCTACGAAGCCTCGGCTACACCCTCTTGTCCGCACCGTTCCTCTACGCTTCCTTGGTATCATTCCTTGTATCGATGGCATCTCACCCGTCCATTGACCTTCCCATGCTTCTTGGTAAGAATCCAGATGGAACCTTCCCGATCTGGTCACTCATCATGTTCAGCCCTTACTTGTACTTCGTTCGATTCTTCTCTGCGCTTCGCAGGCTACGCAGCGGGGAACCACCCTACACTCTGGTCCACGATGGGCTTTACGTCGGTGGTTGGCCATCGTCGCGCCAGAAGCTGCCACCTGGCGACCCCGCGATCGTCGATTGCACGTGTGAGTTCCCGAGGTTGAAGGACTTCTCTGGGCTTCCGTATAAGTGTGTTCCTACTTGGGACACGAGGTCCCCTCAGCCCGCTGACATTGAATCTGCTGTTAAATGGGCTTCTCGCCAGAGATCCCTCAATAGGCCCATTTTTGTCCACTGTGCTTATGGTAAGGAGAAAAAAAAATATTCTGAATATTGTTTAGTTGTTAGTGTTTTGGAATGCTATGCTGCTCTGAATTGAAGTTCTTTTATAGATTTGTCCATATTTTGTTTGATTCTTTATGTTGTGTGATAATTCATGCTATCTGATCTTATGTTTAGGATTGGATGAGTGACTTGTTTTTTAGGCATAGAATTACGGCTAAACCAGAATTAATGTCTTAGTCTTACACATGCTATTCATATTGAGCTTGCAACTTCTTCTAGTTAAAGTGTAACAATGATAGTATGATAAACTATTATTCCTCTGATTTGTGTTAGCCTTGCTTATTTTATTACCATTGTCGTAGCAAAAAGTAGGATTGAGCTTAAAAGGAATTTTGGACTTTCATATGCTTGCATATGAAGTGAAAGCATAGGAAGAAAGAATAGAAAATGATTTGAAATTGCAAATGAAATTAAAAACTTGGGGGCGATTAAGGATTATGACAGCCACACTTATTTCGTTTATGTGTCAGTCTTGTCATACAAGTACAGTAGTAGTTCAAATGAATTCTAATGTATGATGCTGGATTGCTAGTTTCTAGTCAGATTATGATGACATAACTAATAACTAAGTAACTAACTAACAAACTATCTATCTTAAATTTAATTATTATTATGTCCCGTGTTTGAAGGGCATGGAAGAAGTGTTGCTGTGATGTGTGCACTGTTAGTGGCACTAGGTATCGCAGAGGAGTGGAAGATTGCTGAGAAGCTGATCAAACAGAGAAGGCCTTACATCAGGATGAATGCTCTCCATCGCAAGGCTCTTGAGGAATGGTCTAAGCACAGATTGTCCACTCCAAAGAAGCAGCACTGATGTATTCTTGTATGTATCTTCTTTGATGAGCCGATTCTTTTAGTCAATCCCAGTATTATGGTTTGAAATGAAGGGAAAACTAAAAGGATATGTATTTTCCATTGGTCATAAAAAAATCTATTATGTGACACATTTGGCCATGATTCTGATAAAGGCCATGCTTATACGTTCTGAACACAATCAAAACATATCCTCATAATTGATGAAATTAATATGTCAGCAGCGTAGTAATTGACTAATAACTTGAACTTCCCCTTCGACAACATTCATATATAGCTTCTTCATCAGCACATGCACTCATGATCACAACATACTCCATTGCACTGTCGGCTGCTGCATCATAGCCACCATCTTGTTGTGCCTTTCATCATTTCCTTCCCATCCTGTATATATATGTATGTATGATTTGCATCCCATCCATAGTAATTAATTAGTTAATGTAATTAATTAGCATAGCATACCGAGTGACATATCATAGCCACGATTGACGAGGTCTCTGTACTCTTGGCACGTGGCACACTGCTGACAGCAGAAATGGACGATGCAATCATGGCAGGGTGATTCCGTCAATGAGTAATGACGCCTCATCTTCACACTAGCAGCGTCACATTGTTCCACTCAATTCACAAGCTGTACATAATAATATATAATATAATGTAATATATTCAGTTATTTAGAATATGCTTAAGAAAAAATTTGCAAGCTACCACCACAAATTTTACTTAAAGCCACGTCTAAGACGTTAAATGCGGGTGTGATTACTAAAAAGTGAGATAAATAATAGGCCCTCTTAAACAAATACAGAATAAATTATTCAAAAAAATTGTCAAAAAGTTACATTAAATCTTATAATTACGGAGAGATTAGTTTGTCCGATAATTTAATTGGTAAAATTTTGTTTAATTATATTATTTTCTAGATGGTTCAGTTCACCTGTTTTTGAAACAGAATGACTATGTTTTTGGGGTATTAAAATGACAAATTTATTCAATTTGAGAATTGTATGTTTTTCAGAAAATATTTATTTTTTTTGGTTTACAAGGAACTCCTAGTGGAGTTAGGGGGAATTGGGGAAGGGGTGGGCATATAGGGATAGAACCATTCACCCTAAAGCAACAAACCCCTTAATCACTTGGACCAAGGGAGGTGCCATTTGAGCTAATGCTCATTGGCGTTTTTCAGAAAATATGAGGAATAGGGTCTTGGACAAAAGCAAGAAGGAGGCCTTGATGGGGAAATTGGATCTGGAAAGAGTGGCCCGCTGCGCTAATATCAGAAACAGAAAGGGCCAAAGCCCATCAAAGGGTAGGTTTGACCAAAACAAAAACGCAAAGGGAAAGTGACTCATGGCATGGCAAGTGGACACACACTCATGCTGTTCAGTTCTGTTGCGTCTCACGGAGCACTCAAAAGGTCACTTTCCAATCTCTATTTCGACCCTTTTCCTCACTCACTCGCTCTGTTATACATATACATATACATACATAATATAATAACATATAAGGAGAGCCCTATTTCCCCATCTTCATTCAATTCTCACTGACCCACTCAACTCTACCCTCCGTCAACGCACCCTCTTCATCTTCTCCTCTCTTAACTTTTTAACTGTGAGCTTCTCTTTCCCACCTCTCCATTTTTATTTTTAATTATTTATTTTTTTCATGCTTTTAGATTCACTTCAGCATGTTACTATGTTTTGTTTGACGTTTTGTTTTAGTTTGTTATGCTAAATTTCGTTTTATCTGGGACTTTTTTACCTTGTGTTTTCATTTTTATGTATGATCCGTGCCAAATTTCGCGTTCCTGTTGATTTGTCATGATTACTACTAATTGAAGGGAACTTTTCATCGAATTTCAATTTCCGCAGATGGGATGGATAGTTAGATAGATAGATATGTATTATTAATTTGGTATTTTCAGAATAGTAGCAGAGAACATATGAAATAGTAAAAAGTTTCTGGTTCTATATATGTTCAGTGGGAAAGGATATCTGAGAGATATGTATTGCTAATTTGTTATTGTGATCACATGGTGATGTGATGGATGATGATAATCTATGTTATACTATTGGCTCGTCCTTAAAATGTTCTCATATATAATGACTTGTGAGATGCATACGAATTGAATTTGGATATATCCGTAATCGTGCACCATTACTTGTTTCCTATCTCACCTTTGATCAGAAAGTTAAGACCATCTTGAGCTCCTTTATCCTAGAGTTGATATAAAAGCGTTAAGCACAATTTAACCATTTTGTAAAATCTATATTGTATTTTGCCTCTTTATTTTGCTGGTTAGTTCGTATTCGTAACAGTAAATGAAGTTACATGAGCCAAACAACTATACTCACGTATCAACTTCATCAACCAAGCTTCGGATCTGACTCATTCTAGCGACCATTTCTCTGAACTACAAGTACTGTGATGACATTCCAATGAACTTGTTGGAACTTTTTAATTTCGGTTGTCATTGGTGTAGCGTACAACATGGAGTAATTTGCTTGAAATGTGTTTCATGATATGATAGGCCGCTTTCAATTCATTTCCATGCTTGTGTTCTTACTTCTCTTTTCTATTATATTTCAATTTAATGAATTTCTACGTGGTTAATCCTACAAAAATTGTTCATCTCTATTCATGTTGCATTAAGGTGCAAAATGTCATCTGCGAATATGGCTACCATGAGACTTTCAACAGCTTCCTTGAACAGAACAATGCCCACCAGGAGATCTTGTGCTCTTATCAAGAGTCCATCATCTCTGCGCTCCGCGAAGAATGCGTCAAAAGTATTTGGAGTGAAATCTTCCTCCTTCAGAGTGTCAGCAATGGCAGCATATAAAGTGAAACTGATCGGACCGGATGGTGAAGAGAATGAATTTGAAGCCCCTGACGACTCTTACATTCTGGATGCAGCTGAGAATGCAGGGCTGGAGCTACCTTACTCATGCAGGGCTGGTGCATGCTCTACTTGTGCTGGCCAAGTGGTTTCAGGTTCGGTAGATCAATCAGATCAATCCTTTTTGGATGATCAGCAAATTGGGAATGGCTATCTTCTGACATGCGTCTCATACCCTACATCAGATTGTGTGATTTACACCCATAAGGAGGGAGATCTCTGCTAATTGGTGCATTCCTTTTGTTAGTTCTTATAAGATAATCTATATTTGAAACTATGCTACTGTTTGAACCGTGTCAATAAACAATGAGTGCTATGATGTATGATTCACATAAGTTTGTCAAGTCCAGAAAATGGTTACTGTTTTAGCGTAGCTTGAATGCACAATGTGATGCAGTAGAAAAATTATTCTCTCGTAGCTAGCTACATGTTTTTCACTATATTGTGGGAATAAAAGAGTGGAAACTTCGGAGTAGGGATTTGTTCCCTTCATCGTTTTGTGTTGTGGTGGCATTGGATTAGTAGTTTTAGTTTGGTGCTCTTTTAAGCATATATGCCTCATGTTTATGGTGATACCTTGACAGAGTTAATACAGAGCACTATGATAATGATGCTTGAAAAATAAAAGAAGCGTCGGATTCTGTACCAGAAAATGAAAGTATGAAACCCATCGTTGATTTCGATTAATTTCACATGTAATATAATTCTAGTACTTCGTATTGTTGCAATTATTTTGGTGTGGTTACTGTAAAATCATATTCCTAAATTTAAATTTAATTGATCTAATTTGCTTTTCCCTCGTACACCAATATCTTAAGACACCTAAGCTGGGGAGAAAATGGTAAAGTGCACCATCAACACAGTATTCGTTTCCCGCCTTAAAGAAGAAATTCACGGAACCCTTCCCGCTTGTTTATTTGTTCACTTTTTCGGTTTCTTTCCCGCTCTCTATATATATTACAACACAGTGGCCACAGAGAGAAAGAGGGAGAGAGAGATTGGTTAAACGACGCAAAAGGGTTTCGCGTTTTGAATCACTCCAAGGTTAGGCTTCGTTTTCCGTTTCTCTTCCTCAGGTTCTTTTGATTTCTTTCTGTGCATTTATCTTGTTTGTGAAAATTACTGTTAGAGTGTTCGCTTCATCACTAGTCCTTTCTATTTTGCCCTATTATCATGTTGAATGTGTACTATATATGAGGGATGTGTTGAAACTTGGAATCCGAGTTTTTAGGTTCTGTGATATTACTGGATTATTATCCAGTAAGCAGATGCTTGGTTATTTATTTAGCTATGCCTGCCAAGCTTGATTCGTTTCAGTGTTCGATTTTTGTGTTTATTTCTTCTTTCAGGCTATGGACACCTCAAATCCTGCTGCGTTTGTAAATGCCGAATTGCTCCCCAATTTCATAGGTAAGAAAGTACGAACAGTGGTTCAGGTGAATCATTGTGATGGCGGTGTAACAGCAGCAAAATCCACAGATGAGAAACAGCTATCTGTGAAAGGGTTGCCATCGGTCCCTCTTATGAACTATGTCGAGATCATTGGAATTGCTGAGAGTAACCATTCTATTAATGCTGAAATATGGACAGACTTTGGCAGCACCTTCGGTACTAATTTTTCATGCTTATTATGAATTAATTATCTTACTTTCTCAAAATGAGAAATGCATAACATGAATTATATGTATGTGTATGTTTCTTTGATTTGAATATTATGCTATTGTTCTGTTGCTGGCTACTACTAATCTTGGATTTGTTTGCAGATACCAATTCTTACAATCAGTTATGCCAACTAGCAAACGGGGAATTCAGAAGCCTGTTTCTCTAAGGGAGGACATTCAACAGAGTGCTGGATCTAAGATTGGATGGTATGGATTACGATGTTGCAGCTTGCATGCTTTAGCACTTAGGATGTAAATGTATGAACTATGCCTAAAATGTATGTTTATTCCCAGATTAGCAGGGCATTGTGCTCTGCATAAACCCTAATGTTTTCAAAATCCATCGTATCTCTAATGTTATGTATGTCTTGTGTCTAGTGTCTAAATTGGTTTATGTATGTATTTATCTCTGTCGTTTCATGTTCTCTAATTTACTCCGTTTCTGAATCACCTAAATCACCACGGCACCATTCACTAAAATTCAATCCTCATACATAAACAAAAGAGTTCACTAAATAAAAAAAAAAAGGAAGACACGAATTATAAGCGAGAGATCTTTGTAATTAGCTTATCAAACAAATATTGCATTTGTCTAACTGGATCCTTCATTTCAGGATCTGTTATTATCTTATTTCATAAGGTACATTGACTCAATATTTAAGCTAGGGACTAGGCTACAGGACAAGGCTACTTTCTTATTTACAAGTCAAATTTGCACATTGGAATTTAACAAAACTATGTCGAATAAATGCGGCAGATAGGGATTATAAGTATCTTGAGTCAGATAGAAGATATATTATTAAAATTGGATACTAACATGAATCAATTGATACGCAGATACAGTAACTGAAAAATGCCAAGAGCAGCTCAGCTTAACATGAATGCCATGTGGAAACATTTGTGGCCCTTCGGATGTAATTGTCACGATACTGCCATTGAATGATAAGCAAAAAAGATATTATGTACTCTTTTTCTTGTGACTCGAATAAGACCATAGAGGAGGTAGTTGTTCAACTTTCCAGATCACTCGTGGGGTGATAAACTAATATAGGATATTTTTATAATATGACCACTTAATAGGGACTATGCCTTTTTGATTTTATAATTAAGGCCACTTATAGAAGATGGAGATAAGGCCACACTTGCTTTCTCAAAGATTCTTCTAAACCTACAAGTCCACAACCAATCCCTCTCCACCCACAACACATTCGGTGCTGAAAAGCTGGGTTGGTTTATAAAAGAAGGATCGGTGAGGTGGTGTATGGATTAACTAGTAGCCATAACAGCCAAATGGGTTTCAGAGAATTAGGACTTACTCTTCTTATCTTCCTCTATCTCGTCAATCTTGCATCCTCTTTTCGTATCCACAAGACCTTCCCCTCAGGTACTTTCCTAATTTTTCTTATTTGTCCTCTTTTGGTAAATAAATATAAATATTTGTCGTGAGTTCTAAATCGATTAATGTTGTCAACACCATAGATTGGTAAAAGAGACTGGTATCTTAATTCTTTAAACAAGAGGTCGCAAGTTTGAGTCTTGACTCTTGACTACCTCTGAGGCTCTGACTACTGCAAAAAACTTCAATTGTGTTGGGCTAAGTCTATAACAGATTGATTAGTAACATTGAAATTACATAAATTTTTCAGAAAACAACTAGGTCCCTCCCCCCCTTCCTCTCAAAATTCTCTTTTGATGAAAGAACGATGACATGAGTTAATGGAGTTTTATAATTGTCACCCTGCTGATTAACTATTATTTTTTAACAGAATTTTTGTAAGTATGGAACTGCTGATTGCCTTATATGTGTTATGTCTGGCTTATAGTTTGCAAACCACCATTAAAAATCATGTAGTTAACATGATTTTACCAAACATGTCTACATGAATTGAAACTGAATTTGTACCCTTTAAACTTAAAGGAATTGCTCATAGGGTTACCCATTCGAAATTCTTAGGTCTTGCTGTGAAAAAGAAAAAAAAAAACTCCTGTATCTATCACTAAAAAGTACAAACACAGAATCGTCTTTCATTTTTTATGAAGGTGGTACTATTTTTTTTATTCTTTGTTTGAGAAGACATCAGAACTTTTAAGTGGCCTTATCTTTGCATACTAGTGGTCTAGTGGGGGATCCAATACTCACATCATCAGAATCATTCTACTAATCTTTAACAAGTGAATTTGCAAGGCGGGAGAATAAAATAATGTTTACCAATATACAGAAGCAAGTGTTCGTGAGTGGTGTGATGAGATTTCTATGTGCGAAGCTCATTTTTTGCATCCCCATGATGGATGTAATAACCAACCACAGCATCTTACGCAATTTTCATTTAAGAAGAAACAAAAGCAAAGTAAACCTTGTTTCCTGTTAGTTTCTTTCATAACCATCTGGAAAAAACAGAGTTCTGCGAGTAAGCACCTTTAGTAAGATTTTTTTCTTCTCGGAATAGAATTTATGCAGAAGGGCTGGGGAGATGATAAGAGGATATATGGAAGTAAGATAGAAGGAGGTGGCAGCCATGGCGGCAGTTCACATGGAAATGAAGGTCCACATTCGCCAAATACACAGGGAGGCGGGGCAGCAGTTATACCTGTTTATACAGCTGGTGCTGCAAACAATCGCAACCGTCCTGCACATCATGGTGCTGCCAATTGCAACCTTCACAAGATCAAAATTTCCACCAGCCTGGTCTATACTCTCACAATTTTATTTTTGTTTATGTAGAACAGTTAATTGTGTATGTAGCAACTGTACTGTTTGTCATAGTTTCTTTTCCCACAACTAAGTTTTCTCGTGAGACAATGGTGAATTATGTTTATAATGTAGTATTTGCAAGTAGAAAAAAAAATTGTATTCATGCTAGCAAGGTTTGTTCACACACTCCAAACTACCAAATTAACCACAAATCTACAGATACCAAACATTCAATAATATAAAATACCCATAAACTTAAAAAATGATGTTCAGAGAAGGCACTGTAACTAAGCATCATTTTGTGAAATAAGCAAGGTGCTCCAGTTTCCGGGCCTGGAAAAACCTAGAGCGTCCTTTACCACTTGATTCTATCTCCTCACTTTTCTTTTTGGATGTGGTGAAACCCACATTGCTTAATTTCAATTGCCGCTTGCCATTGTTATTGCTGCCGCCATCTTCATCCGTTTGGTCAGATGCCCTACAAAGAAAGACAAGTCTTAATGGATAGAGAAAGACAAGCAAAAATCACTCACACAGGAAAAAATTAGAGAAAAGAAACTGTAAATCTGAAAACAGGTAGCAGCAATACAGTCACAGGTTTCATCAGAAGATTATAAAATCAAGCTTACCATAAGACTTCTGCAGCATCTTTAAAATAAGTGTTGCAGGTTCCCCAACTAAACCGAACCAATGTTGGAAATCCAAAGATAGAATGCTTGTGATCCTCTAGCCAAGACTTGGTTTGTGGATCTGCAAAAATGGAAACGCATAAGCAAATTCATCAGTAGCCTGCAATTCAGAACACATCGTGAGATGGAAGAATGGCATTTCAGTTTCACACCTCCAGGATAACCAGAGCCAAAGCTCCTGTGCATTTTTTCAGCAGTCTCATCAAGAACCCAATCTCTTAAAGCTCGGTCTCTTGTGACCTGAAATAGAGAAGAAACAAAAAACTTCGGATTAAATACGGGACCTTATACCTCTGGTAATGTAATTGATTTAATAAATTTCAATAAGGGAGAGTTCTTATAAGTACCTTTGCGACAATGCTAGCACCACTGACAACAGGATAGAGACTATCAGCCTTCTTTGCAACAACAAATTTAATAGATGGGAAAATTTTGGACAGTTTCATTTCATATTTCCCTGCATCCCCAACTGTATCTATATAAACCTGAAAACCACATTTCAAATATCTGTATCAATACCAAACCCTAGATACTAAAATGATCATAACAAGAAATTTGAGCTTAATTTACAAACTACAATTGATATTCAACATGAAGTTAGGGAAACTTTGAGTTACCTCGGTTAGAAGCACTCCCATTTTGAGCACCCTATCGATGAGGCCCATGGCAGAGTCATGTGAAATCTCATTCAAGTTAATCTTATTCCTGTTGAAAATTGAAATCATAAAAAAAAAAAAATGAGAGCAATTATTCAGGGAAATATAAAAAAAAAAACAGAGTAAGAGAAAAGAGTTGAGGAATTTGCATACTTCTGGAGCATTTTAGCGGAGAGTACCCTGGGGTCGATGACGTCAACGGCCCAACCAATAGAATCGTTGGCCTTCAAAGCTTCGAAGAGTTCTTCCCTCTTGTCTTCTTTGAGGGTCTTGGAATCGGCGAAGCTGAGAGTGGAGAGCGTGTTCTGGTAGGAGCGGGCGCAGTAGAGGCAACCGTACACCATGGGCCCTAACACAGGGCCTCTTCCGGCTTCGTCGATTCCCATTATGCAAGGCTTCGATGCCCATTTCGGAACCACACCCTCCGATCCCATTCTCCTCTTGATTCGCCGATTCAACCCTCAAACTCGAAGCGAGGTCAGATTCTGAGAATCACACTAAATCTGAATAGCTTTAGCTACCTTGCTTGATTGCTTTTCAAATTCCCGCCAAATAAACCTGTTTTGCGAGGGAGGGAGACAGTTTTTTACATTTACCCATTTAGGTTAGCGCCACCTTAAGCTTCTCATTCTATCCTTTCTTTACTCTCTCCTTTTTCTTTTTCTTTATTTTTATTTTTTTCATTTTTACTGTGTTGTATTCTCTCCCTGTCTCTTCTTTCCTTTATCTGTCAAAGAGTTTTAATCTCATAAACTAATTATATTTGTTTGTTTTATTATTTTGTAGTATATTGCATTTCTTTTAAGATGGATTGTAGATAAAATCATTTTTTGAAATAAATTAATTAATTCATGTAAGGCTTTTTATTCCATTCTTTTTTGTGACAAAACGTTTTATAAAATTAAAACAAAAAATCAAAAACTTGGGGTGAGACTTTTGTGATTTTGTCGCCTCAATAGTCAATAGTTCTATTCAAGCTCAAACAGGATTGTCTCTAGTAAAGGGATGCACATGATTTAATATATAATATATTCAATGATTAAACTGAAAAATAATAATCTTGGATATATAAATACATACATGTCAGTCTCTTGAATTTAGGTTTAACGCTATTGTGGTGACCAAGAGGATTTTATAATAACATGATCCCCTCCCAACGTAATATTAAAAAGACTGGTCCTATAAACGGATTAAAATAAATATTGTGACCAAGACATTATATTATAAAGATTGGTGATTGGTCCTAGTTACTTGCACATCATTTTTCCAATTCCTTACTATAACCTATAAATAAATGGATTATATAAAAGCTCGAAGAAGAAGCAAGAAAACAAAGTACGACCCATATTATCTTATCTGGTGAAAGCATCACAAAATATTACTACTAAAATAATTTGCCTTGAATCATCATTTAGGAATAGGTAACAATCATATTTAAAGAGTTAGCAGAATCGGTGAGTGTTTGGTAGTAGTAAATTGAAAGTTGATGCGGTGGTTGATGGTTACAGGGGTGCTTATTGATAGTGAAGCTTTGCGTATTGTGCGTGATTACAATAAAGATGAGTGAAGTAGCGGTAACAATAATTAAGTTATGGTTGAAGTGCTAGATCATGAATTGCTAATAATAATGGTGGTAATGAGGTGGTTAAGATAGCAGTAGAGGCAAGTACATACCGGTAAGAATGATAGCTACAATAGGGAAAATTATGGAGGGAAAAATGTGTGATGATGGTATAGTGTCACATGTAATGCCGTATTGTGAATGTAAAAGGTTGAAAATGGTAGCAGAATGAGGATGGTCAAGATGTAGCAGTTGTTTGTAACTTAATAAGAAAACCAAATTATACAGTCAATAATTATCAATATAGATAATCATTAAACATTGCCCCCCAAGATTTGTATTATCCAAACTAGGACTAGTTTTTTCCCTTATTTTTATTGGTGGAAAGGAAGGTTTCTTTCTTTTCATAACTGATGTTTTGAAAAGAGGGAGAGGAAATTTTAGGACGGGTCATGGGCCATGATGATTCATGAACAGGTCATGGGAAAACAAAGACATAGTAAAGGAATTTCAACAAATTGTCACATTACAACTCAAAGCACACAAACTAGTAGAATACTTTTCAATACATGTGGGTAAAGATACTTGAATGTACAATCTTAAGGAGCATATTCATGACAACCTTATCCAAACTATCATGAGGTAAAGAAAAAAAAGAAAAGCCTCTGCTTTTCCAAATGCCAATCCTGCCTGCTTTCGGTTCCATGAATCAAATGGCCAGCCTAACAGACACAAGAAGAAGAAGAATGTCCCAGACTACAAAAGCCCACACATGTGCTTGGTGTTTCTTTCATTGAGTAGTATAACAATAAGAGGCTACAAGAGAAGAATATCTAATTTTACATCTATATTCTTTTGTTTTCAAAGCAAGCTTCACATTCACAATGCATCAATCCATGTGCCATGAAAAAGCACGGCCTCACTTAACAATCATTTGGAGCATGGCCTCCATTCGCTGTTTGTCCCTACACTTGCTGATCAAGTCCAAGTACTTCATAGCATCATTAGCTGGCAACCCTTCAAGAAGAAACTTCAACAAACGACCATGTGTTTCTCGCATCACATCGAAACACTGCTCTACTGCACTCACTTCTTGCTCTTTGCTCATCTCCAATGCCTCCATCAGTGGAAGCACCTCCACCTCCTCTTCCTTGAAATGCTGTTCGCACTTTCCCTATACACACACAAAATTAACAAAACCCTATTCAGATCACAAATTGATGATAGAAATAATCAAAATGCACATGAACTTCTTACTTGCAATAACTTGAGGCGGCTAGAAATATTGTACAGAGCCTCTCGGTAATCAGGGCTCCCGGAGTCCAAAACCCCAACAGATTTTATGTCTTCTTTGATGCCATTCATGATTGGTAGATCCCTAGCATGTTCCTCCTTTGCAGCTTTAGTTAGCCCTACATTTTTTCCAATTAATTAAAAACATATTATAATTTCCACTCAGAGAGCATCGCTTCAAAGACAAGTAGTAAACTTTTTCAGAAGAGAACCCCCACAAAAGAAAAGTTACAAAGCAGAACGTAACCCAACCCAGCCACAAGTACACAAATCCAATAATTACCAAACAGTAATTTAGCGAAAATATGTAATTTAAGATGAGACAGAAATCTAATCTAATACAATAGTAAAATTGATGTACATGACAATTTGTATATTGTATTGTATTGTTTTGTTACCTCGATCAGCTCTATCAAAGAGAGGGAATAGCAGAGTCTCTTCCATCTGAGCGTGCTCCATCATGAACTCAAGCAGCTCCGAGTAGCTCCTCCCGAACTTCCTAATCTCCATCCTGGGGCTCCCCACTGTCGGATCAACGGCCTTCTTCCCTCCACGTGTCGCCAGATCCTCCGCCCACCTCACAACCCTCTCCAAGTGCCACAGCACGCTCTTGTGATGCAGCCGCGTCACCCTCACCATCAACGGCGTCGTATCCTCCACGCTCTCCTTCTCCCCGCCACCAACACCCCCTGCCTCCACCGGCGGACCAGGGAACCGCGCGTCAATGAAACGCAGCAGCGTCTCGCGTGAGCCCGAAACTACCTCGGACCCTACCTGGATCGTGACCGGGTCGGACCCTCCCTCACGCGCCGACGACGCCGTTTCGTTTGAGGAGGACGGAACGAAGTCCAACGAAACGGACTTGTGGAGAAGCGCGAAACGAATGTAAGCAGCGAGGATGCTCTTCGGTGAACCGTATAAACGGACGGTGGGATACACTTTAGCTCCATCGTGAGGCACAATCTCCGCCGTCAATTTTTCCGACTTCCCACAACAGTTCCCCATTACCCACAAATGAAAAAAGAAAGAAAGAAAGAAATGACCCCAAGCAGAAAAAAACAGAGAAAGGAGATTGACCACTGAGAAAAAAAAAGAAGAAAGAAGAAATTGTTAGTTGGGGAGATTAGAGAGTGGGTATTAGTATTTGGTGATGCTTAAACGAACTGAAAACGACACCGTATTTTGGATTATAGCGGCACCGACTGGGATGCGGGTGCTGGGCGCTTGTTATGGGAGGTGCTAATGGTGTGAGTGTGAGAGTGAGTGAAAGAGAAGGGACTTTGACTAATAATGTGTGTGTGTTGGGTTTGGTGTTGTGTCTTTCTGCTGAAGCCATGAATGGATATTGTGTGATGGTCTTTTATGCTTAGTTCCGAAGAAATTAAAGTAGAAATTCCCTTCTTTTTTCTCCACCAACGAACCAAATCTGATTTTCATTTTCTTCACAAATACGGGGTTTTCTTAACCAAGAAAGGAAAAAACAAGACATATATAAGGAAGGATTACTATTTGATGGATTTGACTGGACTAATATTATTTGCAGCGTGTCATTAGTAATTTTGACGCATTCAGAGCTTAAAAAGTGTTTACACAAATATTTCTTTGCTCTTTTCTCTTCATTTCTTTATAACCTCGTTTACATAACTATTTGATTATATTATTTTATTTGTACGATTGTTTAGCAAATTTATATCAAGTATCAAATAAAGTACACATACTTACCCAAAAAAAAAAAAAAAAAAACGAAGTACACATCTCAATTTAGAAAATAAAGTGATAACCGTTAATTTTAGATTAATAAAATAAAAACAATATCCCTTCTACTTTTATTATTCTAAAAATTAAATCTCATACTTTAACTCTTTAAAATGATATCTCATTTTAGGTGATCCTTAATAGCTAGTGTAAAATTACAAATCGACTATTATAAATGTATAACTCGTATGATAACATGTGATTTAACGAAAATATAATATTAGTGTATATATCTATATCTATATAATATACTAACACACATATAATGGTAATTTACTAAAATGTCCTTTCAGCCAATCAGGTAAAAACAAAATAAAAAATAAAGTCAAGTAAGTGCTAATGTGATAGGTTATCTTATCGGTTTTTTCACCCATAAAAAACAAAAAAAATCAATATCATCACATATATACATTTAGTATCAATATCTACACAGATGTCCTATTTTTGGTGTTTCTCTCTGATTTTCGCCCAGGGTGGGCGAAAATCACTTCATTTTCGCCCAGGGGGCGAAAATGAGTTAAAATGGGCGAAATGACTATTTTCGCCCCCCGGTGTCTATAAAATACACATCCGACCATTTTAGAACTCATACACACACTCTTACACAATTCTACATCACATTATGGCAGAAAATAATTACTATCATTATTGAAAATTAATAATTTAAGAAATCTAATTTCAATAAAACTAATATTCTATTAAAAACTAAATTCTAATTACCAAAACTAAATTCAATAAATATTCTATTGAAAAAAAAATAATTACCTACAACTATAAAATCTAAAAATAAAATAATTAACTACAACTTATATAAAAATAAAGATTTTAATTTTTTAAAATTTAATAACTATTTTATAATAAAATTTGATATATAATACACTTTAATTATTAAAATTAAGGACTATTAAACCTCTAAATTTATCAAATGCTATAAATTTTCATTTTTATTGATATTTTTCATGCACTTAAATTTTTCTATAGCATATAATTCATTATATATGTATATATTTATAGATAAATATATATTTTATACGTATTTTATTATATCCGGTTGAACTTCCGGTCGAACCGATTAAACCTCTAAACCTCTTAACCACTCCCTCGTCCGGTTTAATGTTCGGTCCGGTTTTCAGAACCTTGGTAAAATCTAATTAAAAAACGAAGTTGTAATGTAATTAGATTTTACAGTTGTAGGTAATTACTTTTTTTCAATAAAATATTTATTGAATTTAGTTTTGGTAATTAGAATTTAATTTTTAATAGAATATTAGTTTTAAAAACAAAATAAAAAATAAAGCCAAGTAAGTGCTAATGTGATAGGTTATCTTATCCTTTGTAACGGAATCTTTTATTTTATTTTTTATCCTCTCCTTTTATTTGTCTTTGTTTAATGTTTACTTTGGCTTTGTTGAATTGTTTCCTCGGAGTAATCGTCACGTCATCTCATCGTTTTGCAATTCCTGCCTGTTGTGCTGTGATTTATGGCTTGTTTGGATATAGAAAAAAAATTATAATAAGTACAATTAATTAAATAAATAAATACGTAACTAGTTTATATTATATTATGGTAATAACAAATTCTGTAAACTTGTATATGTGTATGTCTCAAGTAGGCTGCAAAAGCATGAGAAAATATGGAGGGGATGAAGAAATAGAGCTTGTTGTGCATCATGGAATAACCTAGGTTCCGCTAACTAACTTAACCAGCTAGTTCAGAAAGTTCTGGGTCCAATGTTGTTATTTACGAGCATAGGAGAAAACGATGCACATAGAATAAGTAGAGTGAAGAAACTTATTTTAAGATGAAAATAGGTGAGTGTATATATCAAGATTAACAAATTTAAGTAAAGGGCCAATTGGTAATAGGGATTTAGTTACAAAAATAAAAAAACATAAATACTCAATTAAAAGATTCTAAAGTATAAACCTCATATATTTTATTTTACCTTTGCAATTTTAATGTAAATGAAAAAAAGGCTAAACGCACCGTATTATGCTTTTTTATAATAATTTCGTTGGTTACATGAACCCGCCTATCCTAGCAAGGAGTACGAGTTGTGTTCGATCGTCGCTGTTCCCGCTGCTGAGTGCTGAGCGAACCATTTGTGTCTGTGTATTAATTTCACTCTCTCCTTTCCCCTCAGATCAGATCTGCGATCGCTAATTTCAAATCGTGTGTAAGTAACCTCTCATTTCTCTAATTCTCTCTTTCATGTTTTCTTCCCTCTTCTCTCTGTGAAATCTCCATTCATCTCTGCAATCACTGCACATTCATCCCGTTTTATACCTGACCTAGGGATCTGATCTGATTGCTCCTAAAACCGTTACGGATTTTTGTTTTTGGCAGATTCAATTCGAGACAATAAGCGCTTCCCTCGTATCGAAGATTAAACGAAAAGATGGTAATTCTTCTCGTTTCCTCACGATCAACTATTTAACGCCGATTTGTTTTTAGTGCATTGTTTGGTCCTTTTGTTGTTATATTAATGAATGTCGTTGACATCATTTTGTTCGTCGAAATTTTTTGGGTTGTGTCTACTTCAATTGATATTTTGCATGTAGTTTAAATCCACGATCTGGTCTTACAGTCCAAAGGAACTTTGTAATGTACATTGAAATTCTTTATAATTGAAACCCTTGTATAGGTTATTTTCTTTTATATTGAGTGGTAAAGTTTTTACATCAAATGTGTCTCTCAAGAATCAAGATCACTGTGAATCAAGATTACTGTAGGATCTTCGGGTTTAGCTTATGATACCGTGCGTTGTTTCTCTTTCACCTCAATTTTAGCTACATTACTGTAAATATTTAATATCATTCAAAACTACTGATGAACTTGATCTTACGAGAAAGGTGCAGCTCAAATGGTCATATGCTTGACTCCTTTTTGTAAAAGAAGAAGAATATAGCTCAGAGTGGGAATGCTATAGTTTCTGTCTATTTGCTCTTGATCTCTCTTTTGCTCCACTAAATTTGTGTTATTATTTTTTATTTATTATGACATACAATACAGGTTGTACTTGCTGCATCCATTTTGAGCAAATCCGGTAAAGGTGAGTTTTCGAACCTTAGCCAAGTCTTGAATTAGTGTTGAATTTGGTGGTGCATCAATTAGTATGGATTGAACATCAATGCTCTTGTTCTGAAAAGCCTTGTGCTTTGTTTGCAGTTCTAGTTTCTAGACAGTTTGTGGATATGACTCGCATAAGAATCGAGGGCCTTCTAGCAGCGTTTCCCAAGTTGGTAGGCACTGGAAAGCAACACACTTACATTGAAACTGAGAATGTGCGATATGTTTACCAGCCAATAGAAGCACTTTACCTGCTCATTGTAACAAACAAACAAAGCAACATACTCGAAGATTTGGAAACTCTGAGACTTCTCTCCAAACTTGTATCCTTTCTCTGAGGTGTTGAGTTTGCAACTTTAGTTCTTAAGTTTGTTTTTGATTGCTTGGTTAGGAGAAATGTAGGCTTTGTCTTTAACTTGGTATAGCTTTGTGGCCTGAACTGAATCTATATTTTGTTATGTGCCTTCTCCACTAAGTTCCCAGTCATTCTGGGTTTTCTATTGCACTTCTATTATAAATGGTCCGACTCAGTTGTTTTGTTTGATATTGCTTCTTATAGTTAGGCTCAGGAGGCTTTAAGATTGATCAAATGGGTTGTGGTAGAAGCATATTTTAGGTTTTATCATACTGTTTTAGGCCATTAGTGAAATTATTCCAGAATGATGTGATTATATTTATTGCATTCCTTAAGATTTTTAGGTGCCTGAATATTCTTATTCCCTTGATGAGGAAGGTATTTGCAAAAATGCATTTGAGCTGATTTTTGCATTTGATGAAGTCATCTCTCTCGGGCACAAGGAAAATGTGACTGTTGCTCAGGTTAAGCAATATTGTGATATGGAGAGTTTTGAAGAGAAGCTGCACAAGCAGATGAGAGATAAACAGATCAATGAAACAAAGGATCGTATGAGGCAGAAAGCTAGTGAGATTGATAAAAGCAAGGTATTAGTGGATGGGATTTTCTTTATTTAATTGTTTTTATTTTAAGTGTGAGAATTCATGCCATTAATTCAAAAGCATATCATGTATTATGTAGATTGAAAAGAACAGAGGCGATAGAGGAGGCTTTGGTCCAGTACAGTCAATGGGTTCGGGAAGAATTGAAAGTAGCCTTAATGATTTGAGCATATCTAGTAGTGGGACTGGTTTTGGGAGTGGCTCTGGCTCTGGTTTTGGATTGAGTTCAGATGTTGATCCCTTATCTTCCAAGCCTAAAGGTCAGTTACTTGGCTTTTATAAGCTCTGATGAATTATTCTAGATTGCTTTGATTTATTCTACGTTTAATGTAACATGTTGCTTCATAAAAGAGTTTATTGGTTTTATTAATGTGCTCTCTTATTATGTTACTTAGGTCGTCCAACTTCAGCTGCCACTGCTCCACCAAAGGGTCTAGGAATGAAGCTTGGTAAATCTCAAAGGACAAATCAGTTTTTGGAATCCTTGAAAGCAGAAGGTGAGGTCATTGTTGAAGATGTTCAACCAAAACTTAGCCAGTCACGGGCAGCTGCCCCACCACCTACTGATCCCATCACTCTAACTGCTGAGGAGAAACTAAATGTGACACTAAAACGAGATGGTGGAGTGAGTAATTTTGATGTTCAAGGTACATTGTCTCTCCAAATTCTTAACCAAGAGGACGGACATGTTCATGTTCAGGTATCGTTTTATCTCTCTCGACCCAAATGTCTGTCCACTGGGCATGTTTCCTGCTGGTTTTGGTTGCATATATTAAGTGGGGGAAATAATTAAAAACAATTGGTACTTGCACGTTGTGCCTTGTTTTTGCAGGTCCAGACTGGTGAGAATCAAGCCATCTCCTTCAAGACACACCCTAACATGAATAAAGAGCTATTTGCTAATGAAAATATACTAGGCCTTAAGGATCCCAACAGGCCTTTCCCCACTGGTCAAGGCAGTGATGGTGTTAGCCTTTTAAAGTGGAGAATGCAAAGCACTGACGAGTCGATGGTGCCACTGACAAGTGGGTTAATATCTATTGTTGATGACCCGTATTACTTTGTGTCTTGTGTATCAATAACTCATGATGTGCCGTAAATATGTATTGCAGTAAACTGCTGGCCCTCGTCTTCTGGAAATGAAACTTACGTCAGCATTGAATATGAGGCTTCATCAATGTTTGATCTGCGGAATGTTGTGATCTCAGTACCTCTTCCTGCACTTCGAGAAGCACCATCTGTCAATCAGATTGATGGGGAGTGGAGGTGTGGATTTTTTCCAACTTGTTTTGCATTTAAGTGTTCATTAAATGAGTTTGTGGTTTTATATTATAAACACTCTTGCAGATGATGGTTCTGAGTCTTTTCATTTTAGCATTCTTTGCTTCCTCTATATTATCCTATTAAAATTGGGTTTGCAGGTATGACTCAAGGAATTCCATCTTGGAGTGGTCTATCCTTCTAATTGATAATTCAAACCGCAGGTATGCTAAATTTGGTGTGAAACATTTTTTAGAGCTAACTCATCCTATACTATTTATCTCTGTACTTTGGAATTGTTTTTTCTGACTTCAATATATTTGGCAGTGGGTCAATGGAGTTTGTTGTTCCAATGGCAGACTCGTCAGCATTCTTTCCCATTTCAGTCCGTTTTATGGCAACTGACACATTTAGTGACCTCAAGGTTTGTTTGGATTTTCGACTTCCAATCAGTCCTTGGGTTTATGATGTTATTTCAAACTGATCCAGTTGAAATAGAGTATCGTTTCATTCAATTCATTTACCAAAGTGCAGGCTTATATTCATAGTTGGAATACCATGTCTTAGAATTGATTGAATTTAGTGGGCGATAATACTTTGATCTGACACATTATTTGTTTTCTCCCTTTTGCATTTCGATCTGCAGGTTACTAATGTCATACCAATAAAGGGTGGTAATCCTCCCAAATATTCTCAGAGAACGCAGTTGATCACAGAAAACTATCAAGTTGTGTGATTGATTGATTTTCATCTCAACTCGTCACTTCGATGCTCAGTTTTGCTTTTACAATCATGGTTCTTTTATCAAAAGGGCTTTTCTTTGCTATAACTTAACATCATTCGTTACTATTCATGACTTTATGCCTCCGTTTTACTTCCCAAGGCGCGGGACTGTACATGATTTATCATCACCATTAAGCGAAACCTTATGGTTGTGATGCTGTCTATTTTTTTTTCGGTTGGTGTGATGCTGTCTATTTACTCAGTATGTATATGCATCTTTTGTGAGGGAAGACGTCTCACCAATTCCCTTTTTCTACTGATAATATTCCGAAGCCGAATGAATCAAATGGATTCTACAGGCCCAACGATCTACTATGCTCGTTGAAAATTTTTCTATTTTAAATTTCTTAGTCAACACTCATTTGAAACTCTCAAAACATCGTTGAATTATCAATGGTCAACATTTATTCTTCTTTTAATATAGTTCTTGTATTTTAAGTAGAAATTGATGCTTGTATATTTTCTTGATTGGATTTATGGCTATATGTTATTCTTTATCATTATTTAAGTTTTTTAGTTTTAAAATATGTATTTTCTTTAAAACAGTTGATCAAGTAAATCTATTTGATATGTATATTATCATTATTTAAGTAAATCTATTTGATATGTATATTATCATATACAATAACTTATGAGTTTAGTTACAATGCATTGAAAGTGTAAAAAGTTTTACATTGTTAACTAATCATATGCATCATTTTATAAGAATTTAAATTGAGTGAGTGGTTAAATAAAATAATTTTGGTAGGATGTCTAACTGTGATCAGATTTATATAACTATTTTTACTTTGAAAATATATTCTAATTAAACCCATAATTTATATGCTTTTAAATCGTAGTGATTAATTTCGATGCATAAGAATTAAATCTCGACCAAAAAGAGAAAATATCGTAACGAGTAAGTACACACGTTTCTGTTATTTTCATTCTTATAAATTTTAGTATTAGCAGCTTATTTGATTGGACTGTAAAATGAGAAAAAAAAATTGCCTAAATGTGATTCATATATTATTTTAGGTATTGTTTAATCAAGTAAGTTTTTGTCATACTTTTATCCTTTAACCAAACACACCTTTTATTCTTTAATCAAACACATTTTAAGAAAAGTTCAGTATAATTTACCCTATATTATAATAATACATACGGTTATTTGTTGGATTGGATATGTTGTAGCCATGCCCATCTATACCTACTAGCACATTTCCAATCTTATTGCTTTAACTAATATTATTTTTAATTGGAACAAATAATAAATACATTTTGAACAAGGCAAAGTAAAAGCTTATAATGGTCTAAAATTCAATGTTAAAAGCAACATAAAACAATATGGACAACCACCCCAGTTATGGCATATTATGTAAAGAGCTTGGTTCGAAGTAATCGGCAGCACAAACTCCATGTACAAGTAGAATATACTATCATTTTGTGCACCCCTTTAGCTATTTTGTCCAAAAACATACTTCAATTCTGCATTAACATTTGAAACCACCACAGGCAATAACCCACAATATTATAACTAAGATAAGGATTCCTCCTCCCACCATCAGCTTCATTTGGAGATTCTGCAGCCACATCTTCCTTCTCAGCTGCCTTCCCTGCCTCTGGAAGCTATCAGCCTAAATTTCCATGGAAAATAATAATCAATCATTTCAGTATTAGTATGTTATTTTATTCAGATTAGTTTGTTCGGATAATAATAATAATAAATAAAAGATTCATACCTGGAACTGCAAGTTTTCTGTTTTGTCCACCAGAAGTTCAATCTTCTCTCCACGATCCAAAACCTACAAAACAGTTCAGTGCAAATGTTGTTTAGAAGTTCTTAATATATAGCAGCAACAACTGAAGGTATCAGCTCTGTTGGTCTAGGTGTCACAATCAAAGAGCTTCATTGAACCACAACTTTTGAAGGACATGCTGTGAAATCAGACCAAGCAGTCCAATGAAGCCAAAAGCCCACCAAATTGAAGTTGCATGCCTTTTATAAATCAGGAAAGACTCAATTGTTCATTTCTAAATCACCTCATTAGATTGTTTATTACCATCCAAATCCACTATTGTTTACCGTAGTTCAGTGAATCAATTTTAATCCATACTACAGCAGCTTGTGGGTTATACAATCCTATGTGCTTTTGGTTGGAGCAAAACAAACAAAGTCTTACTATACAAGGAAAGTTCTCATGCTGTTCTTATTCCAAGAGTTTCACCACAAAGAAAAAAAAAAAAAAAAAAAAAAAAACTATGTAATTTCATAATTTAAAGTCTATAATCTATGTTTTATAGTATTTTTAGAAAAATAGATAAGTCTCACATTTTAAAGTATATAACCTTCAATTTGTAGTATATGTAAAAATATCATGTAATTTAATAATTTAAAGTCTATAGTTTTTGCTTTATAGTGTTTCTAGAAAAATAGAGAAATCTCACAATTTAAAGTATATAGCCTTCAATTTATAGTATATGTAAAAAAATCATATAATTTAATAATTTTAAGTCTATAGTCTTTGTCTTATAGTATTTCTAGCAAAATAGAGAAATCTCACATTTTAAAGTATATAGCCTTCAATTTCTACTATATGTAAAAAAATCATGTAATTTCATAATTTAAAGTTTATAATCTTTGTTTTATAGTTTTTTTAGAAAAATTAGATAAATCTCACATTTTGAAGTCTACAACCTTCAATTTGTAGTATATGTAAAAAAATCATGTAATTTTATAATTTAGAGTTTATAGTCTTAGTTTTATACTGTTTCTAAAAAAATAGATAAATTTTACATTTTAAAGTGGCTTCAATTTCTACTATATGTAAAAAAATCATGTAATTTCATAATTTAAAATCTATAGTCTTTATTTTATGGTTTTTCTAGAAAAATAAAGAAATCTCACATTTTAAAGTATATGTAAAAAAAATCATGTAAATTTCATAATTTAAAGTCTATAATCTTTGTTTTATAGTTTTTTAAGAAAAATTAGATAAATCTCATATTTTGAAGTCTATAGCCTTCAATTTGTAGTTTATGTAAAAAAACCATGTAATTTTATAATTTAAAGTCTATAGTCTTTGTTTTATAGTATTTCTAGAAAAATAGGAAAATCTCAGATTTTATGATATGTGAAGACTAACATTATTAACCCTTGCTCATAAGTACAACTTACCCACTTTCACTTCCCAAAACTTAAAACTACTTCCAAGGGAAAAATGAATTACAAAAAAGAAAGAACAGTACATCCAGAGAACAATTTTCATTCTACAAAGAATCAGGGCTGACAATATATGGTAGCAACTAAAAGAGTGTATTAATGCATGTGTCATTAAGCTCAGTATCATCATACCTTCTCGATATTGTCCATCATTATCCCCTTGACCTCAGTTATCTGAGCCTTCAATTTTGATAATTTACTCATTTCTTCCGGATGGTTGATGCAATACTGCATATGCTCCTTAAGTATTGGTCTGGGTAACAGGATCAAAGTACTCAGAAGACCATATTACAAAGAAGTACACTAAACAAAAATTTCAATAGTGTCAAACTCAAACATATACAAACCCAAATTCTCTATCAAGATTATAGGCAATGCTGAATCTGTCTTCAAATAAGTCATCATCATCGTCATCGTCAGCAAGTGGATGGGCACCATCATTCTTAATACTCGCACCATAGCGCTTCTTAAAATCATCCTTCACCCGTTCAAGAAATACAAAAGGGACACTCCTTCCAACCGATTCATCCGCAACAACAAGGAAAACTACAAAGCAGAGAAAAAAACATTGAGAGAATTCTCAATAGCTAAAGCAGCTGCGCCAGCAATAAAAACTTGAAAAACAATAGAGAAGAGCAATACCGAATCCATCGTCTATGAGGAAGTTAAATGTGTGACCATCACACGAATATGTGTATTTGCTGCTATTTGAAGGCAGCTTCTGCAAGCACTGAACAGCAATGGTACTGAAATTTCCAGTATATTGCGTGTGCTCTGCTAACACAACAGTTCCTTTGGCAACAAAGCTATATATCAAACCCCTTTGACTCATCTCCACAAAGCTTCACCACCACAAGATATAACCAATCCCACAACAACCTACTCAAGCTGTAAATAACAAACATTAATCAAAAACCCACAAAAGAAAGAACATGTGCTACAATCAAAACTACTGATAAATTAGGTTTAGGCCCCAATTAAGGTCATAAGCTAAAAAGCGAATGAAAAATTCCAATTCGCAAATCAGTGAAGGAAAATATCCAATTCACAAAAAGGGATGATCATGCAGAGTTTCGATTTGGCAAAATCTAAAGTGAAACGGAACTTCAACAAAGCTCAAGACTTGAGTCTATTTAAAGTTGGAGAACGCAATCGAACTCTAAGAACCCAATTCAGCTCTGATCCTTTTATTTTACGGGGAATCAAGGGAAACCGAGAAAAGCCCAATGGAGAAAAGGAGAGAAATTTGACCCAAAATAGAAAAGTGACTGTAGCAAGCAACCCAACCCTGTGATCTAATCGGGGGATCTATGAATTGTTAAGAAAATTAGAGTGTTGAATAAAAGATCAAATAAAAGGAAGAAAGAGAAAATAGGGAAAGGGAACCTGAAGAGTGAGAACTGAAAACGAAGGTGTGGTTCCTTAGCGTGGAAGCAGCGACGATGATGAAGATGAAGATGATACTATTGTGGTTTGTTGAAGGCAGATGAAAAAATAGGAACAATGACAGTGGTTCGTTTTTTTATCTGCTTCGTCAAGCAACGTGGTCGACGAGGTTAAGTGTTACTCTCCCACTATTTCCTCTAATTTTATTTTGACCCTTTTTAAAAAGAATAATTATAATTATAATAAATTCATTAGACATATATAAGAGAATAAGCTAAAATGCCAACGATGAATATCTTATCTAATTAATTTTAGGTCGAAAGGGAAGTTCTTTAGGTTCAACACATGCTTTTGAACTCATCTATTCTTTTCGGAGATACTTAATATTATTATGATCTATGAGTTTTTTCCGTTAATTCTTGAATTATCTTAAGATAGATATCCTTATGTTGAATTTACATATAATTATGTTAAGTAAGATATTTTATCAATAATTTAAAATTTTAAATTCAAACAAGATGTATGTTACTATGTTATGAGATAATTAATTATGAGACTAGATTGCACATAATACTTATAAGGAAAAAAGTAAAATATATACACAATGGATGCCCCTTGATTTGAATGAGGTGTGATCAAGAGGATTAAGCTAGTTGATTATTTCGTATTTAACGAATAATGTTCTGCTGAATTTATCAAAAGGTATCGCCCTTAATTGATGCTTTTATACCCTTTCTTGCTAGACAATGATATTTATAATAATAATAAGATATATTTTGGAATTACATAAAGCTAAGAAAATCATAAAACGGTTTCCTCATAACTACAATACTATTATTAAATTTGCATTAAAACCATGATCATAACACAACAAGCTGTTTCACAAGACAGTAGAGTAGTCCACTCCATGACCATCGCACACACCAAATCCACTTCTAAGTACTCCCTTAATCTAAAAACAAGTGTCATTTTTTCAATGTATTTAAACACTATAAGGTATAGACACATTGAAAATATAACACTTATTTTTTGGAGTAAGTGAGTATTTATTACAACTTACTTTCTAATTAACACAAGCAAATATATATGTTTTCCATAATTCCTTTCTTGTTTCTTGAATCAAAACTTGTTGCGGTACCAATAAACACCCCTTTGAGAGGATGTTCCTTCATCAGGCTCCACATAGAGGCACTCTTTGGCTTCCCTCCACAGTGCCTTGTAAAATGGGGTGCCATCAAATTGGTAGTACTCACCCAACAAAGGCCTAATTGCATGTGTTGCTTCCATGGCATGGTAATGAGGCATGGTTGAGAAGAGATGATGAGCCACATGCGTATCAGTTATATGATGAAATACCTTATTCAGAATCCCATAATCTCTGTCCACAGTTGCCAGAGCACCCCTCAGCCAGTCCCATTCTGATGAGTCATAGTGAGGCAGCGATTTGTGTGTGTGCTGCAAATATGTGATTGTCACAAGAAATCCATTCACAATGAGCAATGGCACTCCATAAACACACATCACCCAAACCAACCCTTTCACAGTTACTAACTGGTAGAGCAAATAGGTAGCGGCAAAAACAGCAGCATCAGAGACATATATCAGAAGCCTTTCCCTGTCAGAGTATATAGGAGCATAAGGGTCATAGTGGCTGGCGAATCGGTCATAGTGTCTGCCAGAAACATTGAAGCACAAGTACAAGGGCCACCCTATTGTGAGTGTGATGATGAGTGTAACAGCCCTGCCTAGTGGATTGTTGAGGTACTTGCTGTACCATCCTACTTTGGATTTTGGTTTTGGGACAAACACTTCATCACGCTCGAGTGATCCGGTGTTGGAGTGGTGGCGGCGGTGGCTGATTTTCCATGAGAAGTAAGGGACTAAGAGGGAAGAGTGAAGGAGCAGACCAACAATGTCATCAACCAGCTGGTACTTGCTGAAGGCATGGTGGCCACACTCATGAGCAATGACCCACACCCCTGTGAGAATGCAGCCTTGGAGGGCCCAATAGATTGGCCAAACAAGGAAGGGAAATGGGTGAGGGAGGGCTTGGAAGTATGTGGTGGCAATGTGGAAGAGAAGGTAGGCCAATGTAAGGTCGTAGACAACATAGGAGAATGAGATTGTGAGAGAGCGCTCAAAGCAGTGTGGTGGAATTGCTTTCTTGATTTGGCCAACTGTGAATGGAGGCTGTGTGTGTGGAACCCTTGAAAGAGAAGGCTTCTTCTGGACTTCAAACTTGGCTTCTTCAGGAGCAGTCACATGGCCTCCAGCTCCCATTGTTAAAGATCCTCCTGTATATATCAAAGTATACAGAGATATAAATATATGGTGTGAGTTAGTAGGTTCAGTCACTCACTGGTGAATTAATTCCTAATATCATAGCAGAACTAACAGTTCCTCAATTTAAAACCATCAAGTGAAGAATATATTCTAATGATACTGAACTGCTGATAACAACTTGAGAATGAATGAATGAAAGTGATAGCAGATGAGATGAGAGTGACTTGAACCGTGACCAGAAAGCAGAATGTGAGTGAATTGTGAACCTCCTCTACCGAGACATCACAGCCACATACACTTATATTGTTGCCAATATTGTGGGCCTTCTGTAGGACTAAGGGAATCCTATATAAAAGGGAAAGAAAAGAAATTGTTTGAAAATTTTATAGTCCAATTCTGAGTTTTCCTCAGTATGAAATTAAACAAATAGACTAGTTTCCAAACAACACATGTGGCATTCAAATACAGTGCAGAGCTGGCACAATATAACTTAACATGCCAAGTGACTAGAATTATAATTTTTGATCCTTCATTCAACAAGAAAGCATCTAGTAACATTGTCTGCAGTAATTTATTTATTTATTTTTACTCTTATGAAGTTTGAAAGGAGACAGAGAGGTGATCAATACCAAGAGGGAAACAAACAAGGAAGACAAAACAATGGAGGATCAAGAATCAAGGTTAACCACTACAGCAGACCACAGTTTGGAAGGGGGTTGCAGAATCAGAGACTCACATGCACAGAACAAGAATAATATTCCCTACAAAGCTTGTGAGGGCATGACTCTGAGGTCCACACCACTGGTTTAGTACACGTGTGAGACTAATAGCAGACATATACAAAAGCATATATGTGAGTATGAGACTAAGTGGCTAATGTATACAAAATCATAGAGCAGTGAGGGCCCAGTGCAGTGCAATTATGATATATCAATTTGCTAAACCTGCCATTAAAACCAGTGTGCTCAGCTGCATTCCCTCATCATCCAGTCACCACAAATTATATAAAAATATTGCCTATAATTTGAATAAGATATATGAAACGGTAATAAATTAAGTTTCAACTGTGGTAGTTCAAAGCAAAATTAAAAGGATTAACCTCAACCAAAGATGATGTATGAAATTGATATAAACTAGTAGTGTACCAGTTACTGTGGGAAGTCAATGGTCATAACATGCAAAGAAAAGAATCCCAAGCAGAGTTGTATTGCATTATTATTTTACTGATCTTACAATCTGTGAAAGAATAAAAGGGGAGCATGTGTACTTATACAAAATGTGTTTGGCATTTTCTCCTTTAACTAGTGATTGAAGGCAGAATAATGTATGGTTTGAAGAGATATTCCTACTCCTACATGACAATCAGCATGAAACATTGACATACAAGGAACAAAATAAGAGTATTATGAAAACAAAAGAATCACAGACGACGTTGCTCCCAAGAAAGAACCTGAATGAAAGAGGAATCTTCAAAGATTCCACAGAACAATTACAATAAAAAAATAAAGAAGAAAAACGGACGGCTAAGAAAACCAGCTGGGATGACAAAAACTGTGTGTTAAAGATAAATAAGTTGAGCTTAATATCTTCTAATCTAACTGTTAATGCAGATATTACATGGTTACAGAGTTAATTATTAGGTATGAAACATCCACATGCTAATTAGAACATGATGATGATACAAGTTTTGAGCGGTATAATATGATTGAATTAGAGAAAAAGTGCAATAATGTGGAAGTATTGAAGGGACCTACTTAATTAGAAGTTAAAAGCTGCAAATAGACAAGAGAAAATGCTTCGCCCTTATTAGTCTCATCACTGCCTCGTCGTTTATTTAATAAAGTGTTAGGTTCTAACGTTGTTATGCACATGTGTTGGGGTGGTGTCACCTAATTCAGCCTTAATGGAGATTACTGTTCTATCTATATTTATGTGAATTGGTTGGTAATATTATCAGTAAATATCCAACACGCCTAATTTAGCATCACCCAAAGCTATTTGGTTCCGTGTGTGAGAGGTTGGAGATTAATTGAATTAAGCTCCTTTAAAAATTATACTAAAAACACATATGTATCTATGTATTTGTGATTAAAACCAAATTCAATTTCTAAATGCCATTTCAGGTTTGAGTGTGATATCAATAAATCCACCCAAGTTAAGCCATCGACATCCCATTGCGATCATCAGTGTTGATTTTACACGCGTTACCCTCTGCTATATGAAATCGACTTGTGCTATTTCAATATAAAAAATGGATTTTTCATCATTCAAAGAAAGGTAATAAAGTGGACGTTGTAATTTTTTTTAGATAATTACAGTATGAGCCTCCAATAAGGATAATAACTCATACCAAAATACATTCCAATAAAGTGGAGGTTCTAATTGGCTTGATTGTTACGTGTTTCCTCTCGCTCAAGGTATTTGTTTGTTTTCTTTTTTATTTTTAATTCTTTCATCATTATTATTATTATTAATATCATTTTATAAACATTAAACGAGCTTAACAAAGGTGCTCTTCACAGGATCTGTGCCTTGTGTTCCTCATGAAACCCGACCTCCTTCGAACAAAACAAAACAAAAAACATTTCTGAGCTAGAAAAGATTTCACGTAATCAGGAACTTTATTCAATATGTAATAATTTTGCATAAATTGTTTCTTTAGCGTGGCGTGGTCCCCCCTCTACATCGAAAACATGCCATTTTATTATGCTAAGGAGGGGCTAAGAAAAACCAAATTTATGCATTTCTGAAAAACATGTACTTTAAGATAAAATATATATATATCATATAAACAAATTAATTTTCAAACTCTAATTCAACGAATTTGATCTGCTTTGTCAATTGTTAAAATTTAGGTTTGAGACTTTAACAACCCTATTTGAACTGATCTGATATTTTTAACTGGTGCAAACCACATTTCTGGTTTAATGCAAAGCAATTTGGCTATTAAGTTTGCCCGAAACCATGATGATATATAAACTTCTGAAAGATTTATTTTTAATGAAATCTCTGATACCACCAATTCACACGTGTAGTCAACATAATATGAGCGTATATCATCCATCATGCAACAGCTAAATATGAAAGCTAATCTTCACCCATAAAAGATTGAACAATCATGAATCTTTTACCACCAGCAATAAGAGTATAATCAAACAGTTCAACTGAGAGCTTTCTTATGCTCACTGAATTGAGTGATAAATGGGCACTCATTAGGTCCCGAATCCAGTGTTATTAGCTGCTTCTTCAAAATCAATCAAATGAATTTGAAGAATGAAAAGAGTTGCACCAAATCACAGCAGAAAGTTCGGTTAAAATAAAACAAGTTGAACCAAGTTTTGTATTCTTTCTTTAGGAAATAGTCTTCTTTCTTTCACAAAAAAAGAAGCTGTGCATGTTTGTTTGAAAAGAATGCTAGTTGCGTAACTTAGCTGCTCCAAGAATCGATGGAGCTTCACCTCTTGCCTGCTTCACATAGGCAACATATTCACTGTAGTGCATAGTAAATAATGTGCTTTGGTATTTGGTCAGCTGTAGGCGCTTCCTCAGCGACTCGCTGATTGGACCATTGTAGCCAGCTTTGCGTATCAGGGAGTCAATCGCCTCCAGTTTAGTCCAACCTGAAAACCCCATTCAAACCATGATCAACAATATATACGTGATAGCTTTTCTCAAACACTAGTATTTCACTGACTAACTATCCAACTAAAAGTGAGTAAGATCTTTCTTTCAAATTCTAACTAGTAGAGAGCTTATTTAAAAAAATAAAGGAGGAGGACTTCCAGCAGACGATGGATACAGGGCCACCGTGCTGTTGGCCAAAATATATGATAATACTGGAAAATTCAAAACATTGCTGCACAAGAAAAGAGACATTCATAGGTAATTTTGTAAATTGTGACTGTCAACCAGATTGTCTATTCTTCTTTACCTGTCTGAGGTTTTAGTTAAACTCTCCCTAATGGAACAGAACCACACACCAAGGAAATTCCTTTATTCTCTCTGATGAAGGATGAACAGAATAGGAGGGTGGCAGTAGAGTATCGAAGAAAGGAAATAGAATATAGAGGGAAAAAGAAAAGGGAGGGGGAGTAAGGAGATTGCTGCGTAAGAGTTCTATGAGTTAAAATGCATCAAGAGCTTCTCCTTACAGCTCCTAAACTTGCTATGTGATGAAGGGATTGCATCTATGGCCTCCTTTTGGTCTTCTGCTAATTGCTATCTTGAAGAGTTATATGCATGTACAATGGGTGGCTGCTGCGGATTTAAATGACTCAAGTTCTCTGATGAATTTAAGATTTGAGAAATTAATTACCTTCATGGGCAGCCACTTCAGGCAGGTAAGTGGCACTTCGCCTTGTGTTATAGTCAGGATCAGAAAATTCAATAATTATACCATGCTTTCCTACCTGCAAAAAGAAACTAGCAGAATATGAATGTGCAAAGCAACTAAGCAAGCCACGTGATCACCAGGTGCTAACACATAACTAAGTACATACCTCCCAATCAAGGTAATCGTTAGCAGTTTCATAATCAGTAAGAATAGAGACTGTACACTCCAAAGTAGGAAGCTCCTTTGCCTGTATGGGTGGAAACCTGCGGTCCCTAAGAGCACTGCAAGATATTTTAGAAAAAACACAAACAAGTAAGAAAGTTTACAGATTTTGAGGCCACTCATGTAATGCAAAGTAAGGAAGAGTCTCCCAAGAGAGGTAAATAAAATCAAATAGAAAGAAAAACTAAGGAACGTTCTATCACAGTACTAAAACAAGCCCTCCTGCTCAAATTTCCATGGAACATCAGCTAAAAACAGTATATGCATGTATACCTTGGACAGACACACTCCTATTTATTGTCAATTTATTACAAGTTAACAGTCTGAAACATCATGCAAGATGGTGCTCCTCTAAGGTACATAGATTCTTTTGATTACAAAAACATCAACAAACCTGTTCAGCGCGTAGTCTCTGAAGCCATTGATCAAGCCACGTGCTTCTAGAGAACCGATACATCCACGAAGGCGAGGCTCTCCACCATTCACCACTTTCTTCCATGTAACAAACAATGGGCTGAAATAAAGCATAACGGCTTCAAACAGGGATACCATATCACAATGCTTAAATGTACACTATGACTTCATCAGAGGGACAAAATTACATTCGCTCTAAAAGCTAACAAAACAGGCCCTGATTAGAACCTTGTAATCACCAGAACGTCTATTCAAACAACTAGAAGAAAAGATAAATTGCAAATACTTATGAAACAAAATGTGTATGATACCAATCCATCCACAACGCCAAATGATCAATCATTTGGGGAAGTTTTACAATTACATATTGTCGCGTATGGTGCAACGCCCATCATAATTAACTGTTACATAAAAAAGGAGAGGGTAAAAACTAAAAAGTAAAACCATAATTTACAATAACCACCATACAGTAGAAACTCAACCTTTCTCTCCCAACACTGAATCCACATTTTGCCTTCAACCAAATGAAAGTTTAGCATCTGATAGATAGGTCAGCTACAATAACCTAATCCAGGGTGATCACTTATTTTCAGCTGTTTTTAAATAATAAGTGGAAATTGAAACAGCGCAGAATTCACACAGAGAACATGCAAATTAGAGAACGAGCTATCACCAACATCTCAAAATTTAAACAACAACCCCTTTAAGAAAATAAGAAAGATGCATCAACCCTTTTATCGCTCCCAATTATAGAAACATGCAAACGATATATATGGTAATTAAAGAAGAAGAAGAAAAAGAGGTGAGAGAGTGAGAAAATTACTGTTGACCCTCGTCGAAGGCAGGAGGAGGAGCTTCCTCACTGTTGTAGTGAGCTACGAGGGTGTCGAAGCAGTACACAACCATCTCCTTGTTCGCCGACACCATTTTTACACTTTCTTCCTTTTTTTAAAATTAAAAAAATCCTTAAAAACTCACAAAAATAAAAAATGGAATTAAAATCTGATTTACGAGTGTGTTTAAGAACAGCAATTCAGAGTCTCGATTAATCGAAATTCTGAACAGCTGGGGTTGTTGGGGGGTCTTCGCTCTTCGTTCTTCGGAAGGCAAATAATACATAAAGCAAGAGAGAATAAAATTATTAATTAATTAATTATTAATAAAATAAAAAAGAGAAGCGAGACTTTTGGAGGAGGGAAGGGGAAGGGAGTTTGGACCCTACACTACCCTAGCACTACAAAAAGCAAATAAAATACTAGTGTGAATGACAAGGTTCGCTTTTTCCTCCAGGTTCCTTCACTTTCTCCGTATTACTAGTAACTTGCTTCTCCCTTTTTACATTATTACCCTTCCCTCCCACTTTATGCAAACTCTTTCGGTTCTTGCCTTATCCCAAATTCAGTAATTTTCTTGCATTGATAAACATCATATGGAGTGATCTTCTTTTCGTGGATAATAATTCAATCTCCCATTTACTAACTAGTTTGAGTTTTCAAATCACAAGCAAGGGTCGCTTTTAATAATTTTAGCTTTAATCAAGGATGAGTTTTAGCTTGGGTAAACCTTCAAACAGTGTGAGCATGTACGATGAGAATAACAACTGCAAAATTTGAAGTGTAATTGAAAAGTAGTTGAGATCAATTGTTGTGACGTAGAGAGAGACTAGAGATGCTTTCTGCTTTTCTGTTTCGGCGGTGTTAATATCTCTCTTTTTTTGTTTTTAGTCAAAAATCAAATCAAATAGGCCCAAATATCTGGCCCAATCATGAAAATGAGAATGGGCCAGTTGTATAGACACTGGATACAAGGTCACGCATTTTGCAACTTGACACAAGCATTACCTCCCAAAATGGAGCCTGCGCTGCAACATCAACAGGCCAACTTGAAATAAAAAGCAGAACACCCTCATTTGGCAATGACTATAAAATATAAACGGATAATGATGACAAGAGTCTATGACATCATGAACTATTTGGATAAATACTCTTTCATTTTTATTTTTATTTCAATTATTAATTAATATCTCTCTATAAATTATTATTATTATTATTATTATTATACATATCCAATATAAATAAATTCTGATTCTAGACTCTATAAATTAATAACGTGTTGCTTAATTTGACAAGGTAGCGCCCATAGGATGAGATTAGAGTGGGTCCAGTATGGAACAGTGACTGGGCTGAGATTAAAAACTAATGGATCACTATAAAAAGGAGAAACTTGTGGCAAAGGCCCATTGACTCACTCACTCGCCCTAATAATCGGTGTATGTGTCTGTCTCTCACGAACAGATCATCATCATCATCATTATTCAGTGTTCACCACCGCCTCTGTGTGAGTGTGAAGTGTAAAAGTCAGTCAATCAATCAAATCTTGTGTGTGGATGGCTATGAGATTGAGATCGGTGGCGTTGCTGAGTCGAGGAGCATCGGTGACTCGTTCAATGGATTCAACATCACGCGGTGCTTTCAGCCGCTTCTTCAGCGACAAGGGTAGGGTTCTCAGCGAGGAGGAGCAGGCCAAGGAGAACGTCTACATCCAGGCAACTACTTCCCTTTTCCATTCTCTTCATCTTGCCGCTTAGATCGAATCTCAATCGGATGCTTTCATCTGTTTCCCTTTTTCTTTTCTGGTTTGTGAGTGCAGAAATGGGAGAGAGAGAGGCTCGAGAAACAGAAGGCTGAGAAGTCCAAGACCGACAAGGACAACAAGGATACTGCTGACAAGGTGCTATTCCTCACTGCGATTTCTTATTCTTTAAAGATTTTACGGAGTCCATTTTGTGTATTTTCCGTCTGATTTATGGTCCCCTGATTGCTGCTGTCTAAATCATGTTATTCGTGTTTGAGTTCACTGCGATTCAAACTTCGAATTGTTTAAAGAATAAGTGGAATTTCGCATCTGCTGAAAATTTTAGATCTTAGAATTAAATTGAAGTTCTGTGAAGCTCTGGATGAAATTCACTTATGAAGGCAATCCAATTTGTGGCCCCCATAGATCTGTAACTTTCATATGATGGATATTAACTTACCAATTGCATTATTTTTACCATTTATTTGCTTTGTGCAATCCTTGTCCAGGCTGAATATTTGTTTGATTACTTTCACAGCAAAACTTGTTCATTTGTTGTTGAAGCTGCTTTTTTTTTTTTTCCTTTGTCAATATCTTCAGAACTATTGACGATTCCATGAGTTGATCTTATGTTTCAGGGTTGGTGTTTGTAGAGCCTGTCCTGTCTACTACCCTTTTTCATCTTCCCGAGTTATTGCCTCTATGTGATCACATATCATTAATATTGAATGTGTTTAGTCGATCTTTGTTTTTTGCTAATTGCTATAAACTCAACCTCATGATTAATTAAAATATTATGTGCCATTGGTCGACTTTTGTTCAATTGTGTCCCTTCTAAAATTATGAGTTCTGATGAAGTTTCACTTCTGAATGCTGATATCATGTTATTATCATATTTTTTTCAACCGTCCTTAAACACTAGTCTTTGTTTTTTGTCTGTAGAAACCTGAAGGAGCTCACAAGGGCTAAGTTCATCCTTGAAGCTTGCTGTTAAGTTCATCTATGGCTATGGGAAGTAAACTTGCAAAATAAAACACAGATCACTCTGAATGGACTATGGACTTTGTACAGATTATGTTTTCTGCAATTGTTATAATTGTAACCGTGTTGTTGCGTGCAACAAGCTTGATAAATTTGTTATGAAGTTTTCTAGTAACCTTTCCTGTTTGTGGTCTGCCAATTCGATTCTAATTATTATGATTTGAGAAACCTGAGCTCCACGTATAACACTATGATGGTGGGTGATTACAATTGGAATATGATTCTCAGCTATGATCTAGCGTCATGCCAGGTTAAAAAAGCTAGGTGACCAATATTTGTCAACGGTTTTGTGGATAACTCAAATTTCAATTTACAACTGTCTGGTATTTGAAAGATACAGATAGGTGCTTCCAGGATAAACCTTTTGTTTGTTAACGAAGTAAGCGGACTGTACGCTGTTTAGGAATATACTCTTGAAAAGAAAAAGAAAAAAAAAGTCGTCCAGGCGAATTACAGCCAACAGTAATCAAACGTTAAAAAGAAAATAAGCCAACCAGAACTACAAAAAACTGTAGGTGGTTAAGATGCTTTTATCATTAAAGATGAACCATTGTTCATGCTAAATGGCTCTTAATATTGAGAATCGCCACTGGGCTGTAGAATTGGTGGTGTTTCTTTTCTCTTTACAAACAACATGAAGGAGAAGAAGAAGACAATAATGTGCATTATCATTCATATAAGTCTTCAACGAGGATGGTTACCTTCAATAGCTTCTACAATACTAGATGAGCGAAGAAAAAATACATCATCATAAAATACTCAAGCGAACAACTAGCAAAGGTAATTACTAATCAGTAATTACAAGCTGTAGCTGAATTCGGCAGAGAAAAGAATTTCAGTTGCAGTTGAATTCATTATTACTAAAAGATTGCTATTTGTCACTAAACACCCCCCCTTTGCTCTATAGATCATATATGTTGGATTTACGAAGGAATCTAGACAAAGCCTAAACTACCAAACTAATTCAATTAGCAACTCCTAATGACCCTGTCAAGTAGCAAAACCATAAACTTTACAAGTAAATAAGAACTGGTGAATCAAACCTAGACACTTTATGTACATGAAATGCAGCTTCTACTATTCTATACGTTTCAATAACCAGCATAGTTTGGATACCCAAACCCACCCACCAAATTGTTTGGAGAATTGAACTGCTGCATCTGCATTTCTTGCTGCTGCTGCATTTGCATCTGCATTTCTTGTTGCGACTGCTGCATTTGCATTTGGCCAGCAGGAGGAGGAACCCAATTCTGATCCATGGGCACAGGCACTGAGTTACTGTCCACAGTGGTTATGTCATGTATGCTTGACCTTTTCCTCTCTTTCTTCACAGAGGTCAAACTCTGGCGAAGGAAGTACTTCTGGGCATGGCTAGCCACTTGGGTTGGTGTTCTTGTCACAACTACGTTCCTTGAAATGCTTCTCCAATCCCCCTTACCAAATTTGTTGAGCCCAATTAGAAATAGCCTGTCACACAAAAAGACAACACATCAATCAAGCAATCAATACTGTGTACAACGCTATCATTAGCATTTTTGCTACAAATAGTGGGGAGAGAGAAACAGCATCAAGCATTATTCCGAAATCCCCGCATATACCAGAATGTACTAAGCCAAGTGCTGAGGTTGCAACACTGTATCATGTATGTATTTGAATTAACAAAAATATTATTATTGAATGAATGCCTAATTCAGATCCTTTTAGAACAGTGTTAAACTATAAACAAGTGAAATATACATACTTTTTTAATTTTAATTAATGTGTCACAGAGAAAACGCAAAACAGCCCAGATGAGAATATTGCAATGCATATCTGACTGATACTTGCAATTTATTTCCAAGCTAGTAGCAATGAAAATTGCATTTAATAGAGAGTAAAGCTAATGAAGTTTTCAAATGAATGAATAAATAGAAGACAGAGGACTCAGAGACTTCACTTCAGCGTAAAACACGCAAATGAGATAATCATTGAATTCAACGGGAAAAACCAACTGTTCTTCTCCGAAAAAAGGGCGCCGCCAGCTAAGTTCAGTTCAAAATTCAATCTTCAGATATAACAGGTTTTCACAAACAAACAAACAAAAATACTCAAAATAATTTGATTATACTAGTAATCATCAATAAGCTGAACAAAAGCCCCCAAGAAACAAGATTTAATCAAAAACCATTTTCATTTGAAAAAAAAAAAGGAGCTGGTTTTTCCAGGTGAAAACATAATCAGTCAGAATCAGAAAATTGATTCGAATTAATGAATTATTTCTTTCACTTAGTTAAATTCATCGCATCCAAACAGCTCTGAGATTCACGCCCAAAAAAAACGCATACACAGAGTGAATATTTAAAAAACCCTAAAACCAGCTTCAATTAAGAAAGAATCAACAAACTAACAATCGAATTGAAACGAAAAAATCTTTGAGAAACATACCTGTGTTCCTCTTCGCTCCAGGGCGTGCCTTTCTTCCTCTCGGTGTCGCTCTGCTTAGGCTTTGACCCGAAGGAGATCTGATTAGCAGAGTCCCAAGAAGGCGACCCTCCGCCACCACCAGAACTCGCCGGATCATCAGCGTAGCTAGGCACCTCGACTCGTCCCGAGTCTATGTCGAAGACGTCGCGAACGAGTTCCTGATAGCGGTCCCTGACGTCCGCGGCGGACTTACCGGGAACACGGTCGGCGATCCTGTCCCAGCGGTCCGGCATCCCCTCCGGCACGAAGAGCAGAGCCGCCTCGAAGAGCTTGTCCTGCTCCCGAGTCCACTGAGTCGGCCACCGTGTCACGGTGGCTGCCGTGTGGGCGGTCTCCTGAAACATCATCCTTGTCGTTTTCTCAGCTGGAATTCAAAAATACAAAGATTTCTCTTTTTCTTTCTTTCCTTGTTGTTGTGTTTTCGTGTTGTAACAGTTTTGTTTGTTTCCGCTGACTGTGAATGAGAGAGAGAACAATTGAATTGAGAGGAGAGAAGAGAGAGAGAGAGACTCGCTTTCTAGGAGATTTCGCTTCTGAGTTTGGTGGGGAAACGCGGTTAATATATAGGTGATAAAAATATTACTATTATTAATTTTAATATTAATTTATTTGGCTATTTAATTATTATTTAGGCGGGGTTTGGGAAAATCTGTTGTGGTGGGACCAGCTCAACAGGTCTTCAATAGCAACACGTTTTTCCTTTTCTTAGCCTTATGACTATGTATGATGCAGCTCTACCTTCTTCTACCTCACTTTAGACTCTATCCTTATGACCATCATCAACCCATTCCATTATTTTTGCTTAATTCTTCCTTATTTAGTTCTTTTGCTGTAAACTCTTTCAAGTTTAACCATTCTTAGCTGACTCCACACTCTCCCATTATGAATTGGGTTGGGTTGGGTTGGATCAAACTAGTTTATTTATGCATGTTGCTAAATGAAATGAATAACTATTAAATATTAATCAGTGCAAACACAAATTAGTAAAACTTTGGCTCAATTAGTGTGTTGTTAACCATACATATGCATATTAATTTGGCGCTGTTTATTTATTGTAGGACACGCTTGTTACTGTATCAGTGCATTCCAGTTTCCATGTTGGTGGGTAGTGGTGCATTTGAGACTACTGACAAGTATGTATGTATGTATATATTGGAAAATGGAAACTTATCAGTACTAGTAGTCAATGGTCAATTAGTCATCATCTATGTACTCTATGTTGCTAGCTTCTCATAGTGGTGAGTACTAGTTGATTGGCTTTATCTGCCACTATTTCTCAATTTGGCTTTCAAACAAAATTGTTAGACTAATAATTTGGCATAGCATAGGAAAATGTCCATGTTATTACTTATTATGTTTAGCCAGTGTTGCATTAGTAAACCTTAATTAGGTTACCACAAACATTATAGGCAGGTTTATAAACTACTTCCATCATTCAAAATTAAATGTCACTTTAATCTTCTTACATATTTAAATATTAACAGATAAGAGTGACACATATAATATGAAATATATAGAATAACATAAACTTTCTTTATTCTAAAATAAATGTCCATTTTATAATTTTTCTTCTTTTAAAAATAATTACCCACTTCAAAAATATATGCAATATTAGTGAACGATGCCTACTAATGGAGGAGAGGGATAATAGATTATAGGAGCATCTTGATACATTCATATAAAGTTATCTTAAATCATTATAAATCTAATTATTTTTTAATACTCATAAATATTCATAACCAGACACTTATTTTGAAAGCTATAATTTAGTGTCACTTTTTGTTTTTATTTCTTTTTCTCCAATATAAAATGGTCTTAGTCAAACCGACCCCAATAAATTTATTCTTTAGGGGATAGAATCTAATTGCAAAAGCTTTTGGTGTTTGTTAAAACAATTTTAACTGCAGAATCGTTTTTACTTTTTTGGTGTATCTCTTATCCATATAGAATCTTCAAAAATTTATTTGACTTAGCTTATTGCTGTTTAATACTCTTTTTTGGTGAGCAGCCGAAGATTTATTTCTTTATACTTCAAATAAAACTAGGTAATATCGTAAATAAAAGAATCAAATAAGAGAAAACAAAATTAAAGTAGTACAAAACTACTATTCAAAAAACTGGTTAGACCAGTATCATCGCGTCCAAATTGATGAATTGGCTGAACTACTGGACTAGTTCACTCCATATATAGATCAATTAATTCACAAGTTTTTTTGTTTTTTTATTTAAATCAAATACCTGTTTTAATTTGATCAAACCAAAGACTAACAAATATTTGGAGAATATTGATGAGTTTGAATTTTGGGTAATAAAAAGAAGAATGAAGAATTTATAAACTTGTAGTATAAAATTCTACAAATTTTATGAATCCTCTTTTTACTATTGAGTATTGACTTATAAACTATTATTTTCAACAGAAAAAACAATTTTCAATATTAAGTTTTTTAGTATTAACCTTTTGGAGATTACAAATTATGAATGTATTTGTGCGTCACATAATGATTATTGTAAGATAAATTCACTCTCTTGTTTATTATTATATGATTAGTTCATTGTCTTGTTACCGGTCGTGTGCGTCTGAATTGTAAACATGTACTATGTCACTTTCCATCCGTACAAGTATTCTTACCTTTAAAATATACCAAAAATCATAACTTATTTTACTTTTAGCATATATTACTTGTTTATTCAAATACTTTGAGAAAATAATATTTGTATCTTTACTATTTGCTACGTTATTCACTATTTTCATTTTCTTCCGTCAATTTTAACGAAATATTGAAAGAAGAGATTAGATGAAAAAGCATGATACAATGGTTTTACTTTTTCGTATCAAATTGCAAATAATAAAATGTTCTTAAAAGAGAAAAATCTTTCTTTAAATTTGGGGGGGATGAAGAAAGAAACAGGGATGAAGGTGGTTAGGTAAGGTGCGAGCGAGAGAGAGAGAGTAGTGTTAAGCTTTTTCTGAATTCTGTCGGCAATGGATTTTATAGGAAAGTGACGTGTCAAACATGTGTCACCTTTTAAAAAGCCATATGCTGATGGGACATGGGTCCCACCCCCTCCGATTCGCTCTACAAAGTGCCATCCAAGCCAAAAACACTCGACCGGATCGAACCGGACCGAAAGTATTCAACGTGTACGGCTTCTCCGCCACGTGGCTCCCACTTGGAATTTAGCTCGTGGGCGTCTAGGTTCCCTTGTGGATAAGATCGAATTGCCACGTCATTAAGCCGTCTTTCTTTCTTATATTTGCTTTGTGATCACAACAATAACGACCACTATGGTGTGGTGTGTGGTGTTAACACCTAATTAATTAGTTTATTATTGAACAATGTTATGTGCACATTAAAAAGTGACACTTTAAATCAATTATTAATATAAAAAAATTAGATTGAGTAAGTATAAATATTAAATTGTATTAGTATAAAAATTATTATTATTTTAATATAAAAACTAATCATAAATTAAATCAAAATATATATTATTTAATTATATGTAAATATTAAATTGTATCATAGCTAAATTTAATAATTTATTTAATATTAAATTTAATATATATGAAGTAATTTACTCTGTTATTACATCCCTTGACCGACATTAATTAATTAATAAATTAGCTTACGCATACAATGAAAGCCGTTAATTTAAAATATGCACTTGCACGTGATTTTACTGGCGAAGAACATATGTCACTGATGATATATGCGCGCTTCTATTGAAAACCAAATATAGATATAGGGAAATATATCAGTACTTTATTGAAATGAAATCAGGAGCTTTTATAATTTTGAGTAGCAATATGTAAGTAATTATCTGCCTAAGATATGTTATAGTAGGATCCTCATTAGTATCTAAGGGGTGAGTATGTAATAAAACGAAAAAGTTCAATCCCAATCAGGGAATTCATGGGATAGTGCTAGTGCATGCTTGTCGAAAAACATACAGTAGTTATATATCAAACAAGTAGTTGATGATGGAGACAGGCGTGGAAAGAGAAGCTAAGCTAAGCTTGATATATAGCTAGCTAGCTAGATAGATAGCACATGACATATAATAATTGTTATATAAATGCAATTGATGGTGGAGATGAGAGCAGAGGAGAAGAGGGGATGAACAACTAAAGTGTTGTCACTTGTCATATCAATTCAGAACGCTAGTCGCTAATAGCTAATAATAATTCCAAACACAAGTTGCTCCTTTCCTTTTCCATGCTTGCGGTCACTGTTCAGTTATTGTTCTGTTTTAGAGTTGTAAGTTAATTATTTGTCCAATTTTTAAGGAATTGGAGGGAGAATTTGAATCTGTCTGTGGCATTTATTTAAATAATAAATATTATTATGTATATATGTCAATTAGGATGAATTTGACTTTACTCTGCAGGCTGCAGCATATATAATCACACAAGCAAGTAGTCGTGTAATAAGAGGGACATACACATATATAGAGTTGTGTACATGGAAGTTAATTATGTAATTAGGCTTAGAGTTGTGTTGAATTTGTGCTGGTCTTTTCCAGTTGACGTAGACATGACTGACAAGCTAGCTCACTTAATTGTGAAGTACGTACTTACTAGTTACTACTGCAGCAAAAATGGGTGCATGTATTCTTGTATAGTAGTAGTATAGTATCCTTCGTTGTCAAGACCTTTTTAATTTGCTTGCTAATGCTTCATCATGTCATCCTACCTAGCTATATATATCCCTGCTCCTGTCTTCGTCAGATGCATGCCTTCACTACTCTGTTTGCTTTGGTGGTTGGAATATTTGTCTCTCCTTATCTGGAATAATAATACTCACACGTAGTTATTGACTTTACCACTTTTCCATCGGGTCTTCATCACTCATAAATGCCATGGTTTGAATAATTGCGACTCCAGTGTATCTTCAATTAACTCCATTCTACTTCCCTCTCCATCTGATTTTCACAATAATATTGGGACTGACTTTAATAATATAAGAAAAAACTATGCATATATAGGTTACGTGATTTGTTATGGCCCAAAGCGTTGAATAACAAGCCTTAAACCCCCACGGTTAGAATGAGAGCGTAGAGTCGAAGAAAAAAGGAGAGGCATTGGTCAAATTGATAGCCGTTATCTTGTTGTAACAAGAAAATCAGCAGCCTGTTTGACCTTTCACGAAATACGCGGAGTTCCTTTAACAATAAGTACTTGCAATTGTGATGCTGCATTCATTACCTAACCTTCCGCTATCAGCAACAGAGCCGAGCCAAGCCGCTATCTTCCTTTTGAAGGGTACCAAATAATAGATAAAATAAATACTATTGGTTCATATTTCCTATTGATTTTTTTTCAGCATTACTTTTGATGGATGTTTCGTAAATATTTAATTTTGGATTGATAGATATCATACAAATAACTTTGACATCAATAACAACATTGGTACCCACCAGGCCATAGCCAGAGGGGATAGTAGAGAATCCCTCGCGTAATCAATCTTGTTCTCCACTAGCACTAAAATAGGGTGAACCCATTGTTTTGGGTTAAACCCAGCCCACATAGAATAATCCAGTAAGCGAGGTCGTGATTCTTGTAAATTAAAAGCCCAACACTCTTCCAAGACCCATTTCAGTTTCATAAGAAAAAAGCCAGACCCATTTCAAACTTAGTTGTGAGTTGGGACATAACTGAAAACAAAAAAGAAGAAACCTTTTTTATTTTTCTTTCTTTGAGGCGGTGGCGCAACCTAGCTTTAGTTATTGTAAGGCGTAATTGAGAAGAACATACAAAAATGTGTTAGTAACTTGTCTAATAACAAAACAATATTAATTAAAGGATAGTATAGTTTATTATTCTATTTGAGTGACCCGTCATTTTCTCCGCTCTGCCTGTATGTGTTCTTTTTGTGAAACTGGATATAATATGCATGCACGCACGAAGAATAAGAGGAGTACCAGTTTTATGCGGTTAGTTTGGTATTAGAAAACTCAGACCCAAAAGTAAAGCAGGTTTGGAGCGTGAGACTTGAATGTGTGCATATTTCCAGCCAGCCAGCGATTTCGATGCCTTTCTTTTTGGCTGGCTGGCAGAGTGACTAATTTTGTGGAACATTGCTAAATGTACAATAAAAGATGAATCAAAATAGCTAAGCTAACAGTTAATAATTAAAAATTTGGGTCACAATCACCAAACCTATTAAAAATATACTCATGATTAAAATGTAATTTGGACCATAAAATATTATATGGATTTTGTTGGCTGTTTTGGCTGATTTTTTGCTGTTCCCCTAGCATATGTAAGTATTGCTAGAGGCACAACAAAAAAACCAGCCAAAACAGCCAACAAATAGGAATTTGGGCCACAATCACTCAGCTCATTAAAAATATACTCATGATTAAAACTGCTATTTGGGCTATAAAGTGTTAAATGGACTTTGTTTGTTGGTTTTTTTTTTCTGTGTCCCAAAGCATTTGTGATATGTTATTAACTATTTTTGGAATATTTTACATGTTATTGTCACAAACACTATAGATGACGGCATATATATATAGGAAAATAAAGAGTGCATGCATATATTTTTTCTGCCTCAGGTCGAATGAAGCCTGTTTGATTAGATTCATGAGTTGTCAAATATATATATGCTCCCTCTCTCATTAAAAAAAAAGCCAAACTCGAATTAGGAAGCTTTGATTTGAAATAAATGGGATCATCATAATTCCCATGTATGAAATATATTCGGTGAAAATATATGGCCACACAGGAATCAGTCCCCTAACATAGAGATAGAGGTAGGTCAACCTCTATTTATAGAAGATATTATTCAATTTTTGTTGTATATATAGGTAGGCTGGCTGGCTTGGTTGACCTTATGGTTTATAAAATCGGCCCTAAAACAATCCCTTACTACACACACATGCACCAATCGTAGCTTACTTAAGTTCAATATCATTCTCCTATCTATAGAAATTTATATGAATGATGCTGGTATTATACTATTATTCCATTTCAAATAAATACCATATATATATGCTTTAATTTGTTGGGACTACTGAATAATATTTAGTTTGTTCGTTAAAAAATTAAAGCTAATTAAAAAAACACTGAGCTTCATAAACAAACAAACATTGGACTAATTGAAAACACAAATGCTTGGGGCACAAAAAAAAATTAAGTCAAAACAGCCAACAAAGTCCATTTAACACTTTAGGGCCCAAATAGTACTTTTAATCATGAGTATATTTTTAATGGGCTTGGTGATTGTGGCTCAAATTCCTATTTGTTGGCTATGTTAGCTGGTTTTTTATTGTGCGTCTAGCATTGCTCAATTGAAAAAGATGTTTCCTTTTTGCTACCTAGCTAGCTAGCTACTTGACGAATTCCCAGAACACGCATGCCTGTAGTATGTATTTATGTATGCTGATCCTTTTATATTTATATATATAAAATTAGTAGCACCGCTTAGATAGCTTGTCTTGTAATGTAGCCATCACTCCAAATTACTAATTAACCAAAGAAAAGTGCATGCGTCACAACAGTGGTATGCATATATAGGAGTAGTAATATATATGCGCGCGAGACAAGTTTCCTGAATTCCCTCGCCAATTAGTTTGACAAATTATTATTAGCACAGATCGATCAAGTTATTAGTAACAGCAAATCAAACTCAAATAAGAGAAATAGCTAGCTAGGCAGGCATAATCTCGATGGATCTGCCATGCAAAATTCACAATATATATATACACGTAAAGCAAGTGAAATTGATTCTGATGTATTTAGCAGAAAAATGAGGCACTAATAACCCGCCACTCCATCAATGCAAAGCCTGCACCGATCGACCTTGGAATAAAATCTTATATCTATCTCTTTAATTTATATCTGTATGTTCCGTTCGGTTTTCGGTTTCAATATAATGCCAAGCATTCGGTGCCATTGCATCACCCAAATGCTCATCTCTGTCCTATTCTCACCCTTTCCACAAATAGTCTCCTCTCCTCCTCACCATCCATTTTCTCAACAATATTTATTTGCTACTCTTTTTCCACATTATGAGTAACATTTATAATGAATAATCTTATCTCTCATGTTCAATTAAATTATATATATATATATATATATATAATAATAATAATAAGCAAATCAATTACATTAATCACTTATGATTTTCTGTAAAACTCATCTCCCATTTTCATTTGTCCACACACACACACACACATATATATATATATATATTCTATCAATTTAATTTGGACTACAAGTATTTCAGGAATTCAATTCATGATAAAATGAAAAGTATTACTTTAATTTCAATAAATATGATTCATGAACTCACTAATACTGCTAGCATCTATCCTCACTCACCTACCAATTCCATATATTAGTTAATTGTTATTGGATATAGTAATGTTGTATATAGATAAATTTTGGTTTAATTTTTGCCTAAGTAAATTGAAATGATGATCTGTACGTGACTTTGGCTGTATATTTAATACAAAACAATAGCGAAACCAGTGTAGGGACACATGAAGATAATGATTCTTCACTTGAATCAATCCTTACGTACGTAGCTTCTATTTTTTGGAAACATTTATTCTGCCTTTAAACCCAAATTCGTAGTTTTTCAATAACTGCTAAGCTGCCAGCGAAGAATGATGCAAAAAATATTGAGTAATCTCTTCAAAATGAAGGAAAATTGAAGTCCGCAATGTAGAGTAGAGATACACCTATATGAGATCGATATTCTCCGTGCACATTGTGGAGAATCGAGTTTCGGTCTCAAAATCAAATTTTATTTGTAACAGATGATGGAGAGTGGCACACATAAGTCACTAATATTTGGGCCACTGATAAAAAGTTTCGGATCGTAAAAGGTACTATTGCCTGCCTTCAAAATTATATTTCATTCCCTTACTATAATTGCTACAGAAATATCAAACCAACTAGAAATTAAAATAGGCACATGAAGAAGGAGGGAGAACATACATACAATACTGTGTTCGAATATACCTCTTCATTAAAAAACGACAAGTATTCGCTCTCGCTTTTAAATATTTAGGTTTAAGGACAGAATACTCAACAGTATATTGGTGTATTCTTCTTGTTACTTTAATAAATTCACAACTTCTCTATCTCTCTTTTCATGTATAATCAACAACCTACCTACCTAGCTCTCAGCAAAATAAATGTGTAAAACAATTAACCCATTCACAACCAAAAAAATAATCAGAAAGAAAATTGAGTTTTTGTATGTTATATATATTCGATTATTCATCCAACGATACGGCAATAATAATGTTTCCATCACCTCCTATATATCAAGCTAATTAATCCAAAATTCTAAAACAGTTTATAGGGCTCATCGTTCTTCGAACCTCTTTTGTAGAGTGGTCCATCACCCTGTACACTAATTAAAACCGGAAAAACTTAGAGATAGCCACAAAATTTAATAATATAAACAATGCAATTTGAAAATTTAACAGAAATATTGCATAAATATTGGGTGTATTGTTTGCATACCATATTTATCACAAATGTTGTACTTCTAGCAATGCTTTATATTTATTTTCATTATTAAAGTTTAAAATAAATATTGCATAAATATTTAAATCGTATAGGTAATTTTGTTTTTATTTATTTTTTCTTTAACTATTCATTGGTTTGAAAGAGTTATGGCAAAAATATGAAGAAGTTATACAAAATCTATATTTGTATCAAACTTTATGCGTATTATGTACTCTAAATAGTCAATCCCTACTTTTATACATTAAATATAGTAAATATTAAATGGCATTTAAATCTCAATTTGAAACTGATAGAGAATTAATTAATAGTGATAATCATGAGATCATGGAAATGGCATTATCCTGGTTTGATTTCATGTACTTCATCACCAGTAGAGTCCACTGAACGTTTCAAAAACAGTTCTCTTTTGCAGAGCTTATAAAAACCTCACACCCCATTTTCACACAGCCAGAGCCATCGAGCGGCGTAACACAACGCAAAGCAAAGCAATGGCGACCCACGATGGCTCATCATCATTCTCAAGCCCACGCGCATACCTACGCGCCCTCTCACGCACCCCTTCCCGCTTCGCTCGCCGCGCCGTTTCGGTCTCCACCTCCTACGACGAAATGAGCCGCGTTCGTGCCCTCTCCGGCTCCGACATGCGCAAGACCCTCCGCTGGTACGACCTCGTCGGATTCGGTATCGGCGGTATGGTCGGCGCCGGCGTTTTCGTCACCACTGGCCGCGCCACCCACCTCTATGCCGGCCCCGCCGTCGTCCTCTCCTACGCCATTGCTGGCCTCTGCGCCCTCCTCTCCGCCTTCTGCTACACCGAGTTCGCCGTCGACATGCCTGTCGCCGGCGGCGCCTTTAGCTATCTTCGCGTCACTTTCGGTCCGTTCATTTTCTCCCTCTCTCTTTCTGTCTTTCTTGTTCTTTTTTTATTTTCTTGTTCTGTCTTTCTTGTTTTTTTTTTCCTCTACCTAGAACACCATTTATTGATGCGGAGTTTCTGTGACATTTTCACGCAGGTGAGTTTGCGGCGTTTCTAACCGGAGCGAACCTCGTGATGGACTACGTGATGTCCAATGCGGCGGTTTCCAGAGGCTTCACCTCGTATTTCGGCACCGCAATCGGAATCTCCTCCTCGAAATGGAGGCTAACAGTGCCTTCTCTTCCCAACGGGTTCAATCAGATTGATCTCGTATGCCGTCGCCGTCGTTTTGCTCGTCACAATCGTCATCTGCTACAGGTTCATTTTCACAACTCACCCTCAAAATAATCGATTATCTCCTAATTAATCACAACGTAGGGAGCATCATTTTAACATACATTCGGTTTCGTTGTTGTCTTGTTCTTCTTTTCAGTACGAGGGAGAGCTCGGTGGTGAATATGATATTGACGGCGCTGCACATTGTGTTCATAGCGTTTGTGATATTGATAGGGTTCTGGAGAGGGAGTTGGAAGAATTTCACGGAGCCAGCAAACCCGGAGAAATACCCGTCGGGGTTCTTTCCTTACGGGGCTTCGGGCGTGTTCAACGGTGCGGCAATGGTGTACCTGAGTTACATTGGGTACGACGCCGTTTCGACGATGGCAGAGGAAGTGAAGGATCCGGTCAAAGATATCCCAATCGGTGTCTCTGGATCGGTTGCGATTGTCACTGTCCTCTATTGCCTCATGGCTGCCTCTATGTCAAAACTTCTCCCATACGATTTGGTAAATAACTCTTATGTTTACTGATTTCATTTGATTTTGATATATATTTTTATATTATTTTGGGGAGCGGTACGGTCTGATAAGATTTGATGATGGGGTTTTGGTGTGGGTGTGCACGCAGATCGATGGAGAAGAGCCGTTTTCGGCGGCGTTCAGAGGGAGATCGGACGGGTGGGGATGGGTGTCGCGGGTGATAGGAGTGGGGGCCAGCTTCGGGATATTGACGTCTCTGTTGGTGTCCATGCTTGGTCAGGCTCGTTACATGTGCGTCATCGGACGGTCCAGTGTGGTCCCTCCTTGGTTCGCTAGGGTCCACCCTAAGACCTCCACCCCTGTCAACGCCTCCGCTTTTCTTGGTCTCTCTCTCTCTCACCTTATTTATCACTTACTACTGCTGCTTCTTAGCTGTAATAATTTCATTTCATCTCACCATATAATATAATTAAATAATAATAATAATAATGTATATGCCTATATGGGGTTTGGTTGTAGGTGTGTGTTTGTTTGGTTTAATTGATGATTTGATTTATTTGTGTAATTTGAAGATAGATTAGTTGTTTAATTAGGGGAGCAGTGAGTCTTATGGAGAGGATAAGAAGGGGGGTTGAGAGTGGGCCCCTTATGAACAAGAGTTTGTTGGAGAGGTGTGAAGTGAAGTGATATCAATCCGGTTTGTTGAGCGGTTATGGTGCTGCTGCTGTTGGATTGTGAGATAAGATTAGTGTTCCCCCCATTAATGTGAATGGGGGTGAGGTGTGCTTCTTTCTTTCTCGCCACCTTCATGAGCATATTGGGGCTTATCCTATGCACCACTGTCTGCTTTGCTTTGTTCTTATGTCAATAAATGCACATCATTCATTCAATATGAATCTGAGTCTGAGTCTGAGTCCTCATGCTTATCCTTAGCTTGTTGTGGATAGAGCTGTGTGATTCTTCTTCTATTTTTATATTCTTTCCTTGTTTTTTGTTAACGTTAAACTCAAATACTATGTGCACAAGTAGTGTATTATTGGTTCTTCCTACTAAAGAAATTGTGAGTGACTGTGAAACAAGAGATGCTAGCTAGCTAGCTGCACAACTTTTCCATAGATAATTGCGAGATGAGGGAGTTGTTTAAGTATTTGGGAGTGAAACCGTGTGACCTACGCCGAAACAAATAGTGCTTCCTAGAAAAAAGAAGAAGAAAAAAGAAAGTGAATCCCCATATTATATAGTATATGAATATTGGGGTTCACATGTGCTTTTCAAGGGGACTGTGCCTACTATTCCATGTTTTCCTATACTTCGTAGTGTGGTCCCCACCGTCTTTTTATACAATCTAGAATGATATTAAATAGTGTATGTATGTATTATGTATTGTGTGTATTGGATTCGGTAATAGTAGTATCTTGTCTAGCCACTGGATATGGATTGAAGGACAATGACAACTGTGTTGAGTGAATACCTGTGTGGCTTAGGATGGAAAGATATGTGAATCACTCGTTGATGTGCCTACTACTAATTGGATGTGACACCCCCTTCTTATTATTATTTCTTCTCTTTTTCAACTCATTAGAAGAATGAATCAAAGAATAATAAAGCGATGGAGCATTTCGCATGGATGATAACTATATATTTTTAAGTCTTTGATTCGACCTCCACTATTGGGCGAGTTAAAAATATATTCCTGTTGATTGGAATCAATATCATTGACCGATCGTGATGATGAGTGACCTTAGCTTCTCAATACGTACATAGATAGCTAGGTAGCTAGTTTGAAGTTAGGCCAGGCCTCAATGATATGGATTTCCATGATTTTATTCTCTGTGATGCATGCAAATTTAATTTGACTTCTCATCTCAACCCCTTATCCAAAATTCCCCTTTTTCCCCTAGGCCTAACCTAGCTAGCCAACCAGCCATATGGTGGGGGTGGTAGGCAGCATGAAACTATATGATTGTGCATTTTCTTGTGGTTGTCACAGTCATCACATTTATTTATTTATTTTATTTTATTTCTCACAGTACTCCTCTCCCTCCCTCCTTTTTCAGGGATCATCACAGCGGCAATTGCCCTTTTCACTGAGCTGGACGTGCTCCTGAATCTGGTGTCGATTGGCACACTCTTTGTCTTTTACATGGTGGCAAATGCAGTGATCTACAGACGCTATGTGGTGATTGGGACAACAAACCCATGGCCTACACTGTCCTTCCTCTGCTCATTCTCCTTTACCTCCATACTGTTCACCCTCATCTGGAAGCTGGTGCCCACCGGAAGGGCCAAGGCTGGCATGCTGAGTGCGTGTGCCGTAATTGCGGTCGCAATATTGCAGGTTTTCCACTACATGGTCCCTCAGGCACGGAAGCCAGAGTTCTGGGGTGTCCCACTCATGCCATGGATACCTTCCATCTCCATATTCCTCAACGTGTTCCTGCTTGGATCACTGGATGGGCCATCCTATGTTCGGTTTGGGTTCTTTTCGGCTCTTGCACTGCTTGTCTATGTCTTTTACAGTGTCCATGCTAGCTTTGATGCTGAAGGAGATGGCTCCCTTACCCAAAAGAATGCTCAAATCATCATCCACGTCGAACCTAAACAATGTGATCAGGATGATCAATTAACTTTCAAGGTGTAGATTATATTTCTAATATTAGTCTTATTTATCATGTCTTAATTGATTTTATTTTTAGTCAAGACGTGCGTGGGTGGCTTCAACCTTTTTGGACGTTCATGACCACTCACTAGTGTCTCATTAGAACAATTATAATTATGCGGAATATATATATTAAACTAAATGTAATAATAGAATTAGGGGCTGCAACGTATGTAACTTTTGTAGAAGTGGCGAATTGTATAGTGAAAAAGGTTGCTTTTGTAAATTCTCTGGCTTATATTATGAGCCCCTCCCTTCAGAAAAAAAAAAAGAGAAAATTATCTGTTTTTATGGATCCTATCAACTCTGACTTTAACAGCTAAGTTGAAATAAAACAGAGGATAGTGGCACGTGAAAGGCTCTCTTTTCAATCTATCCTTACTTCCTTTTAATACGGTTTGTAACTTTTCCTTTATAAGGGTGTGATGCCAGGATGGTCCTTGTGATCTCTGTGTGAGCCTAATTTTGGATGAAAGTGGCATCTAATGAATGGTATTTGGGAATTTATATGAAAATGAAATGAAAGGAGTAGAGGACCATTATGCTTTCTATTTCAACAGGACAAAGAAAAAGGGGGAAGGGCAATTAATATGACACAAAGTGGACGTGATGTCATTCTCAAAAATGAGGAAATTATTAATTAAGAATTTAGATAATCCGAGGATGATTTACATGCTGTAAATTCAAATTGATAAAAGAAGGGGATTATGATGTCCTTTTATCTTCTTTTTGTGTTGTCACATCTTGTACGTAATGGCACAGACCCAATTTCCTTGTCATGTCTACTACCCAATAACCTTTTAATAGTTTTCTTAATTTTGACTTGTCTATTTTAGTCTTTTACTTTTGTTCCATCGATTCTTTTTGCTTTTAAAAATCCCCTAAAAGTAATACTACACTTTTTTAAAATTGAAGTATTTATAGATAAATATTATTGTTATATATTCCAAAAAAAAAAATCATTCAAAACTGTTAATAAGTAGTACACAATTTTTGGTTGTATTGTAAAGTAAAGACTATAGTCTATAAAATATTAAAGCACACGAATTTTTCATATATACTAAAAACTGAAGACTACATACTTTAAAATGAGAGATTTCACAATTTTTTTTTGTTGGATTATAAAATAAAGACTATAGCCTATATAATATTGAATCACATGAATTTTTCACATATACTATAAACTGAAGGATACATACTTTAAAATGTGAGATTTTTCTATTTTTCTAGTTGTGTTGTAAAACAAAGACTATAACCTTTAAAATATTTAATCACTTGAATTTTTCTCATATACTAGAATTTGAATGCTATATACTTTAAAATGAGAGGTTTCACAATTTTTTTGGTTGTGTTATAAAATAAAGATTATAGTCTTTAAATTATTGAATCACATTATTTTTTCACATATACTAGAAACTGAAGGCTATACTCTTTAAAATGTGAGATTTCTCTATTTTTTTGGTTGTATTGTAAAGTAAAGATTATAGCCTTTAAAATATTGAATTACATGAATTTTTCACATATAGTAGAAACTAAAGGCTATATACTTTAAAATGTAAAATTTCTCTATTTTTTGGTTGTGTTGTAAAGTATAGACTATAACCTTTAAAATATTGAATCACTTGAATTTTTCATATATACTATAAATTGAAGGTTAAATACTTTAAAATAAGAGATTTCACAATTTTTTTGGAGGTGTTATAAAATAAAGACTATAACCTATAAAATATTGAACCACCTGAATTTTTCAGATATACTAGAAACCGAAGGCTATATACTTTAAAATCGGAGATTTCACTATTTTTTTGTTTGTGTTATAAAATAAATATTATAGCCTATAAAATATTGAATTAAATGAATTTTTCACATATACTTGAAACTGAAGTCTATATACTTTAAAATGGAAGATTTCACGATTTTTTTGTTTTGGTTATAAAATATACTATATACTATAAAATATTGAATCACATAAAATTTTCACATATACTAGAAACTGAAGAGTATATACTTTAAAATGTGAGATTTTTCTATTTTTTTTTGTTGTGATGTAAAGGCTATATATAGCCTTTAAAATATTGAATCACATGAATGTTTCACATATACTAGAAACTGAAGACTATATACTTTAAAATCTGATATTTCTCTATTTTTCTAGTTGTGTTGTAAAGTAAAGACTATAGCCTTTAAAATATTCAATCATATCAATTTTTTACATATACTAGAAACTGAAGGCTATATACTTTAAAATGTTAGATTTCACAAATATTTTTGGTTAGGTTATAAAATAAAAAGTATATAGCCTATAAAATATTGAATCACATGAATGTTTTACATATACTAGAAACTGAAGCTATATACTTTAAAATGTGAGATTTTTCTATTTTTCTAGTTGTGTTGTAAAGTAAAGACTATAACCTTTAAAATATTCAATCACATGAATTTTTCACATATACTAGAAATTTGAAGGCTTAATACTTTAAAATGGAAGATTTCACAATTTTTTTAGTTATGTTATAAAATAAAGGCTATAGCCTTTAAAATATTAAATCATATGAATTTTTCACATATACTAGAAACTGAAGGTTATATACTTTAAAATTTGAGATTAGGGGTGGCAAAACGGGACCGTCCCGTCGGGACGTCCCGCCGTCCCGCCGTCCCGTGGCGGGACGGGATGTATTTTTCAACCCAAAAATCTAAAACGGGACGAACCGGGACATCCCGCCGTCCCGTCACGGGACGGGACGGGATATCCCGTCGGGATGAAAGATGCAACAGCCCACTTAATTTTAATTTAGGCCCAGCCCATTATTTCACTAACCCTAAAAATATCACAATCATATTCATCTGCCGACAACACACACAAACACAACACTCAAGTCTCTCTCTTCAACACACTCAGTCTCTCTCTTCAAACTACTCTTGAGACCCTCTCTCTCTCAAACTGCAGCCTGCAGATCTCTCACCGGAGCTTCAATCACCGGCGGCGGCCTTGCCCTCGCCTCGCCTCGCCTCGCGCCTCGCCTCGCCTCGCGCCTCGCCTTTCTATTTGGTTGGTAAGCGTAGCATTCATAATGGGATTCTTGGGCTTCATTTGGCTTCTTTTTCCGATGACGGGCCTGCATTTGTACAATGATAGAGCTGATAATTGCAGTTGCTAGCAAGGTTATTGTTCATGGAAGGTAGAGAGAACTAGGAGCGAATTATGGATGTCATTTATCACTTTCAGACTTTTAATTTTTATGATTTATGACTCTAATTGGACTTATGATATATGTATTGTAATGAATTTAGGTATTTAGTTTTTTTTAAAATGAAATGCTATTTTTTTTTCTTTTTTATAGAAAAATTGAATTTTAAGCGGGATATCCCGCCATCCCGTTGTAAAACGGGACGGGATGGGATTTTCATCCCATTTACAAAAACGAGATGTCCCGTCCCGTCCTGTTTTTTTCCTATCCCGTCACGGGATATCCCGTTTTGTCCCGTCCCGTCCCGTTTGCCACCCCTATTTGAGATTTCTCTATTTTTTTAGTTGTGTTGTAAGGTAAAGACTAAAGCCTTTAAAATATTGAATCACTTGAATTTTTCTCATATACTAGAAATTGAAGGCTATACTCTTTAAAATGTGAGATTTTTCTATTTTTTTGGTTGTTTTGTAAAGTAAAGACTATAGGCTTTAAAATATTAAATCACTTTAAATTTTCACATATAATAGAAATTGAAGGCTATATACTTTACAATGGAAGTTTTCACAATTTTTTTGATTGTGTTATAAAATAAAGTCTATAACCTATAAAATATTGAATCACATGAATTTTTCAGATATATTAGAAATCGAAGGCTATATACTTTAAAATTAGAGATTTCACTATTTTTTTGTTTGTGTTATAAAATAAAGACTTTAGCCTATAAAATATTGAATTAAATGAATTTTTCACATATACTAGAAACTGAAGTCTATATACTTTAAAATGAGAGATTTCACAATTTTTTTGGTTTGGTTTTAAAATATAGATTATAGCCTATAAAATATTGAATCTAATGAATTTTCACATATACTAGAAATTGTAGACTATATACTTTAAAATTTAAGATTTCTCTATTTTTTAGGTTGTGTTGTAAAGTAAAGACTATAGCCTTTAAAATATTGAATCACATGAATGTTTCACATATACTAGAAACTGAAGCCTATATACTTTAAAATATGATATTTCTCTATTTTTCTAGTTGTGTTGTAAAGTAAAGACTATAGCCTTTAAAATATTAAATCACTTTAATTTTTCACATATACTAGAAATTGAAGGCTCTATACTTTAAAAAATGAGTTTTCCAAATTTTTTTGGTTGTGTTATAAAATAAAAACTATAGACTTTAAACTATAGAATCACATGAATTTTTCACATATACTAGAAACTGAAGACTATATACTTTAAAATATGAGATTTCACTATTTTTTTTGTTGTGTCATAAAGTAAAGACTATAACCTTTAAAATATTCAATTACATGAATTTTTCACATATACTAGAAACTGAATGCTATAATCTTTAAAATGGGAGATTTCTATATTTTTTTGGTTGTGTTGTAAAGTAAAGACTATAGTCTATAAAATATTGAAGCACGTGAATTTTTCACATATACTATAAATTGAAGGCTATATACTTTAAAATTAAATGAGAGATTTCACAATTTTTTTTGTTGTGTTATAAAATAAAGACTATAGCCTTTAGAATATTGAATCTCTTGAAATTTTCACATATACTTGAAACTGAAGGCTATATACTTTAAAATGAGAGATTTTATAATTTTTTTATTTGTGTTATAAAATAAAGACTATAGTCTATAAAATATTAAATCACATAAATTTTTCATATATACTAGAAACTGAAGTCTATATTCTTTAAAATGTATGATTTCCCTATTTTTTTTGGTTGTGCTGTAAAGTAAAGATTATATAACCTTTAAAATATTGAATTATATGAAATTTTCACGTAGACTAGAAACTGAAGGTTATATACTTTAAAATGTGAGATTTCTCTATTTTTTTTGTTGTGTTATAAAGTAAATACTATAGCCTTTAAAATATTGAATTACTAGATTTTTTCACATATACTAGAAATTGAAGGCTATATACTTTATATTTGGAGATTTCATAATATTTTTTATTGTGTTTTAAAATAAAGACTATAATCTTTAGAATTTGCAATATCACTATTTTTTTATAACGTGCAATATCACTATTTTTTTATGATGTGCAATATACATTAAAATGTGCAATATCATTATTTTTTATACACTATAAAATAAAGACTATATGCTTCAAAATATCGAATTATATGAAATTTTTATATATAGTAAAAATTAAATACTATAATTCTAATAACAGTCCAAGAATTTTTTTGTGTCCACGAGATAATCTGGATCCAATTATTCCACACGGACAATCAATTGTTACTGCATATGGAATAATGTATTATTATGACATTTTTCATTATTGACAAGACATTGCTTCTTTTCAGTACCTGGCTTAATCACCATAAATAATATTACGTTTAATTTCACAGTACCAATTAACTAGCTAACTTAAAAATTATTACTGTTGAATTTATTTAAAAGAAGGAAAGTGTAATTGAAATCTACCATATCATCACAGCCACGCCTTATCTAACTTTGGTAGCTAGTTGGATGATAGTGGTCTCTAATTGACAAACTAGGCATAGGGACAAAATTTTATGGGCCAATATGTTTACACCATGTTTTCTTTTGTGTCCCAATTGAACCCTCTTTGTCTCCTGCACCATTTCTTTTTCTTCCCTAAGTTGCATTTGTCCCTTTTGCTACAAGAATTCTTTTCTATTCTAAATCCCATTTAATGTATAGTTCAGTGAACTCGTAATCATATATTTATATTTTTTATATGATTTTTTAAATATTATAAATTAAAATATATAATTATAAATATTTATAAATCATATCCAAAATTTCTCCTTTTGTGCTATTCTTCTTTTCTTTCAGTTTTGGGGTCCTAATTTGTTACTTTTGTTTTGTCCTTTGATGATTTTCTGTTTGAATGGTCCCATTTTGATTTAAGCATGTTGGCCGGTGGCATCTTTTATTTTCAAGATGCATTAATGTCTGCTATTCCATCACACTGTAATCTCAACAATGAAAAAGGAACAAAGGGGCAAGATTCCAAGTGAGGATAGATAGATATATATGAATTAAAACTCTGCATTAAAAGAATAGATGACACTTCTATCTATTATTATCTAATATAATATATAGGAAAGAATAATCCACATCAATATTCCATTCATCTTGCAAGCTATTGGAGGAGACTTTTTAGTTCATGTGAGGACTACTAACCCCAAATGTGTATAAATTAAAATAAAACTAGTAATGCTACTTAGATGATCAAGTTCCCACAATAGTAAGGTTACTATATTTTAACAAAATATAAGTTTTATCTTCTATTGGACCGTTTTATTTTGATGTTATTTGTTATCATAAGTAGATATTAATACAGTAATAGTAATTATATATTTTTCCTATTCCCTACATATCTTCTTCTTATACTCTAGTATCTTTGGACTTTATATTTTAATTTTTCATACTTGAATATGGATATATATATATATATATAATATACATATTTATTTTTATGATATCTTTTTTAATATATAAATATCACACATCATATATAGATGCTATAAAAGAGACACACAAAGTAGTGGCACCACTCATCACCAAATATATATTTTTAGTTTCTCAATACATGGGGTTGACTATTGATTCCCATCTATAATATAAGTAACATTATTAGTGATATAAAGGCCGTATCTTTGTCTTGTTCAAATTTCTTTTTCAATTGACATGTCAAATTTAATAGACTTAAGTCGTAAGTTATAACTTTAAATATAAATGAGTACTTACTACCTTTTTTCTGGTAAAGCTACACGTATATATACTTGAGAGTCAGCATCCTTATAAATCATATAGTGGAATTTTCTTTTTTTTTTTTTGGTTAAGTTTTCTTTGTCAAGTAATATCTATAATTAATAAGATGCTGTGTGGATAGGGATGAGTTATAAGATCAGATTTACATAGAAATTTATATATGCTAATATGAGTTTTTGGATGAGTTTGGATTAGACTGTGTTGAAAGAATCTGATATACAGTCAACAGACATTGATTCACAATTCCCACTGCAATTGGTTCTCCACTACAACTTAGCTTCTTTGTTTTATTCTAATAAGTCACAGAAAAAAAAAAGGAAACGAACAAATTTGATTGAGTAGTTCAATGCCGAAAGTCAGTCCCCACCCTCACCCTCTTCCTTTTGTTTCTAATTAAAAAAATGAAAGTAAAAATGATACTACTTCACAAATTCCTATGTTCATGTCATGAAGAATAGAGCTCACAATTTTGCTGTTATTCTTTTAACCCTTGATCTTATATATATATATATGCTTAAGTTAACATGTCATTTTCAAGATTTTATTTATTGGTGATGTGATTGGATATCATGGACATTCAATTGGTTCCATTCCGAGTTTTCTCTTTCCTTGTGCTTATTCTCCTACTTGTCATTGTTTTCTCTTCTTTATTTATTGTCATGATTTCTTTCTGATCTCGTGTATCATGTGAAGACAAAGTTGTATAGTAGTAGTAGGACCATCTTATCAAGGGTTTAATATTTAAATTTGGTGTCACATTTGAGGCATCAACATTATATTTATGTGATGTGATACTGAATAAATATGATGTGAATCTTTAAAATAAAGACATGAAATTTGGTGTTGGAATAAAGTATAATAAAAAAATGAAGTCACTATATAAAATGTAGCAATAGTGTGTATATATGTATTCATTAATTTGGTTGTGGGCGCAACTTGGAGGGTACAACTACAAGTGTATATTTATTGATAGCATAGCATAGCATCTATGTGAAAAGTAGAGGATCCTAAAAAAGGAAGGGGGCACAAGAGAGAAAAGAGATTGAGACCGAAAGAGAGAGAGATATGAACTGTGTTAGTGTTATGTTGTTCTGTTGTAATGGGTATCCAATATATATGTATCTCGTATTTGTTTGTTTGTTTGTCTCAGCCTTTTGGTTAGTTAAGATATGGTTTGATCATATGGAATGGAATGGAAATGACCTTCCTCAATAGAATTTCAAAGCACGCACGCAACTCGCTCTCACAAGTATTCAACCAAATAAGACCATTTCTTTATTTATTTAATTGGAAACTTATTGTGTGAGATAGATACATATATTCATACATATGATATATGGAGTATGATGGATGGGTTGGCTCATTTGTCTGCTCAAC